>OW285193.1:4173995-4701495 GCA_935421135.1 Bugulina stolonifera | reverse complement strand
GAGTAAGACAACCCATTAACGGGAATTTGCGACTGTTCGAGACAGGACGTTTCGAAACTGGACAGTTCAACATCGGAAAGTTCGAAACCCCTAACCCCAACATTTCAACTAATTTTTATTTCCAATATAATTTTTTTTATTTAATGAATTATCTGCGAGTTGTGTTCTTCTAAATGTAGTCTACACAGTTTCAAATTGTCTGGGTGTGAAACACTCTGTTCCGAACTGTCTTCTTCGAACTATCCCTTTACCCACTAACAGTATGGGCGTAAATTACTACTTCTACCAAAACTGGGTGTCAGTGCTACATACGAACCGACTTTTTGCTCAGTGTTATAGTTTAACATAATGCTACATACATTTACTTCCACTATAAATTAGCTTTGTTGTCATCTACAACTGTATTAGCAACAAGACGGTAATCGTAATTCTACATAATATGTGATATTTGTATTAGTAGTGTAGAGTAATGTAATATTAATATATTATTGGAAGCTGCACTTCATGTAATATGTGTATTATATTATGTTAGTGTCACAATTTACTGTATTGTGATTCCCAGGAACTTATTGCTCAGTCTTTGAATATTGCGAATACTTTATTTTTTACTGAACTTACTATAATAATTGTTATACTTCTTGTCACATACTTTGAACTATACTGACTATACTGTCTTGTACCTGTGCTTATATACTGGCTGCAAAAAGTTCTAGAAACATCTATGAAAAGTTTGTTTACAATGACCATATATGATATAAAAAGATGTTTCTAGGATATTACACATTATTATGTAATAGCACAGACCGACTATAAATAGAAAGATACCTGACCCTCTAATATGGTGTCAGGTCCTACAGGCACATGACCATGACAATTAAAACATTACATGTCGTATTAGGCCTATACAAAAAATACAGTAAGCTGTTTACATGTACAAAGTCCAATTATAGGCCTCCTAGTAACAACTTGTATAACATATACAAAAGTACATACACTATGATAGTATAGGATAAAATACAATATATGAATTTGTGACAGTAAGTAATAAAATGATTAAAATATACAAAATAATGCACATGTGGAGAATAGTTTTCAATGTCCTATTGTATTCTATCTAATACTACTAAATATTACTGAATATTACTGAACACTAAACACTCTGCCTTCATCATCTACACTAGTTTTTTTAGTTTTTACACCAGGTTGGGACAGCAAATATGGTGCTATGAGTTGAGTATAAAAATATGGAGGTTTGACCTCAATGACTTGATAAACAGTTTGTCTATTCTCTATTGGAATAACATCTGATGCTCCCATCAGTCCTATAGACATAGAGGTAGGTTATTGAGACACCTGTGACCATCATTTGAACCTGTGTTTGATCAAAATAATTGTTTCTCGTCTTGAGTTTTCCATGGCTGTCTAAATAATTGAGGTCAGCAATTGACTTGCTAGGACATTTGATTCCTACCAGTACCCTTCGATGACAGCTGCACTCAATGATGCCATCGGGTGATGCACCTAGATATGGCATTTCCTCATCAATAAATAGGCCATTATGGTTTAGCCAAAATTGTGCAACAAAGTGCTCAGATGCCTCTTTCTCCAAATTTTTTCCCCTGATAATTTGAGGGAGATGGCTTAAATTCGGAGGGTTTCAAAATGATTGGACAATATTAGCCATATCTGTATGTGGGTCAGTCTTCAACGTCTCTACTCTGGTGTATATCCTGTAGAAATTAGAGGCAGTGAGTGTACCTGTTCTGGCAGCCTTCCACATAGGGTTGACATTTTGACCTCTGGTTGCAACTTCTATATCTGATAATTGCTTGCCAGTGAGCTAGAACTTGTCAAAGAATGTGTCACTGCTATGGGATTGAGCTGCAAGTTTAATGACATCAACAGGCTATATGCCTTGCCAATCTTATGTATGATGTCAATGCATATTCAGATAGAGAGCAACCTTTTGCTGTAGGCATTTTATAATTTCTACAAGTCATATATGTTGTCTGAGGCCAGCATGATATCCCTTCTTTATCCAGTATCCATTTTTTAATCGATTAGGATCAACAGCAAACCCTGGGCTTTCTTTATAAATAGCTTCTACTGCTGTTGGATTTTCATGTACTTGCTGGTTATAAAGAACATATTACCCGCGCACTCAGTTCCTCACTTGTACTCCCTCCCCCATGCATTCATGCATTCAAATACTGAGCAAGCAAATTTAGGCATGGTTACTATGGAGCACTGTTGTGAAAATAATCATTGCTGGCTAGTGGTAATTTTGGCAAAAATAATGTAGCGCAAAAATACGAACACTGAATATCCAAGTCTGTACCACCAATTTGATTAAAATTCAACCTACATGTACAGTACTACCCTATGTTGTTTGGATGTTCAAGAGCTGACTAACTTTATTGTTGACTAACACAGTCATACCAAGAACACTGGATGAGTTAAACCACATCATGCTGTGTGAATTGCTATGACACTAAGCCACAAAAGCACAGAGACAGACAGTTGTGCAATAACAAAACTTTGAATTATAACAACATTCCAATACCCTAATGGTTGCATTCCATTGGCTGCTTGAACTAAGCAAAATGTTGTTTATCCAATCATAGTAGCAGTATCTACTGATGAATAATCATGATAATGCTGCCAACTTGAAGTGTGGCAATCTGGTAATGTGAGCTATGTGGTATAGTGAACACATTCATGGTCAATTAAAAAGCAATTACAAGGTACCCAGTGGTACCTTCTGGACAAATGCTGCTATAAAATGCATTCTATGGAACAAAAATGTGCAGAAATATCCCCCCTAGAAGTTATTTTTTATCCCGTTTTCAAATATGCCCTCCGATTAATTTTGTCACCCCCAGATTTTCTTCTACGTCCCGTTTGGTGGCCTATGACAGGTTTCTTCCAGCATAAACTGTACCTGGAGTAAGGAAAGACAACTCCTAATTTTTGACTTAATTGAATGCTGGGAAAACTGTCTATTGAAAAAGATATTGTCTTGAAGGATGGTAAACCGAGGCTTGTAAATGAGTTATGTATAACCTGAGTAAGAGTGTATCTTCCATGGAATAATATGTTTGAATTATGTAAACTTTTTTCAGTAAATGTTGCCCGTTAAAGCCACCCTTCCAGATATTCTCAGGCATTAGGTGTCAGGTGAATTTGCTATGTCTCAAGTTATTAAATGTACATATAACTTGCTGCTTTGTAGCAGCTGGAGAGAAGGTGTTGAAGAAACTTATATGAGGGCAATACCGCATCCAGGGATCTAAAATACATTGTGCAGTAAGAAATGTGTGTAGCTCTATCCTTAATAATATTAGACTATACAGTGGCTATAAGGTTCACTTTTTGTTAAGCTATTTAACGTCCTTTACGATTATATACATTTTAGGAGATATTAAAGCATAAAGTGTACCAATACCACTAATACAAGAGTAACTGCATCCATCTTGCCGTTTCGAATATTTGTTTCAATTTCTTCCAAGTAATGTGCTACCATTACAGGGCATAGGCCTACACACTTACATTGCTCTGCCTCCACCTACCAAAATTAAGAAAAATCATGATATTCAAGAATAATCTGTGGCACACAAATAATTTCTCTTGTTTAGTTATCTACATGTATGTCTGAATAATCTGTGATTTTGTAGGTCTTAGGCAACTTTAGTTGACTTAATCTCCATGTGTGTCAAGAAAGAATTGTAGCCAGCATCAGTGAGTATCATTGTAGTGTTTAAATTCAACTTCGTACTCTATCTCAGTACCCACTACCATTATGCGCCATGGTCTCGATTAATAGAGCAGTATGTTCTTATTATGTTCCAAAACTGAAACTTCTAATTTGGGTTGCGTTTGCTAGTCTGTTGTATAGTACAACCATATTATAATGTTTCTATCGGTATACATGTAAATGGTATTTGCAGGAAACTTACTCTCTGTAGACTTTCTATTGTAGAATGTTTTCTTAATGAAGGGCAGCTTCAATAATTGATGAGTAAGCGGACAGTGCAGGATCTAAGCAACCATTTGTCTATTACTGAAAATAGAAGTTTATTCAGGATAAGCCACATGCACTACATATACAAATACAAATGAGTTGAAAGGTTAGTTGGAGAAAGTACCTTGATACACTTAGAGACCAATCATATGATGCAAGCCAGCATTTAACAAGTACATTGTGTACATTATTCTGATGTGAAAATCAGCTAATTAATTAATTAATATTATAGTTTTCCACAGCAAGTACAACAGCCCTTATTTGAGACTAAATGCGCTAATAGCATCACTTTTGGTTTGGCCAGAGTAACAAGAAATAATCTATGCTCTTCAATTTGCATTGCTTTGTAGCATATGCTTAGCATCTTGCCCTAATACTGCAATTTTACGGCAATCTAAATCTTGCACTATACAATAATTTCATACCGCTACTAACATTATACTGCTTGAAAACTGTAGGTTGTTACATGGATTTTTACCCCTTATTTACATGTACATGTACATGTACATGTAGATTAGCATTCATGTTGAGATGGAACCCTTAGCGCTTTCTGTACTTTCACAGGTCTAATAAGTTGATACTAATTTGTAATGTACATGTATTACATAACAGATAGCTGAAGAGGTGAATGAACTGTAGGGGGAGCAGACAAATTCATAGGCCTAGACTTGGTTCAACTGCTATAGACATAACAGCTGGAAGCACATTGTACAATGTAAGTTCAATCCCTTGCATAATTTTCAACAATCTCACAGTTTACCCAGCTATGGTAACTTTTTCACTCTTGACAGCATTTTATGAAGGTTTAAGGAGTGTCGCTAATCTCCCATAGAGATGCTATTTGGACAACTTTATGGAAAAATGTTGCTGCAGCAAAAGACAAGTGAAATGTTCTGTATTTTAGATATATGAAAAGGGAATTCGCTCTGCTCAAGAGAACCGCCACCAGTGATGAAAAAGATGCGGAGGCCATGGGTGAAAGAAATCCAAAACTATGTAATTGTACATTGACTTGGTTATCAAAGCTTTTAACTGGTATTACAAGACAGTGCCTTAAAACTGTTTTAATAAACTGTATAATGTGGTGACCGGCTGCCCTTGACACTGAGGCCGCCCTTGACACTGAGGCCGCCTTTGACACTAACGCCTTTGACACTAACGCTGCCCTTGACACTGACCGCAGTAGGACCTACCAGACAGCTCTATGTTAATCTGTGTCTGTGACAGGACACTAAGCAGGCCAGGCCAAGTGGTTGGATGGCTATCATCCATATTAATCTATTATGTAATCGTTATGCAATAATCACCCATTATCTTATCTGTGATATTTATATTATTATACTTACTTGTGTGTTCTCGTCTCAGTACTACAGAGTATAGAAAAGGACAATTTCATTGTACAGAGGAATCATTGTTATACCTAGATAGTGTTTTTCACACAATACACTATTCTACTTAAACTACTAAATACCACTGAATAGTTGATCTGGGAGCACATAGGATAGCAGCAAACCCAGTATCTACTTAGGGTGGCTTGAACCAATAAGAAGTTATCATCTCTCTACTCTTACAAGTTAGCAGTGGCTGGCCTGTGGCGCACAGCCATTACAATAATGTTTTATTATTTCACTTTATGATAATTACATCACCCAATGATGCAATGTTTCCCAACTACAGGTTATAGGGTGCCCAACACTACAACATTAACTAATGCAACAGTATCACTAAAATGCACAATAATTAACATTGCCAAACAGAGTGAATTTTGCTCTTGAACGTAGGCACAATCTCATTCGCTAGCTGTTCATTGTTAGTAGGAAATAGCAGTTCATGTAGTTAGACCTTGGTGTATTAGTAGTTGTCCTCTCTTCACACACTGACCATCAGCAGTACAGAAAACACCCAGCCTTGCATGTGCATTGTCTACTGGGCACTCATTAGCTATTTATTGTAATTATAAATTAGCCTTTCTCAGCCAGTTATGTTCAACTTCTACCAGCAAAACACAAATGGTGAGAGAGAGGACAACTTCTATTTATAACAATTCTCTGATGAATGAACAAAATCTAGGAGTATCAACTTGATATACATGTTGCAATTCTAACTAAATTTGTAATCTAAATAATAATTATTCTTCAGGAGCAAGGGCCTTCATTCAATAATGATCATAGAGAGAAGTTATCCTCTCACTTTCCATCTGTCTCCTACTGGTAGAAATGAAACAAAATAGATTGAGAGAGGACGACTTCCAACTGCAATCAATAGTTTTGTGCCTATGAATTGTATTTCTCCAAAATACATTCAATATTAATAAAAAATCTTCCTGAGAAAGGGTTAAGTTATGATTTCATATTTTTATGTGTAGCCTATTCACAATTCACTGTATTATAAATTATATTCTATAAGTCTGTGTGCATCTAGTATGTACATGTAGGATGAAGCTCCCTGTCTGTATTCTTCAACCAAAACAAGAGCAGCAACATCACAGCAAAACAGGTTAAAATGACAGCTCAAGAACTCTCTGTTTAGGTTTTGGGGCACCACTGTTCATGCTGGGTTTAATGGGCAGTGACTGAAGAGCAGTAGTGAAAATGTGGTGAAATCATACACCACCATTAATAGATGAGAAACAGCTAAGCATGTGATACATGTACATTGTACATCTACCATGTACGTAAATGTACATGTACAATGTATATGAAATGACACAGACTTATTCTGTCCCATCCTTACATTGCACTTGCATGTATTGAGAATATTAGGATTATGTGATGTGCATGTAGACAGGTGTACAATTATACATGTCATATGGAAGTTAATAATATTAAATATTTTAGCTTCTCAAATTGAAGTGTATTGCAATACCTGCTTGAAAGGGCTGCAGTTGCAGTAACACATTTACCTACGTGGTACTAGTTAGAGTAGGCTAAGGCATGAAAGTACATGTCATTCCTTTCTCTTGCACTACCTGTTGCCTTGCTTGCAAATAATTGAGAACGAGGAAGTACTAACAGCAGTTGGTCTATCAATATTATTACATGTAGTTCAACAAAGGTGGCCAGGGCTGATCCCTGCTCCTCTTTGATATACAGTATATCTACAATTTATTAGCCACAGGGGCCCTTGTGACATGTGTTCTGCATTTTTTCTCTCTGCCTTAGAGATATTTGTTGTTGTTGAGACAATGAGTTGAAGAATTACATACCTACATGTTGGATTATAATACTCTTATACATTAAATAACAACACCAGACCTCTCAAAATGTTTTACATAATATACAATGTACTGTACATGTACATGTATAACATGTACATGTACATCACATATTGTTCATAATAAGAGTCATGTACTAGCAGTGTACATGCATAATATAAAACATACTCTGTACAATTATCTAACAATCTAACAGACTATCCAAACTTATGTTCCCTGCAGAACCGAAGCAATTAGGGTAGTTAGAATAGACAGACAGAGCCGAATCTATCACACAGATCATAACCATGTTAATGTGAGAGACATACGTACATTGTACATGTATATCGGACATAATAATTAAATTCTAGTGAGACCAGCAGCAGTAGGTCATACATAAACAAAAGATTGAAGGTTCTCTCAGTGTTTATTTTAGCATATTGTATAGCTTCAGGTTGTGTACTACCCATGAACGCAATTTTTAGTACATTCTTCCAGCAGACAACGACTAAAGTAAGCCTAATCTACCAAGAATATCTACATGTACATGTTGATCGATCCATTAAAACAACAGAAAAATAAAATTATAGATGTCACATACATGTAAAGAGAATACAACTTCAGTTCAGAATATACAAATGTACATGTGCATGTATCTTGCTAGCAGCTCTAAGAGGAACACCATGGATGCATGAACGCAATACCATACATGTACATGTATATTATGTAAGTTACAAAAATGTGGTAGGAGATGCACTGTTTTTGTAGCAACTGTGTTTACTCAGCTGTGTAAAAGAGAGGGCAACCATTAATATAGATGGGACATACTGAAAACCAGCATCTAATATTATACTTGCTTTCTGTAGGAGGCTTTCAATTATTTCATGTATATATTTAGTAGTTGCCCTCCCTCCTCCACAGCTGAACAATTGCAGTATACATACACGTAGCTGCTGACACATGCATTGTAAATGATATTCGTACTAATAGTAGTTGGAGCACTTTTGTACTTGGTCAAATATGCATGTTAAATCCACATAATTTAACACTTGGATGTTTTATTCCCTGCATAACATTTGAGAGAGGGGAGACAACCCAGAAACATAGTGAAAAATAGCACATGCATTAGCCCAGAAGCCTATAGCATTGACACTTGTATCATAGTACTGCTGTGTCATGATATTTAACAACATTATCAACTATGGCTTGGCTTCTGGAGTCTTGCAGAGATAGGCACTCGAGTCATTTTACTCGACTCAAGTTAACTCGAGCAACAGCTTTTCATTACTTTTAATTGACTTGTGCTTTTGTATTGTGTGAAAGCTGGGAATTGACTTTTACTTCTACTCTCCTACAAAGCATGATGCTTGACTCTTACTTTACTCTAATCTCTCAGCTATCAAGGATAATTCTATTGGTTTGGTGTAATTATGTAATAAGTCTTGTCCACCATAGAGAAGCTGAGAGGCTTATAGATAAACAGACCTACCATTATAACAACAGTGCAAATTTGAAGTAGCCTTTGTTCATCAGAACTACTATAACTGACAGAAAATCAGATCTAACACTAAGTATTACCTATTGTGTGTTGTCACACTTGTATACATCAGAAATTTGTGTTATACAAAATTCCCATTGGTATTCTCTTTGACATACTGCTGTACTTTTGACTCTACTCTGACTCTAGCATTTTGGCACTAGTTGCTTGACTCTTACTTTACTTTTCAAAATGGCTGTTTATTTACTCTTACTCTACTTTTGACTTGCTTCATCCAATGAGTTTACTCTAAATTACTTTTCATCAATTGGGAATGTATACTCTTACTTGACTCTTGACTTGAGTATTTGTCTGCTTGGCACATGTCTGGAGTCGTGTTATGCTCCTACTGTAGAATGAACTTGGTAGAAATACTTTACTTACATGTACATTCAGAAAGACTGATTCTAGAAGCAATTCAAATTTAAATTGGTTATGAACTCATGATCATGACTTGTGAAGAAGTCACTAGTGGTTTGGGCTAGGATTGGCATTGTTTGTACACCATAGTAGCGTGAAAAAATAAACTCTGCTATCCTTAATGCTCTTTCACAGAAGGCAACTGTTTTGTACATATTTTCGACACCTGCCTAGTAGTTCCAGCTGTAGTATAAGTCTAACATACATGTACATGTAAATAAACAGAGAAACATAATTTGTATTGAATACTTGTTTTATTACAACCTGTTTATTACAATAATTACATAGATATAATTGAATTATTATACTTCTTTCCTTTTCCCTTCCTCTGTAATCTCTTCTTATTCTGCAAATGAAAATCAGAATTTTATTACTGCAATTTGCAGAAGAAAATCACAACTTTGTAGAGGCTATGTTGATGAATGTTGGTGCAACATTGGCAGAATGACTACTGCTTACCAGCAGAACCCTTTTACTGACACTAAATAATACTAACTAATTACATGACTAATTCTACCAGCTTCTTATTGATTGCAATTACATGGGTTGAGGATCAAACAGGTGACTGGGCCCCCAAGCTAGAGGCCAGGTACATAGCGGCCAGGTACATTGCCAGGTACTAGCGATATTACATGTACATATAATATGGCTGTGTGTTCACATGCATTTCAGTTTGTAAAACTGCATGAAATGTGGTTGAATACGACATTAATGCAGCACAAATGCAGGCATCAGTCGCTGAAATTTTCAGATTGCTGGCCAAGACTATGAATAACAATAAAACACAATAAATGATTGCTAAGCCAGGGACTTGCACATGCATGTACCAAACATACATGTACATTTATTAAAATTTGAATTGAATACCACTGATTAAGGACCTACATTGTACAAATATATCATTTATTTTAATTGTGACATACAGTACCTGTAGTTGAATCCATTAGTAGGAAAGGGAGCATAGGAGTGAAGTATCTTTCTTCTTCGTAAGCCCATCATTACTGAAACATAAAACAACAAAAGGTTGATCATCATTACTTATGCAGACAGTTCACCTGGCCACTAGGATTAAATGTAGAAACAGTAGAAATAAAATTATACAATAGGGCTAGTGCTACCCTCCATCATTACATTAATTAACCCATGCCAATATCTTATAATAAAACTAGGGGTTCTATCAAAATATCTATTTTTAAACTCTGCGGCATCATGGAGCATGGTATCTCATAATTTTCTAGAAAGATACAATATTAATGACTGAACTGACATAAATACTCAATCAGAAATATGTTACACGGGACTGCTTGATTGTTAGAGACTATTTGTACGTGTCAACAGAGATCTATATTATTGTGAATACATGAGAAAGGCAATCATCTAAGTATGTGTATAAGCTAAGTTGCAACTGTGAGAGGTTGTTGTGCAAACAAGGTGTAGTTGACCTGCAATCTAAACTAATTTTGTGCACCCATAACTATGACAAGAATGGTAAAACAACCGGCTACCATTTTTCTATTAAGTTCATTAGCCAAATTTTCACTTACTAACAAACAACCCTGCGAAGAGCATGATAGACATAGTTAGCTTTTCTCTAAAGTCATTAGAAGATCTCCCATGTATCTAAATAGAATCAGAGTAGTCTCTCCCCCACATGCTTGTGTTACCTAGAAATACATATTATACAAAGACATGTTTACTATGATAGCAGGTTTGACTATTTGATACAATGTACAGCGTGAAAAAGTTGAGAAAATCGGATACAATTTATGCGAATTGACATTATTAGTAAGGGTGGGTAACTCTCACTGCAAACATTATCATGGAAATTTTAACCATTTTTGACTACTTTTCGTGCAGTTTAGCATGAGATAGTTACTCCACTAACAGTTTAGATATGATTATAAAGCTATGACAGTCATGGTGCTAAATAGTAGGTTTGCAAAGAAGGTCAACTTTAACAATCAACTTAATAATCTTAATTTAATTGAGACTGTACACCCCATGACATTGAAAAATCCACTGAAATCAATTAAAGTTAATTCGGAACTGGGAAAGAGGTCTATTTATTTTACTGCCGCTAATCTATTTGGTGAGCATGCGTGGGACCTACGAGGCCTCCGCGGTTGGGTCTATGCGGGACACCTGGCTGCTCATCTCTGGGAGCTTGATGCATAGTGGGTGGGCGCAGCGTGTGTCCCTGGTTGCATGTGTCAGCCTTCTGTGGCTGGCGAACCTCTGGAATGGGGCTGTCACAACTCTAGTTTCGAACTATCTGATTAGCCCCATGTTCTATTACCTTATTTTAATATCACTACTATTTGAATAATGGTGACATAAACTAATATAAATGAATGAAAAAAAACATGACTCTGTCAGAAGTGCCATGATGTTCAATCACAACCCAAAGTAGTTTGACAGCATGCATGTTCTTTACAAATATATACTACTAGGTGTAGATTTATACACTTTGTAATACATGTTGGTTAGGGCATTGCATGGCTGAAATGCAGGTCAAGTAGGCCTATCCTGTCTGTTTACCTTAAACAATTTTAGTCATATGTGACACATTTAGCCTACTATTATAGGTTTAATCTAGTTTTGACCAACCAGGCAGGCATCCTAAGTACAATAATACACTAGGGAATTTTTGCTTACAGCTTCATAGGATTTGCTCCCACATAAGTCTGACTCTTCCTTTGATGTTGGAACCACACTTTCTGGTAGCTGCCAAGTGTCTGCATCTTTCTGTCTTTTCCTTGCATCAAATAAAAATCCTGAAAATGATATGGAATATAATATTATAACTACTAGTTAATGCAATAATGGTTTGAGCAGATGAAGTTTTGATCAATCATTTACATAAATATAAATAATGTTATTTAGGCCTATATCTACATGACTGTATAATAAGCACCGGTCTGAATTGATTGTAAGAAATTTACTGGGCTGCATTTGGTCTTCTAGTTGGTTGTAGTAAAGCACTGCAGCCTACATGGTTTTGACAGTTGGTTCAGTTTTAGAGTTCAAATAACCTAGGAAAGTTTAAGTTTTTTCTTCATCCCTTCACCTTTTCACCTTATCCTTAGCTAACCTACAGCAACAAGCAACCGGGTACAAAGAAACCCTTGTCTTCACTCACCAAAGTTTATGAAGATAAGGGTTGCAGTCTTCTACAAGTCGGCTAGCTACCGTAAATCCGTTTATCCTGCTAGCCAATAGGTGCACAGCTCCTTGGCACAGTCTCCTATGGGATGCGTAGGATAGTTGTAGTTCACTACATAACAAAGCTAAATTTAAACTTCTTATTTCAGTCTCTATCCAACAGAGCTGGATCTAAGTCAACAGGTCGACTCATTGTAAACTTTTGGAGGCAAGCCAAGTTGAAGTCAAGTCAGAGCTGCTTCAAGTCAGTGTACAATGCAAGTCTCAAGTCAAGTGGGAGACAACTTCAAAAAACATTGACAGGTTTTTTTACAAAACGTCGCCTTTTTAATAGACATTGCAATCTATTGCATACCAGAGCTGGGTCCAAGTCATAGATTGACTTGCTAAGTCAAGTCATACGTCGACTTGACTTGGGACTTGTCAACACGCTGACTTGATTTGAATTTGACTTGCATATCAATGTGACTTGACTTGGACGCAGCAATGACTTGTGATTTTGACTTGGGTTCTGTCAAGTCAATGTGGAGAATAAAGTAGTGCAAGTAGTATGGTGTAAGTAGTGAATACAATGCGCAATGCAATAATTAGTCAATTAAACTACAATACGTAGACTGGAATTGCAGGACTGGCCAGTGGACACTCTGTACTGTCCCATGTTCTGTTTATATGCTATGTAACACAGTATCACCGTCACCAATACTGTATATAATACTACATGACCAGTCTCAACTGTAGTGCCAATATTGCTACATACATAGACTAGTTGCCATAATTAATGTCTAGCATACATGCCCATCCAACTACATTTTGGCATGGTTTTTCATGCATTGGAATGTCTACTAAAAGAAAAAAAGTGATGTTTGGAAAGATGTACAATAATTTTGAAGTTGTCTCCCCCTTGACTTGCATTTCAACTTGCAAGTAGACAAGCGGCCTTGAACTTGACTTGTGACTTGCATGACAGCTGACTTGACTTAAGGTAGCACTGACTCGACATGGACTTGACTTGCCTCCAAAGTTTTAAAAAATGGCTTGACTTGTTGACTTGCAAGTCGACTGGGACACGACTCTGTTTCAAACCATGCAAAAGTTTAGCCGGCTATGCATGCCATTCAACTATGATAAAGAACCAGTCTATAGATGATGCAATGAATGATATTGGCACTGATATCTAGACTGGTCATGTGGTATTGTACATTAGTAATGGTGATACAGTGTTTAATCGGACGTAAGCAGCACACGATAAGGGGGTGTCAACTAGCTACCCTGTAATTCCAAACTAGTTCATATTGTAGTGCATAGTCTCAAACCCCTAACCCTGATATACTCTGAGGAAAGTGATATGTGGGTAGACAATTAAGACTTGTTTTTTTATGTTGGCTAAACAGTGTACACAATTTTATCCGTCACATTGACTTGGTATACCCCAATTCAAAGTCCTAAGTCACAAGTAATTCAGATTTTCAAATTAAGTCAAGTGAAGTCACATTGATGTGCAAGTCAAAGTCAAGTCACCAAGTTGGCAAGTCCAAATCAAGTCGACTAGTGAATTAAATTCTTGTCAAGTCAAACCTATGACTTGGACCCAGCTCTGCTGCCTTACATGATAAAACTTAGGCCTACTACAACTTGGAAACTTTCAAAAAATTGATTTGCACGATTGGGAGGGATTTTGTGACTGTTTGAAAAGGACAGTTCAAAACAGGACCTTTCGAAACTGGACAGTTCAACACCAGGCAGTTTGAAACCTCTAAACCCTAGACTTCAAATAATTTCTATTTTCAAAATTATCTTTTATTTATTTGAAATTAATTGTATGTAAGTTGTTCTCCTCTAAAAATAACCAAAACAGTTTCGAACAGTCCGGTAGTGAAATGTCCTGTTTTATCTGTCTTTTTGAAATGCCCCTTTACCACTGTAAGGATAGGGCTTACACAGTAAAAGGCCTTATTAAATACTCAATTAATATTACCTTTAAAGTTAGTTTTCAGCATTTATGTTATTAACAGGGTAAACAATTTATTAAAAAATTAAAATTTAATCACATTTTATTATTTACTATAATTTGTTTTTATATAACTATGCTGTAATTAGGCCTATTACCAATAATAATTTAATTTAATTATTTGTTCATACGAGTATTACATTATTAAATTTTATAATACTAATAGTACGCATAGGGACCTATACCATATGCTAGTATCAGGGCTCTCAACTACTCGGATTAAATCCAAATCGTTCGGATTTGTCCTTCCCTTTTGGGCATTCGGACGGATTTCCATATTTTCTACTCACTGTTCGGATTTTGCTATTGTGTTAGGAGTATTTTGTTACTAGTAGCAAAAAGAGTACTCCCTTTGCTAGTAGGCTAACTAGCACCAAAGCCGTCACAAACAAAGTCTGTCCAATGAAATCAATAGGGGGTTGAGAGTACGCTAACCTAGTCAATTTAATATTTGAATCAAATGGCTGTCTAAAGTATTTTCAAATTTGACATTAATAGGTTTTACAAAATAACACATAAGAGATATGTGATTGTATATGTTGCATATTTTTTTATGTTAGAAAGTTCCAAGGACTACTGTTTATCCACAAATATATAATATTTTAGATATTGACACAAAAACAAGGGAGACAAGTCAAAATATCTCAAACATTTTGCATGAACTGTGTACCCACCTCATTTGTACCATTTCCACTTGGAGCCATACAGATATAGGCTATATCTGCATTTTGTTTAAATCTGTATTATAGTGTCATATAGTTACCTGTTATTGAATATATACACAGTATTTTCCACTATTTCCACCACCTACATCTACTCTGTACATGTATATACTGTATGCCCTATTTGCATCTTTGTTTGTTCTACCAAATAAATCACACAAGATGCATGTTACAACTTCTACCAAGCACAGCACATTTTAAGTAAAATATGATTAGAATTGCATGAAATGGTGCAATTTTAGATGGCACGGTTAAAAAATTTTCAAACGCGGGAGGGCGCTCCGCCGCCCCTCCCAGGCAGCCTGTTTCGCGGGCTGGCGGGGCCTCCGGCCCCGCAGTGGCATCTTTTTCCTCAATTCAACATTTTATTAGGATTTTTCACTTTGTTAAGTTGAGAGCCCTGCTAGTATAAGAATTTAAATTAGTAATATAATGTCCGCATTCATATGGAGATTATTGTGTCTGCTTATTTCTTTTCAGTTTTTAGCCATTTACGATGTTGGCAAATGAAAACAATAATAAATTCTAATTCAAAAATAAAATTGGTAGACATTTAGGCCTAAAATATGATTGTTATAATTATACTTATTTTACACTATTTTATATTAATTTAAACAATATCAATATGAATAATTGTTAAAATCATTTAAACTATTGACTATTTATTTAATTATATTATAATGATTATTATTATTATTATATTATTATAAATTTAATTTATATTGAAATTCACGCATTGGATTGATTATCTTAAAGTTATGTAATATTATAATATTGCATAAATTATTCATATGTCATACTACATCATATGGCTTCTATAGCATAATTATATATGATAATGACTATGGGGAATTAAAATCACATGTAGTTTAGTAAAAGTATAGTAATAGTGTTAAGTATCGAGTAGGTCTAAAATAAAAATAAAAATACTCAACAGAATAGAATATCAATATTTTATTACTGAATATTATATATAATTATCATTATAAATGATTGCAATTTGCACTAAAGAAATACTACACAGTGATAGTCAGAGTTTGAGAAGTAAGTGATTTGTGAAGCTAATGCTGAACTTCTCCCTTTTCAGCCAACAGCTGGTTCCATTCTAAAGTTCAAGCAGTAGGACAAAGAAACAAACTGAAACTGAAGCAGTCTGCATAATATGCAAGATGGAGGTTGGAAAACTCATTTCAAGAGAAGACAATTACATTATTAATAATAAATAGCCTTTAGGTCCTTTCCACTTATTTATAATGGGCCTCATGGTTGATGCCCTAGTCAAAAGAGTATTGCTTCAAAGAAACCTGAGCTAAAGCATGCTTGCTGTTGGGGGTAACATTGACAAAATTAGAAGTTACTGCATAGACTATGGTCAACATACCAAAGGTACTGCAAATGTGAATAAGAAATAGAAGAACATCAAAACTACTTGTACAAGAAAAATATGAATTAAATTTAGCCATATTATCATTTGAGACCAAATAATCAGTTGTCCACCCCCACTCAAAGCTGATCCAACTGGCCTGCAATCAATAGACCGTTCATTCATGACGCAATGTACTTGTAGCTATATAATAATATAACAGCCACAGTTGTCATTTTACAAAAATGTATTGACACTGTGGTTGTTCTAGGGTACCCCCCTAGAACAACCATATTTTGCATCGCCTTTCAATCCTTCGATAACCTATATGGTAATTTTCCTGAGGGATGTACTGCACATTGTGACAAATCCCAGGATACTAACTGATACTATACTACTGATGCTGTCACCTTCAGCTTCTAGTGCGCTGCTAATTCTAATACTGTCACCTTATGTGAGTGAAACTGTGTACGTAAAGTGAACAATTTTAAAGAAGACAATTAAGGGCGACATAATTAGAACTTATCCTCTCTAAATTTCTGCATTGCACAACACTAGCCCATTGCTACAATGTATAAGTTTAGTTGAGACCCTCTTCAGTGCTCCTGCCACCATACTAAAAATAATAAAATATGATGGAAGTGGAAACGAAATGAAAGGTGAATTTGACAGTATTGGCTCAGTAGTTGAACTTGTGGTTGCCTATTCTGGTGTTACCCTTCCGTGACAAGCCAACAGAGTTGAGAACGATGATTTTGCACAAAATGAGAAAAAACAGAGTTATGACAGAATAGACCAATTATCTGTCACTACTCCAAAAAGGGAGATCAGCCCGCTTCCTAAAGTCTCAGTCTCACTCAACTAGTTGTCAGAGGACGAAGCACGTCAGCATCAAAATAAAACTAAAAAGAGATAAAATAGTTTGAGGCAACACTTGGTAAACCCTTATAATTGCATCCGTAAAAATTATTCACCATCTGAATATCTTCTAAAGCAAAATTGAAAAGTGTGTTGTTTGGTTTAACCTGCATGACCACCTTCGTTGGGGAATTATCAGTTTTGTGAAAGATTTTAAAGAACGTTGGCAAATGTTTAAAATGGTCTGAGAAAGTATGAATGTATGAGCATAAGCTCCAATGAAATGATGGAACAGGGTGTGATCAATAGATGGCATCAAGCCAGGCTCAGACTATGGCATACACATGTAATAATAAATAGAAAAGTTCTTCTCACGTAAAAAGAAAACCTGAAGAAGTTTAGAAAAAAATCATCAGAACCGGAACTGGCTTGTGGATTGAAAATGCATCTTATAATATTGGAATCAAAGCCAAACTGGCTTTGAGACTCTGCAGGTTTATCGATTCAAAAATTTAAAACCAGCTACATGTACATGTATATTCATGAACATTGCAGACTTATTTAACATATTATTTCTTTGTGCATTTGCCAGTTTCCAAAGCAGAATGGGAAACTGTGTTGCTTGGTTTACTCTGCATTACTACCCTTGTGAGAGAAACACCCTTTTAGAAGGTGTTCAACTACTGAGTACAGATTTTAGCAGTGAATTATACTCACATGGTTACACCTACTCTGTAGCCATTGGTGCAATTCATCAACCAAACTTAGCCTCAGTCATCCAATCACCTGTCAGCGTCCTTCCAATCACCTGTCAGCGTCCTTCCAATCACCTGTCAGCACCCTGCCAATCACTTGTCAGCGTCCTTCCAATTGCCTGTCAGCGTCCTCCCAATCACCTGTCAGCATTCCCATCATAACGTGTCAGCATTCCCATCATAACATGTCAGCATTCCCATCACCTATCAGCAGCGTCGTCATCCACTATATTGCCATTCGGTGACAAATTTGATACTCCAGGAAGTAATCAGCTCACTGGATGGGCGGTTCACATCTGGTGTTCTGGGACATGAAAAAATAATGACTATAAGGTGCAGAGATTGCGCAGAGCAATTATACTGTACATATGGAAACCATGCTTCGTAGAAGAATGAAATTTGTTACGGGTGTTCATATCCTTACATAAGCTATCAGACTATACATCAAGATTATAAACTAATATAATTATACTTGTAGGTAGAGAGCAATGATCAGAATATTTACTTTTTCATTGTGATTGTAAAATACTGGGTTGATATTTTTAAAATATACATGTAGGTCCTATCCAATTTATTGCATTGCTGAATTTACAAAACCCTTGATTTTGCAAACACTGTCTTATCTATATATTATTGCAATTAGCCTTGGAGTCAATGCACAAAAAACTATGTGAACAGAGATTTTAGAATAAAATTTACCTCACACACAGGTATTGTACATTTCCACACTTCATGGACAGCACCATTATCATTTTGAGCTCTCACACATCTTGTAGTATCTGAACTTCCACCAAAGGCGAATCCATTGGCACAGGTGAACCCGATGCAGTCATTTTTGGTGTATTTCTCCTTTACTGAACAGATCTGAGAATCTGGTAGACTGTCTACAAGTACTGGAAATACAAACAACATATTAAATGCACCTGGTAGTGTAGTTGGCATACCATATTTCTGTGGAATTTGAAGTGTGACTGCATCAAAAACCGAATACAATGTGCAAGTTTACAATGTTAGTGTATTATGTGATGCCTTTATAAACATATCTAAACAGTTCTGCATGTTCAAGTCTCTAGTAAACCATAATGAAAATAGCCACAAAATGTCTGAAATAGTTACAGAAATTATCAGTAGGAGTTATCCACCCCTGCTGAATTCACACAACCTGCTGAGCTATCCCAATTCTGTAGCACAATAGCAGTAAAATCAAATATTCACAACTGTTTTTATAGGAAATAGGTCTGTTTAACAAAACAGATATTGACGTCAGTGTTAGTGCTACATGGCTGTGTATACATGTATCACGTGTCTAACAAGCTAGGCCAGTGATTGAGCATGTTACAGTGTATATCGTACATGACTTGTAGTAAACTATGTTAGCCAAGCAAATTGGAAACTCAAAAATAATTATTTGATCTTCTTTTGCAAAAATAGTTATTAATAGTATTAATAAATATTTACAGTAGGAAAGTGTTAGTAGGCTACCATTGCTGCTAACATACATGTCACTCCGTCCATCCATCACATTGGCAGCAAGTAGATGATTCTCAAGGTCACATGAAATAGAGTAGCATTAAGCTTTATTGATTCAAATTCTCATAACTATTATACCATTCTATTATTATTTATTATATACAAATCCATGACTTCAATTATTATAGTTGCATAATATATTTAGTTGTGCATGTAGATTTAACTAGATTTACAGCTTAGGGTGTTAATTTTTTCCAACATTTGAAAATTCCTACTTCCTTAATTTTCTTTTCTAATAATGACTCCATGAATTACACACATAGTTATACGTAATCTATATGACATTGTGCATGTTCCTTTATATTTATATACATGTACTATAAACTTTTTTGCCCGATTTCCATGCATTTGCTAAGTATTATCAAAGGAGACTGATTCACTTACCGGAATCCCGTCTCTTGTCATCTTGCTTATTAACACTACGGCAAGTTCCTTCTCCAAGAATTTGGTAAGGTATTAACGCATTATGCCTACAACAATAAAAATAGACACTCACAAGCTTTATAAAAGGGGCTGTGATTAATTATTTAACTTACAAATGTACATGTACTTACTGCTACACACTGTAAATTAATAACACAATAACTGTAGAATCAATACTATCTTCTAAACTCAGAAATGCAATACACTGAATGTCTGTTTCAAACATCGATAATTATACCACATTGATTCCACCAGAGGTATTACTGCATGTGATGTATCAGCATTACTTTTAATAGAGCTATGACTAATATCTAGGTTACTAGCAAAGATTGAGAGATATAAAAGCTGGTTCAGATGGGTCCGACTCACATTTTTACATTTGCTGCATCTGAGCTCATTTTCACACATCCTGTCACATGGTATATGAGAGCACGGTTCCCCGCACTTCCTCTCACATCTATCATGATCACAGCCCCAACTGCATGTCTTTGCCATTTCAGTCGGGTGGGAAAAACAGGCCTCCTTACATTGCCGTGTACGCTTCATACCATGACTACACCTACAAATAATAATTATACAGTGCAATGCGGATGTTGGAGAGTGTACGATGTATGTGTGACTAAATTACTCTACATGTAAGATATATCCAGTTGGGATTAAGCAAGTAACATTGTAATAGGACAGTGACATCACTACTGGTGATTAGTAGCTGCTCCAGGGCTGTACAATGAACGTATTGATGAAAAGATAACTCCAAGTCTGTGGGAAATCATAACCTAAACTGCAGGTTAAGATTTGCTACAGATTTGGAGTTATCTTTCCAGCGATACATTCATGTTTTACATGTAGATGTACATGTATATTATACTATAATATTTCATTGGCCAAAATGCAGTCAATTAATATAACTTATATAATTTATACTATTTACAACCAGGTGTTTTCATTCATTGCTACTGGTAATTCATTGCTACTGGTAATTCATTGCTACTGGTAATTCATTGCTACTGGTAATTCGTTGCTACTGGTAATTCATTGCTACTGGTAATTCATTGCTACTGGTAATTCATTGCTACTGGTAATTCATTGCTACTGGTAATTCATTGCTACTGGTAATTCATTGCTACTGGTAATTCATTGCTACTGGTAATTCATTGCTACTGGTAGTTCATTGCTACCATAAATCTAATTGGCTTAGCCCAACTTAGGCCAGCGTAATTATAGACAAGGCAACTCCAAATTATATCATAAAAACTTGGTACTTTGTGAGCATATAGTACAGATAGCATTGTTGTTATAAAGTAACCTACAGCACTGTACATAACGTAATATTTAAGGTGGACTCAATACGTGTATTTGCATGAAAATAAAAGTGAGGGGTATCACGTATTGTGGTAAAAGGTCGCTTGTTTGATCACCTAAAATAGAGAGTTACGAGCTTCCTCATTCACAGGCAAACTGCATGAACTCATATGTTACTCAAATATCATTCTTGAGGTTGGAATTACGAAGCGTGCAAGTGATTTTTCGACCAGTCAAAACGCTGGACTTTGGGTGACGTTGACAAGGTTGGGTACCAAATTTTCCTACCCTCTTGTGAATGATTAAAATTTTGCATGCTAATCTGTGATTGGTCGAATTCCAGGGTCATTTGATACATGTTGGTGCAGCTTTGCACATACAATACTACTCAGTTGCACGTAGTACGCCTCAGCCCTTATGTCTCAAAACCTACTAAATGGTGGCATTATTGTAAGTCATAGATAGCCTGAGTCTATTTTAAGTTATTGTTTGGAATAAACAGTCTAGAGCCAACCAGCCTGCAAGTATTAATCCAGTTCACACTGAAACAGACATGTGTCTACATGTAGTTTAAAATTGAAACTCACCACCAAACGTTGCTTCTACCAAAGTTCTATCCTTGGTGTCTGTGTCTGTTTACTAGGAGTCTTTGGTTCCAGCGGCTGTGTGTCTTCTCCAGAGAGTGCTTTAAGTGTCTAGTTTTGAAATGCCATTTCCATGAGCAAGATCCACAAATAACTTCTCTCTATCAAACAGAAAGCGTTTTTGAAATGCCTCTCATCTTGAAAGATTTGTGTAAGCATATCTACAAGACCTCGGGAGAAAAATTATTCAAAGGCTAGCTATTCAAAAAAAGAGCAATCTAGAAAACTTACAGATAAATATAGTGAATGATTTGCAAAGTCAGATGAGTAATAAACAAAGATGGTTGATACAGAAAAGAGACCTCTGTTGCCATTGGTTGAGAAAATGGTGTTATAAGGACAATCTGTGCTCATTGGTGGGTGGACAATCTCAACTATAAACAAACTACTGATAATATTTGATTTTTTTATAGAGTCAGGATTCGTTTAGAATACCCAGACACAGGGAACATACATGTATGTGTATAAGTTTTGTGGAAACAGCAGTTAAGGTAAAGTTAAAAAAATTTATAGAAGGTTTTATAGAAGCAATGAAGTATAATATTATTATTGAATTAGGCATAAAGCAAGGAAGCTAAATAAACAACTATATTTTACTACCTATGCTGTTGACACATTATAATTTTAAAATTCGAGTTACTAACCTCCTTTAATTTTGCTGTATTCGCAATGAATCTTCTTTCCTTCTATAACTTCCTGCTGCATGTCTGTAGTTGCTCACTGAACAGACAAATGTTAAATACCAGTATTTTACTGTTTGCTACTAGTTATAATGAATATAAGGTAATCAGTCGTTGCCATGGCAACACTTTTCTCATTATACATGTATATATTATGTGGTAGAGAACAGTTGTAGAGTGATTTCAATATCTACTAGTATAATTTGCTTCTCTACATCATGTAAATTTATAAATATACAATAGCACTAGTGTTGGGTTGATTACAGACATATGAACATCGCATTTTTCCTACAATGTACAATGTATATATTAAAGGACAACGAATATAAAAAATAACACCAAAGATTATGCTTTGTCATCATGGTATAAAATTTATGTCAGGCACAACTGTGAGTTATGGAATGGTGTCTACTACTTTATACATCAGCAGCAGGAGAGCTATCAAGCTACATGGTACTTCTGATGATAATATCAAAGGCACAAAACTATTGGTCCTTATTATATCATATATGCTGTAAGATTATTATATTAATATTCATATATTATTATATTATAACAGAATAGCTATACATTACGATGTACATGTGCATGAGGTCATTGCTATTAATTCTATAATATTACTGTTGCAATGCAACAACAGTTACAAGGAGAAGTAGTACCACAGCAACCCGTTATATCACTGGATGTAGCTTGGGAGTTTGTAACTGTTCTGGTTCCTGAGGCTATCATATTCACTACAACATGGATCTAATATCAGCATATTTAAAATGAAAGTGTGTCCAGGTGTCCAGTTTTAAATGACTATCAGATATACACGTGGATGTAGATGTTATATATGACCGCCTTCATTTATTAGTGACATTATGCAAACATGTACCTGTATCATGCGCTGTTGCATAAGAGATTTGACAATCTGTCAGACTTGTGTGTTTTTTTAGTCGTTATATTATACATGTATAATGTGTTAAAGTTATCTGCTGGTGATCAAACCATTAGATACTGCACCAACCGGCTGATAGCTAGAGCTCTATGGTAATTAACAGGAGTTGGTGCTGGATACAACTATTATCCTCTGGAACTCTGCTATATGAATATTGGTTAGTGATTTACATGGTTGTAGAACAATTTAGTCTAGTGAGTACCTTTTTTACACATGTACATGTATTACAATAAAACCAAAGTGCCCAAACCAATTTTATTACTACAGTACAATTAGTTTCTGTTAAAAGACTCATCAGATAAAATGGTAGAGCAACATGGATGTGTGTACAAGAAAGCTAAAAAATGTGTACAGGCACCCAGCTGACAGATAACATAGTTCAAGTGTATACACCATAATAGTCAGTCATGTGAGCAAACTGTAATGTGTTTAGGCTATTATGAACTTTTTTGAAAAAATTTGATATTTTTGAGATCAAATAACTCAGAGACAAACATACTCTACTCTACTCTTAATTTGATGAAAGTGTATGTATAGATTCAAGTCTGCTGAAGTAAATTATCTGTACCCATATAATATTATGTAATTTCTAAAATTTGATCTCAGCTAAAGTCATTGCGTAAACAAATACAATGTAGTGCCAAGAGATTACACTTGTGAATGCTAAAAAAAACTAAAACTCCCTATGGACAGACCAAGCGTCCAACCACTAGCTATGAAAAAGATAGAGATTATTTAGAGGCACCATAACTAGGCTAACTATTAAATTGTACTTTAGCCTTCAGCTAAAAATTTGAATACCATAATTTAATGTGTCTAATGTAAATTTTGCGTTCTGTTGTGTTTAATAATGTGAGACCAAATTAATTAAATATTAAATCAGCATTATTCATACACACTGAAGTGCAGAGTGGATATGATTTCTCTCTCTAGTATTTATGATACATTAGGGCTGCTTGTATCAACTTGAAATCCTGCCAATCCCTGTTTGACTTGTGCATTCATAAGTGTGTTATCATTAGTAGTTACTATATTGTGTCTATATTATGTTAAATAAGTTATACGTACTTCTATTCCGATGCCACTTGTGGTAAATTACATGTAAGTACACACCCTCAAATCGATTGCATTGATCGCATGAAACTATTTTACTGCACCGATAAAATATGGAAAATATTCATATTTTATTGTTTAATATGCATGCATAAAGTACTAGGTTCTTACATTAATTCAATGGGCGTGTGCCAATGCTACAATGTGGACTGATGCATGTCATGTATTATCATAATAATTTATTGAACCGGGTACTAGATTTTTATCACAATCACTGTCTCTTGTAAACTCAGTCATGCAATACTCAGTATATCCTTCTATCTGTATTGTTGTCTGACTATAATAATCATTGATCTCTACCTGCCAGCAAATGGTAAATTAATTTAGTATATTGCACTAACAGATAGATTACTGTCAGCGTATATAATAGTACATTGAGATTGGAACAAAGGTTATTTAGTTTGAATAGGTTGTTATGAAACACATAAACACTGTATCTTACTAAATAACCAAACTTATTAAATTCCTTGTTGAAAATATCTTGATGTGTCACCTGTGCCATTTTAGGGACCCCGCATATTATGAAGGCTGTCAGTAGTACATTGTAGCGTCTGCTTGATCAACCCATCTGCCTGCTGTAAATGTGCGACTGTTAAAAAAGACAATTCGAAACAGGACATTCCAAAAGTGGGTAGTTCAACACTGGACAGTTCAGCACACCTAACCTCAAACCCCAACCACCAGATTTCAACTAATTTTTGTATTTAATGTTGTTTTTTTATTTAATTAATTAAGTCAATTAATTAAAATTAATTATGTGCAAGTTGTGTTCTTCGAAATGTAATCTACACAGTTTTGAACTGTCCTATTTCGAATTGTCCAGTTGTGAAACGTCCTGTTTTCAAGTGTCTTTTTTGAAATGTCCCTTTATCGCCTGCAGCTGTATATATGGCTATATCTATTTAGGTATATCTGGTAGACGGATGCATTTGTGTAAATTATGTAGTAAATATAGTTGGAATGTTTCTTTTCAGCATACACGTAGCTATGCATCTCATTTCTCGTTGCATTTCTTGTTGTAGTGTACATTTGTATTTCTATAATGAAGTGCCTATACTTACCCCAAACCCCGCATATATGGAGAAATGTACATGTTTATACAGGATGATTGGCTGTGGACTGTTTAACCTGCAAGTTTATTTTACAGCTAAATCTGTATTTCCAAAATTGCCACCGTTGATAATTCTTAGTTTGATGTGGGAGGCTGAATTCTGTAGGGAATTTTATAATACTTTGTAAGCTAAGTACACATAGGGGTTGCCAATGTTAATGAAGTTACAGTAAATACCACATTTGTTAGAAAGTTATATTGGCACTGAAATTACCATGTTACCCAGATGGATACATACAGGCACAGTGCATCTCTTCTCTACTGTAAGTATTCACTAATACATATGGAGTTGCTCCCCCTTACTACAACTTCATTCTTTCCAAACATACTGTAGTGAAACTATAACAGGTGCTCTTTGACGCAATGCGCCTGGCCATCTGGCTGAGTGCAGTTGTACCGTTGCGCTCTTTGACCCTTGGCTTTGCGCCGGGCGTCTGTAGGAGTGGTTGACAGTGTAAATCCTAGAGCTGATGGGCTAGTGAGGAGAGTAATGATAGCTCTTAGTGCCACACTAGACTCCAAGGGAAAACGAGTTGGTGACTACCAGCTGCTAGAGAGACCAATACAAAAGGTGGTTCTGTTGATGGAAAACTCTACAGACGTTTAAGATATGAAAGATTCCTAATTGTATATACATATAGGTGTTATTTCTTTGTATTCTGTGCATATTTCGTTAACCGATTTGGTGTTCACATGTGTTGTTATCTTATTGCATGCAATGCACAGCAACATCCGAGTTTCAATTTTTTTGTTCCAAGATATATACATATAAATCTTACTGTCTGTTTTGCTACATTGTTATGTCGTTAGGTGATATATATTTGTATATATCTGCTGTTTTGATGCATAATCATTGAATCTGATGGTTTTCTAGTTTTTATGTGTATACATACCACATACATGTATGAGTCAGTAGTAATTTTTATTGCAATTATGGTACATTCTTATGAAAACCTCCCGTTATACATGTCTCCTATCACTGGTCCTCAATATTCACTTTGTTGGCTGTTCCTTAGTTGCTTGAGAAATCGGAGCGATTTCTGGGGGGTGTGTAGTGAAACTATAACAGGTGCTCTTTGACGCAATGCGCCTGGCCATCTGGCTGAGTGCAGTTGTACCGTTGCGCTCTTTGACCCTTGGCTTTGCGCCGGGCGCGGTGCGATGTGTGGGCAGATTCGTCTGCTGCACAGTTTGTGTTTGACTCTTGGCATAGACAGTTGAGTTTATTTTTGTATCTAGATCTAGTAAAACATGTATTTAAAGATTGAAAGGAAGCTAATAGGTAAGAAGCTAGAAGGAAGCTAATATTGTTTGATTATAGTAATGCTTATTTTGCTAAAACGTACATGCTGTTTTATTGTTGTTCCTTTTTTGTTTCTAGTCTTGACGGTGTCATTTTGCCAATAAGAATAATAAAACTTAGTTTATAAAGATACCAGTGAAGATTCACGCTAAACCCAAGAATACACAGTTTTACTATACATACACTATCTACATGTAACTGGGGTAACAGTGGATATAGGTGACTGTGTCCTTTACATGCAGCACAGTGATATTTACTTAAACAATTGTGACCAAACCGGATAGAGGCGAGGAGAATGTCTCATATACCCCAGCATTGGAATGTGTCTTGGCACAGTATTGAATACTTGCATCTTCAAAGCACTTACAGTGTATGACTACAGAGTTGTCTTCTCTTTTTTAGAAAATCAAAAGGCCACCCCGACACCCCAAATATAGCATGTACAGTAAAATGGACCAGTGCACATTTACCTCCCTTTTTAAGGTCTGTTAGCTAGTGTGGTGGCAATGTGTTCTGGTTGACTGTACTATGGCGATTAGGTGCCAACCCCAGTCATGGATGGGTATTTTCATGAATGTAAAATCGAGTTCTTGACTGCTCAATGGTAAATAAGTACTAATACACAATAACAGGATGGGGCAAAAACTGATTAGAGAGACAACTTCCACCAATCAGGCTATTTAATATTGTCTGTGCTGGAAGTATAAACAGAATAATAAACACACTCTATGAAAGTGCCCACAAGTGTCATTGAATGATTATGTTGGAAATACATGAAATCAAGTGCAGCCTGTTGTAAATAATTTACGACAGGCTGCACTTGATTTCATGTATTTCCAACATAATCATTCAATGACACTTGTGGGCACTTTCATAGAGTGTGTTTATTATTCTGTTTATACTTCCAGCACAGCCAACATGTGGACAAACAGAAATACAAATAAGGTCAGCAGACAAACATGACTGTTGGATTATTGGCTGCAATAGCTCTCTTGTTCCTATTAAATCATTCAGTATGCTTTGTAGAAACAGGGATACATTTTACTGGAGTTACCTTATCATGTGCAGGTTGATACACAGTAACTTATTCGGATAGTATGTACACGTGGGTACCTCCCACTTTGCTGGTAAAAATAGGTTTTTGTTAATTCTCTGACTTTGGTTTTACATGTAAGTAGACTGTTATACAGCATATATGAGAGTGGAAACAAGTTATTAAAAATTATTTTGTATAACTCTATGAAGAAATGAGTAAATATTGTAAAATAGTATTGAAAAACCACAAATGATAATTTAACTACTGATCATCATTTTGTAGAACCTCCTACCTACCAGACAGTCATTCGGAATTATGGAAAAGGGTAAGGAAAAGTTAGTGCAAAATAGTTGTGTTTCATAAGTGAGTTGGAATTCCCGGCACTTCAGTTTGAGCAGGTAATACAATTATTTGCATAAAAATAAAACTTTCAAAGTAAAAGTGCTGGTTTACTGCATATTAGCTTTACATGACGCTCTCAACCATGTGCAGACGACTTATTCAAATTACATCCTTGATATCTACATTATGATTTATTTAAATTGCTTTGTTGTAAAATAATGTGCTGTATTCAGTATGATGAAGAGCATCAATATTTAATCAGTTTAATAGTTTAATCAGGAGGTTAGTGTGACTGAAACAGGCTGGAACAATGATATGACTCTCAGCGATACAATACACTATTCCAAGCAGGGCACCACTGAAACTTTTTTCGTTTTATACCTGACAAACTAGCTCACTTTGAGAACAGCATAGGCCAAGCATGATATGGGTTCTACGGCTAGTTTTGAGTCAGTAACTGCGTCATATGAAGCTAGCAGTAGATTCAGTCCAAGTTGAACACCGCAACATAATCTCTGTTGTAGGAAATTTACTATCATATACATGTACGATTTGCATGTTTATGTTAACAAATGTTACTAGCAATCACTCAGCACTCTGTTCTGCATTATACTAGCAGTTAATCAATAAATTTTGATTGTACACAATATGTAATTTTTTGTTTCAGTCCATATTATTAAACTGAAAGCTGTGTTTAACATAAATAAAAGTCTGTGGTTGAAACCAAGTGTGCTCAACGTCAGCGATGGTCTATGACATTATAAAATGCTAAGAATATTGGAAAATTAAAAGCTTAGGTAAGTCCCTTCCCCTATGAGGTCATCGGAATGACGATGTGCGTATACACAATTAATCCTAACACACCCATTAGCTAGATAAACAATAGACACACATGCATTGAGTCCACTATTTGTTTATGTTTAAAGAAGTCTAAGGCACACTTTGCTACCCTCTCGGCTGCTTTAACACGCGTCTGACAGTATTAGCTCCAGTTCCAGGGTGTCATGTCTCAAGAATTGACCAACACTGAAGGTAAGTAGCTAACAGACCAACGACGATATTATCAGTTTCACATTTTTGCTATGCGATTGTGAAACATTCTCATATCTGCATTAATTGCTTGGATATTACTGTATGTTACCAGCTACTTTGCTGATTGGTTTAGTACATCAAAGAAAGCATTTGGCTTACATGATTGATATTAATTATATTTGCGTGTATCTTCAACTTCATTTCATTTTGCTGGCTTACTTAATTGCATGGCAGAAAGCCAATTTTTGACAAGTGCAGACTGCAAGCTGCTTGTTTGAGAAAAAAGATGAAATCAGTTTTATTGAGATTGTTGTATTACCACTCACTGAACTATAAAACTTATTTATAGCATGGAGTGCATTCAACCATCACATCCGCTGCCTAAACACCTCTGTCATCAGTCAGCAGTTTGATTTTAGGAGCATCCATCCAAGAGTTCACGCTGCTAGCCCCGCCCACCAGCAGATTCTCAGTGGTGCGTCTTTAAGCATACATACAAGTTACATGTACATTTTATATAACAGTTCATCCTAATATTCCCCCATTATAAAAGGCTCTGACTAGAACTTCACATGAGTAATGTTTAGATGAACACACTGCATAATTCATTGAGAAAAATAGCAATAGACGTAGTTTTTTCGGTTGTTCACCTTTTTGCGGTGATGCCTTTCTGTCATCAACATCAGAGAGAAGCATCTTCCTCTGACCATAATGACTGGGTAGTAAGCTAAATATAAGGAGAACAAGTAAATTATTCAAGTCCTACTATTAATCATTAAACTAGCTATCCAAACAAACTTCTATCAAATATTTTATGTTTTCTCATGCAAATTCAGAATATCGCATCGTCTAGAGCAACAACCTAGACTCTGAACAGAGTAATGTAAATATGGATACAAGGGCAAATAAGTTGATATACATTAGTCCACAAATTATATTATTATTATAATGTATGATTTTGTAAATTTAGCATTATATCCATTTGTTTGACACAGAAATGAATGAACAATCGACTGACACCCGTCCAAAGAGATTTAAATATCTTGTGAAGAATATGAGAAGAACTATGAGGCAAGAGCAAGGTAAGGAAATATACAGTATACATGTACATGTACATCTAACCAATATCTAGTATTCACCTGCATACAGGAAGTACACTTCCATTTGATTAATTACTCGCGCTTCATTCATGAACAACCAATGGCTTTCCCTACCATGAGCCTTAATAATTATAATAAAAAATGTATATTCCGTTTGTAGTAGCTATTGTATAGGGTTTTTTTTCGGTTTGCATGTTGGCCAGCCATTAATGAACCATGGAATAAACCTTGCAGTAGTTAGAAGCTAATATACATGTATAACACGAATGTCTCCCTGACCTGAGGCGCTCTGTGGACATGTATTTACCAACCAAGTTGAAGTTGAGAGTAAAGACTAATTCTTATTATGTTGAAATCTATACAGACAGCTACACATAAACACTACTGACACGCATACCTGTCTTTAAATGCAGTTTCCGATAAAACACAGCAGCGACAGCGTGACCGTTTGCTAGGAGATACAAACTGTCGTTTCCATGTGTGCAAGTTTTTATTTCATGCTTTTAGAATCAAAGGTTAAGGAGAAAAAGCTAAGAGCTGATAGAAACTGGCAGAAAGTCAGAGATTTCATATACCAAAGTTCCTACAAGGATAGCATGCTAAATTTTCAGGAGAAATACAATAATGTTATTTGTGAGAAACTTCTCGGTTCAGATGTCCAAGAGATTAAACGAATCCGGAATGATCTTTACCAAAAGTATGGAATATTAAAAAACCGACGAGTCACCATTCGAGATATTAGACCTAGCAGAGAAGTAGCTCGGCGTTTGAAGCCAGTCTTAACAATGTTCAAAAGATGTCGCATTAGACCACTTTCTGGTTCCGATGGTATGAACCAATATAGACGCCATGCAGACAATCACCCTACACACAGGCTAGAAAGACCAAGGTCAAGCCCTGCTACACATAGTGTCAGTAGTCATCCATGTTGGTCTGCTGATTCTCCCACAAGAAGATGCTACAGCACAGGTCGGCAAGTCGTATGTACAGGAAACAGTGCAGTACCAGATAGTGAGAGAAAGCGACCAATACGATGGTGCATCAGCACCCGAATAACCGAAGACTTTGGATTATGAATGCGTAATGCTGGAGTTTCTAAATGCATAATATTTACTGCTTACAACTGCATGTATGTATTTAGCAAATGAAGTGAGTGGAAAAATGGGTTGTGACAATATTTTATCATAGAATTGAAGGATTTCGTGTCCTGATAGATTATTTTGAATAATTTGGTGAAATACAGTCTAATGGGAAGGTTACATGAGGCGATTTATCACTTCAATTAAAATCAATCAATGAAAGCACAAGATTAATCTCTGCAATTTTGTGGTCAAGCTACAAAATCTCCAGAGAGCTATATTTACACTAGGCGATATATTCTGGAGATAAATCGCTTGAATGGATCTTGGACCCATTCAGGCGATTTATAGCTGAAGATTTATATATACTTTGCATCTTGACTAGCAAACTCCAGATAATTAATCCTGGTGATTTTGTGTTTACACGAGGAGATTTTGTGTTTGCACGAGGAGATTTTGTTGTGGCGATAAATCACCAAGATAAATCTCCTAACCAGGCAATTTATCGCTAATAGCCTCGTGTAAACGCTACATTAAGCTACTCATTTCTGGCTTGATATGACTTGTATGACATTGATTGAATTAAATAAATGACTTAATATACAAATTGACACTGAGAAATGTGTAGTAAGAGCATTCCATAGGCCTCATCATTCATCTATCATGGGTAAGCCCCATTAAGAAAGTTACATAATTGGCTTTATTTCCCTATCTAGAACGGAATTAAAATTTTATTTCATATTATAGAGAAAGGACAGGAATCATTAAAATCAACTGCGCTGAACATCAAAGAAAATTTACTTCAAACTAAATACAATCCATATGCTTGTTTAATAGAAGAAAAACAAAACACAATTAAATTTTAAGCATAAAATGTTGAACAGAGTTGTTTGTGCCTACATGTATTATAAAGTTTATGTTGTACTTTCTTCAATATAATAATAATATTAGTATGATTATTATCAATATTAAATGCATTTGTTATGCAAACAGTCACACAAAGACAGCCAGTTATGAAGCAAACAAACAGCAGCTAATGGGAAGATAATGGATATATCTTTATATTTAGCAGCGAGTATTAACAAGCAATATTAATGTATAAGGCTGTTCAGAGCACACCTCCCATGATATTTGTCTAAGTTGCATAGGAACCAAGGCAGCTATCATGGGGAAACCTACGATATCATGCTTACGATACCATGCTTACGCAAGCCAACAGCTTGCTCAAGCACGGAAAGTTAACAGATGAATTATAAAAAAGAAAATAGTAAAGTAACCAATTAGGAGCTTCCAATACAGTTATCGCATTGGCATTCCATTTAGGGAAGACATAAACACTGCTGTAATAGACACAAGTAATGCCATTACAAAGGAAATATTCCGATAATATGAAATCAACTTCAAATTCTTTGCCAGTAGTCCTGAATAACCTTATTCTAGTCTGAGGTGACGTGTTCGCTCAGCTATCTTATTTATTCTCTCTCTATTTCTTCTCTCTTCCAGAGTTTCAGCGACCTCTTCTAATTCAGTGTAGAATCCATTGACATCTACAGTAGACTGTCTCAAGTAGTACGGCATCGCTGCAGGAGTGGAGTCGGCTACAGTACCAGCTCGGACATCTCTAGGTGCTGCTGAATATAACATATTGATTCTAATGAGCTTCTCATAATAATAATATGATTTACTGATTCACTACATTATAACTACATCAACCTTTTAAATAATTTACATCAATACTAGTGGCACTAACGTAATGACAGTATATTGGCACACGGTGAGTGACATATACCTACCACTGTATTGTGTAGCCTGAGCAGTACGTTGTGTAGAGTGTCTGTGTCTTCTAGTTTTAGAAACATACCTCGCAGCATTCAGAACTGTTTTGCCACAGCTGATATACGGACATACAAATAGCTTTTTGTCCTGTGCCCCGAAAACCACTCTGTCCATGTGCTGCATCTAATAGTAACATAGACACATAGACAATCATAGTAACATAGACATACAACGCACATCTAGTAGCATAGACATAGTAACATAGACATAGTGACACAGGCATAGTAATATAGACATAGTAACATAGGCATAGTAGCATAGACATAGTAACATAGACATAGTAACATAGACATACTAGCATAGACACAGTAACATGGACATAGAAACATAGACATAGTAACATAGACATAGTAACATAATTTTAGTACAGTCTACATCTGTATGGAATAGCAAGGTACTAGCTTAGAGTGTACGGTACGTACAGGGACAAGATGCCGGCAGTCGTCAAGTAGCACCCACTTTGTGGCAGGTGTCAGTGTTTCCATAAGGGTAGGTATTCCTGAAGCATTTCTCACCAGATTTGGCAGAACACAGTCTGGACACAGAGAGACACATCTCTCTCCACACATTCCTGAGCAGGTGTATGCCTGTACATTATAATGACTTATATTATGCACTATACAGGTTACATAAGACTTCCATGTGGTGCAAGCAAAGATGGCAATTTTACTAAAGCACAAAATTTAAATTTCGCCAGACTATATTACTGTATGTGATGCATTCAGCATTAAGTTTTAATACAGCTTTGACTAATATCTAGTTTAGTAGTGTAGAATGAAAAGTATAAAAAATGGCTCAGATCGGTCTAACTCACATTTTTACACTTGCTACATTTGAGCTCATTTCCACACATCCTGTCACATGGTATATGAGAGCACGGTTCTCCGCACTTCCTCTCACATCTATCATGCTCACAGCCCCAACTACATGTCTTTCCTATATCAGTCGGGTGGAAGGAGCAGGCCTCCTTACATTGCCGTGTACACTTCGTACCATGACTACACCTACAAATAATATACAGTGCAATGTGGATGTTGGAGAATGTATGTGTGACTAAATTACTGTACATGCAGATGCAAGATATATCCAGTTGTGATTAAGCAAATAACATTGTAATAGGACAGTGACATCACTACTGGTGATTAGTAGCTGCTCCAGGGCTGTACAATGAATGTATCGATGAAAAGACAACTCCAAGTCTGTGGGAAATCATAACCTAGGTTAAGATTTGCTACAGACTTGGAGTTATCTTTTTAGCGATACATTCATGTTCTACATCTATATTATATCATATTTCATCGGCCAAAACACAGCCAATATAAATTATATATTATGCCATTTACAATCAAAAAGTGTTTTCATCCACTGCTACTGGTAATTCATCGCTATAATAAATATACACTGTGATTGGTTTTGCCAGTGTTATAGACAAGACAACTCCAAATATATCATCAAAATATTATCATCTATTATCACTTTGTGATGATGCTAATGGTAGAATAGATCACGTTGTTGTTATGAAGTAACTTGGATGACTGTAATATTTAAGGTGAACTTGATATCTACATTTGCATGTAAATAGGAGTAGGGGGTAGACTTATCTACCTTAAATCTAATGTATAACTAATGATGACCTATTTATGACTTTGATGAAAGCAATAGTGACTTACTTCAGCAAACACTTCTGTGTACATTCAGCACACTTGTTGGCAGTAGTACAATCATAGCAAGTTCTGTTACACTGGTGTCCACAGTCCAGCATCTTCTTGCATGTCTTCAGGCATTTCTGGTGACCATCTGTGTAGCTATAGAGTAAATAAACATCAAATGGTTTAACAAATTACAGAGCACAGGCTTGAGTTCAGTGTTTAGTTAGTTTAACCTATTTTACTTACAGTAGCCAACAAATGCTTTGTTGCCTCTCACCAAATACCCAAATTCTAATTTCATTATTCAAAACAAGGTTAGAAACCACTATTTTGTTAAACGACTTTCTAATGACACAACTTACCATCCGTAGCATGTCCCGGTACACTGATGTCCACAAGGCAGTCTCTCACCACAAGGTGTATCACACTGGTATGTGTACTTCTGCGTAGCAGAGCTGTATCCAAGCCTCTGATTGGCTACATAGCACGGCACCTTCTTCGTCTCATAACATCGAGAACACATTTGGTCAATGTTCTCTTCACAACTCTCTGTACATGGCTCTGAACACCTGAAGTAACACATTCTGAAGGTATGTAACTCAATTAGAAGTACATGTACATGTAGCATAGTTAACTGATAGAAGCAGTTTAATATCTCCAGATTTACCGTACGTCAACGTTGCAACAGAGCAGACAAACATGTGCATATTGTAACTTTGTGACCTAGTGGTTAGAGGGCTGGACTTCCACACAAGAGATCCAGGTGGTGTTAGGAACGGCACCTATGAATATACTGCTTCTGTGCTACCCTCAATTTAGAATAAATGATACTACCTTCTCATTCTACAATGTTACTTTCTTACCTGGAACTAATTATAGGAAGTAAAATTGGTAAGATAAAAGCTGATATATATGGTGTACGGCATACGTTATTTCTGTACAATTTATGTTGTAAAATTTTACCTATTGAGGCATTTATGCCCGCAGTGCAGATTTTTAGGACATTCTTCCAAGCACTGTATCTGCGCCTTTGTATCTTCATTATTCAGCATAAAGCAACTCACAGTTCTGATGTGTTGGCATGGTAGTCTCACTCTCACCGTTACGTTGCAGAGAGCACAGGCTTGGTGGCACATTTCTACAGGTATAAAACATAGCACAGTTTGATCAGATAGGGTGCTGCTAGAATATATAACACAAAAGGTATAATGGAAGCAAACAGATTAAAATGACAATCTGCAAAGGCACAATGAAACGCTACTTTGAGGGAGGCGTAGATATACAATCATATACATGTACCCGTATATGTACTGTATCACCAAGTTACTGAGAATAACAAGTTGGAGTTTTAGAAATTGTCTCCTCTGTCTGGTATAATTTTCTTATACTTATGGCATTTACTGGTGCATGGATGACCACATGGCTGTAACTTCTTGGGGCAAGGCTCAGTACAGTTGTACTCTACATGGTCGAGATCCTTGCTATGGCAATGCATCTTACATGTGTGTCCACACTTCAGTTTACGCTTACAGATCCGAGTGCAACCACCTGAAAGTATTGTGTAACAAACCGTGTTATCATATCATATAACAAAAGACGATACGGTCTACGGTTAACGGTCTGCCATCCTCCAATCAAATTCGGGGTCGAAAGTTGGGACGATTCATATATGTTGCAATGCTGCCGGTCAAGATCTCAGCTTCGGGTGGCGCTAGGACCTTGGGACATGGTCCACCGACATCGCTGCCGGGGTAGGTCCCTAGCCTTAGGCCCTTGGACTCGACCTAGGGTGGGGTGGGTGCTCGACCTACCCCACCCGCCAAATAAGTGTTGGAACTCGGGCTATGTGGGCAGCGGAGATCCTCTTGAACTCTTGATTTATATATGATACAATGCTGCCGGTGAGGATCTCGGCCACGGGTGGTGCTAGGACCTTGGGACCGGGTCCCCAGGCATCGCTGCCGGGGGGCGTAGCTTTAAGCCCTCAAACCTGACCAAGGGCGGGGTGGGTACTCGACCTACCCAACACATTGGTGTTGGAACTCGGGCTATCTGCTTGGAGTTGTCTTCTTCATGCAAGGGAGCACAACTCCTTATGGGATCATTGTGATATGCCTGCGCCACCAGAGGTCATGCACATGCATGACCACAGTACACGAATACAAGCCATCATTACACGCGAGCGAAGCGAGCAACTAATGCAGTAAGGCTTGCGTCGCAGACCAAGCACAAAGTGCTTGTTGTAACTATTCACATAGTATTGACAGCAACAAACTAAGCTATTAGCGTATTATTTTATAATAGTTATATTATATTATTATATTTTGTTTTATTATACTATACTATACTATACTATACTATACTACACTACACTACACTACACTACACTATACTATACTATACTACACTACACTATACTATACTATACTACACTATACTATACTATATGTACAATACTATACAATACAATACTATACTATACAATACTATACTATGCTATACAATACTATACTATACAATACTATACTATACTATACTAGACAATACTATACTATACTACACTACACTATACTATACTATATGTACAATACTATGCAATACAATACTATACTATACAATACTATACTATACAATAAAATACTATACTATACTACTATACTATACGATACTGTACCGTACCATACTACACTGCATTGTATTATATTGTATTAAAATGTATATTGTATTATATTGTATTATATTGTGTTATATTGTATTATAAATATTGTAATATATTGTATTACATCGTATTATATTGCAATATATCATTATACATGCACATGTATATCATATTATATGCTTAATCATATATTATATTACATATTTGCCATATTGCATGTGCGTTGAGAATTTTCACCTGCAGGACACTTGGCCTTGAAGTCCTCTGGGTTTTCAATCTCAGCCGGATTGTTATGGCGTTTGCACTTCAGTACGAGCTTGCTGCCAAACTCTTTGTGTCTTTTAGCGTCTTCCACCATCTTACTCCACATGGCTAAAAATTTACAAACATCATTTACTACACTGTTCTTCTACAATAATACAATTGGAAATTAGTTGCATTTAACAAATAACAAGAACAGGTTAAATAATAATATTTGTTTAAAGTTTTTTACTTGCACTAACCTGATCCTTTACTCAGCATATCAAAGTTTCCAAACACATACATGCCACACTGAGCTCTGGAGAGAGATACACACACTCTGTTCTCTATCGATACAAACCCAAGTTTGCCTTCCTTGTTGCTCCTCACCAGTGAGATGATAAGTATTTTATTCTCCTCACCTAGAGTGTAGGAATGTATATTATTCATATACATGTACATGTGTGCACATGTGTGTACATGTGTGCATGTGTGTGTACATGTCATACACACAGTGTTGCACATTGCAAATAATAAAACGAAGGGAAGGAGCAAGTTTATTTTTGGCTACAGATGGAACGAGATACATGTAGCATCTTTGAATTTGAGATGAGATTCACAAAAATTCAATACAAGGTCTTAGGATTCAGGTGACTTTTCTAAAAACTAACAAATTTGCCACCTTTTATACATTTGCATTTTATAATTTCAATAATTCCAATCGCTAGTCTGAAAGTTATTTGTATTTCAATGCTTGGCATCATATTTATCATCATGCATTGCATAGTTTAGTAGATTTGACAAGAGTCGACTTTCGAGTCAAGACAAATCAAGACGCGACTCAAGATTTCCCGAGTCCCGTTCCACCACTACATGTGGCCTCATATAAAACCCAAAATTGAATAACACAGTTTTCTATTCTGACCTTGAAAGTTGTCAACCGATGTGAGTTTAACACCCTCAAACTCTGCTTTAGGCATCTTCTTCTTGAGCAGCAGAAGCTGTCCAGTGTACATGGTAATGATGGTGATATCTGAAGGTTCGTATGCCCTCTGTCTCAACAGATACCTGTCAACCGCAAGTCTTATAGTTTACAATCAGATCCAACTTTTTCTCTGACTTAGGATGTATGAATGGTCATAAATTTTACACAATACATGTACATTGCAGTTGGGAGTAGTTCAGGGTGCATTGAGTAATGATAAAGAAACAATGTCTGGTATATCTAGTGCCTCTATAACAACACTGTGGTACTTATTTCTAAATTCGCTGATAAGAGTTTTTGAACAAATTATATTAATTACAAGTTTGTATTAATCTTTTGCAAAATAAAAATACATGCAAAATCACACTCTTATAATTGATTGAGTTTAGCCTGTGGGAATTGTTTCCCCCTAACTTGGGCTGTACTAATGTGAAGGGATACCATATATTTGATTACTAATACATGGAAGAGGTTGAGCAATCCTGGAGTTCCTATTGGTGATACTTACCTGGTGAGTCCGACTACCATGTCTGCTTCATACTCGTTCGAGTGACTGAGAGTCATGGCGTCTGATGATTCCAGTCGGTTGTGATTGAAGAAGTAAACATCTGAGGTCAAACCTAAATATTATTATAAAATTTAATTTCATGTTATATTCTCCAAGAATTACTCACCCAATAATAGCAATAATGTATTCGGGTTATGAATTACAGAGCCTAACTAATCAAACCCATGTAAGGCTATTGTCGTTAGAACTATACAGGAGCCAACGGAATGACAAGAACTAAATACGAGCTATGATAAAAAATTGAATGTTACCAGATTGTTCTTTCAACACCACATCAGTTAAGTCGGCAATACTAGTCAAAAAGGTTGACAGGTCCAAACTGGTGAGAGTTGTTTTTGAAAATAGACCACCTTGAAGGAAACTTGATGCAAATAATCTATTGGGGATTGCAAATACTCAATAAGAGGGTTGAGTGTCAGTCTTTCTATGCAATATATTAGCTATTGATTGATTTCATGAATTCAGTTGTTAAAATTTTGTTTAATATGGCTGAAATACCGTGTATGAACAACTATGAACAGCTATGATTAGGACAACCATATTGTTAAAAGTTACACGCAAGTACTAAATACAGTGTACAGACCTAATAGGTGTTGGTGGCCGAGTGGTCTAGCGCTAGTCACTCTGGTCTTAAAGCAATGACGCAACCTATCTGGACGTGGGTTTGAGTCCCGCCAATGACCTGGAGGCTTTTGTCTCAAAAAAGGTTTTCCCTCTGTGCCATATCGGACTATAATAATATCCAGCTCTATGAGCCGTGGTGGCCCCTCGATTCGCTCTGCATTCGGCAGCCACATTAACAGAATTGTTTTTGGCATCACGGATATTATAATAATTTTACCTTCAATGTTTTCACGCCTTTGAACACTTGGATGATCATCAAGTCTGTCGTAAATGTGTCTCATGAACTTGGATATCTCTGGTCTCATTCTGTGCTGAATGTTGAGAGTCTTAACAGGGAGTCCATTATTCACCATTCTCTCGAACAGTGACAAGTCCAAGTGGTACTTCTGTGCCAAATCATAGACTGTGGGGCTGGGTTTCAGCTGCTTGTGATCACCTATAGCACATACAGATAGATACATGTACACATTTAATGCTGGAGGCCATTCTACAATACAGAATAAAAGTTGTAGGATGCAAATTCAACAATTTCCAGCCAGTAAACTTCAACTCATGCTGCAACCTAATCTCACAGAAACTGAAGAACTAAAACAGAACATTCATCATGCCAAACACTCGCAAATTCACCAATGAGGATCAAGTATGTACCAAACTAACCAATCAGAATGAGGTGCTTGCAGTGTTTACTCAGAGCTGTTATAATATGAGCCTCCAGAACTTCTGCTGCCTCCTCTACCACAACAATCTCTGGTCCTACTTCTTGGAGAACTGACTGCATTCTAGCAGCTACAGTAGTAGTCATGCCGATCACTTTGGCCTTCTTCAGCGTGTCAATATCTTCCTGCATCCTGTAAAAAATTCAGGGGTTGCATGAGCATATCAATGAAATCAATTTACCAGCCTTTTGGAACTTTACCTTATGTTACAGGCTCGGTATAACAATAGCTACCAAGTAAAGGTGGAACGAGGCAGGATCTTCAAACTCGAGACGCAGTTTCTAGAAAATTTGATACTAGACTGGGTGTTAGGGTTCAAGTAATTTGCCCTCAAAGATTTGCCAACTTTTAGATATTTGCATATTGGAATTCCAATAGTCTCAATCATTACTCTGTAAATTATTTATATTGCATTTGCCCAGTGTCATATGATTATGCATTTCAAAAAAAGATGAACAAAAGCCTATGAAATGCATTGCACATGTACTTGCACTTGTACATGTATTTATTATTACATGTACATCTATGTACCAGTACAAGGGTACAATAATAGTGTAAGTTGAAAACTAGTAGGGAGAGTGTGTTTCTGTAATTGAAATAATTCCATGAGTAGACAACTTCTAGTCTGGACATCACATTACAGCATGGCATCATGATTCGACATGCTTAGCAGTTTTGTATGCGTTGATCGACTAGATGCTCAATGTTAGCTATTACTAGGAAATTAGTGCTGGGAATGTAGATGTAAGTAGTATGACTAGGTAAGTAATCTGAACAATAATTTTCTATTTTATCGATTTATTTCTGATCAGCTATGAATCACATTGTATATAGTAATTGTCAATTTATTGTAAAATAAAGACTATCATGACTGTGCTCTGTTTTCCAGCCTCGAACACTAAAAGGCATCTCGAGACGAGACGACTTTCGAGGCATGACAATTAAAGACAAGACTCGAAATTTCTTGACTCTCGTTCCACCTCTACTATCAAGCTTATGTCAGAAGACATAACGCCACATGTGTGATACATCAGTGCTTGAATTTCCAAGTATTGAAAAGGAAAATACATTAGACGATAGTTTAACGCAGATGCACATTTTTCTTGTATATATATGTAGATTACCTCAGATTATCTCCTAGCTTTACTATATCCGTGTACATCTTCTGCAGCACCTTCAGCCTTTCTGCAATCTGTCTCTGGAACTTTCTCACCACGAGTCTGTACAATCTCCATCTACAGCAAATACTTCCATACATTACTCATTACATCTATAAAACCGTCGTTGCAGTTATATAGTAATAACCGGCCCAGTAGACACAACTAAACACCAATATCATAGATGGAGGTAAAACTATATGAGACTGTATGTGGTAACCTACACAGATTTTGTCGTGTGACCCAATATGGTGTATATAGCTAATTTATACTCATCTCAGAGTAAACTAAATTATTGAGATATGAGTACATGGCTCATTGCGTATAAAAGACAAGATTTAGTCAGATATGTGCAACTTAAATGCAGAAACATTCCATTTGCAGCTCACTACTCACAAGCAGGGCATGCTATTCTTTGATCAACATTTGTAAATAAAAGTTGCATTTTCAATGAAATGATATACAGTATTATCATTTCTTGCTATAATTTTTCTGTATAATTATTCCGGAGTAGAACTATCATGACAATATTTCAGCTTACCGGTGATGTAGTGGTAACTCAGATGCTAAGTAACGGCTTCCTTGTCTGCTTATTTCCGTTTGGATGACGTGTACTTCTTTGTCACTCATTATATCGTCATTAGCAACTTGTTCCCTGATAAACCGCTCTCTTTTCAGCCGAGACTTACGAGATAGTTTTACCTTCTGGAAACCATCATTATCCACCTCCACACCTAGAAAATAAAGGTTCAGACATGGCTGTATTAACAATGTAAAATACTACTGCCCTTTGTATATAGAGCAAGGCGTATATAAATATTATTTTGAGTGAAAGACGGACACACTATCAAGTAAGATAATTCACTTCAAGGTTACCAATTTTAGGTGTAAATTCTGTATAATATTTCTATTTAATGCCATACAAGTAGAAGAATACAATAAACACAAAGCTGGAAAACCGATTTTCTGTGATGAATTGCCATGCTGGCCACTAAGCAAAATTATTACAAGTTGGTAGATTACACTTGTGCATTACACAGATTCTATGGTGTTTTACCTCCGCTTTGTTTTGATTTCTTTGCATTTGCTTTGTTGAATTTTTTTCTTAAACTTTTGACAAATGCCGAGTTCTCATCTTCATCATCAACCATTCGGTTCTGCATTTCTCTCTCTGCTTCACCCTCCACATCTGATGGATAAGAGGAAATACATTATTTTCAAATTCAACATCAAACTATTAGAGAAAGGACGTTATACACATGCACAAGTACATAGGTATTATTTCCATCCTATTCATTGAATGCTTACTAAGAAGTAGATTAACATGATTGTGCAGAGAATATTTACCAACAAACTCTGGTTCTGCTGGTCCACTGATCTCTTCGTCCTGATCAACTTGTCCACTGATGTCCTGTGTCTGAAAGTTATTGGTGCTGGAATCTATAGCATACAGTGAGTAAAAATATTAAATACAAATGCTCTGTACTGCGCTGTATGGTGTGCAGGACCGCTAGATATAGTAGGAAGTAGTGAGACAGATAATGTGATCAAGTATGACATTTTAGGACATGATGTGACACTGCCTGCCACCGTTTAATGCAGCACCATTTTATGTGATCCCATTGCCAGAACTAGATGTCAATAGGTCCAAAACTAGCTCTGTATTTTAGATACACATGTATCTACAATACAGAGTTTGCAACAGCAAAATATCAAGGTATTGATAAAACCTAGGATATACTATTGTACGCACATACATTTACATGTAATTCAATGCAGATAATGACCAGTCACTAGCATATAAGAGTAAACTACTAACCGATCTCCAGCCAGGCATTCATTGCATCACTAGATTTACCTCCCCGTTGCTGGATACTACGGCCCATGACCATAAACTGCTGGTAGATGGTTGAGTAATCTGTCCAGAGACCAGGAGTTTCGTGGCTCATGATTCTAGTTCTGGAGTTCTCCATGTAAGTCACCATGTGCTCTAGATCATGATCTGCCTATATAAAGCGGTACAAAACATTACCAGTTTCAACTTTCGAAGCATTCTTGAAGAGTAACTAAATTATGTTGATGAAATATCTATAACAGCAGTAGAACAGATGAAGTGATGGACAACCATCTATAACTCAGTTTCACTTAGTGTCTTTGCAACCTCTTGGAACGACCTGGGTCGCAAGTAAAAAATTCAGGATGGCCACTCAGCCTAGGCCAAAAGAGCTATCGACATGAGATTTGGTTGGCTGGAGAAAACCATTCCTAGGTCATCGGCAGACTTTGCTTTCTCTCACCAAAAAAAAAATTTTGCTTTCGGTCCAGGCCTGTGTTCACAATCTAGTGTTGGATGTTGGCTGCAAAATTCTTAAGCAAGTTGGTCTGTCACTGTACTTGAAAATCAAGTCGCAACGACACTAAACATAGTGTGGATAGCATTGACAAAAGGCTGTGCAGGTGCTCATATATGTAGTGGATGTAAACGTTTGTAAGCAAACCTAACAATCAAAACACCTCTGCCCCAAGCAGCAAGCGGTTAACCTGTAAAAATAACTGCTCTGTTGAATTATGGGATACGAAAACATGGTTTACCATTGATTTAGCAGGGAGCAGACCATGAAAATATATGTATGCATATACTATGTCTGGCTCCTTACCACAAACTTTTCACGTTTAGCTTTGAGCTCCAGGTGAGCAATATGTAGGTCACGAGATCGTCTCCCTCGCTGCTTCCTGATGTTACACTTCTCATTGAGCACTTCATTCTGACAGCGACTCCCCACCCTCACAATATCTGAATAAGTTAAATAGTTATACAATTTATAACTATTGCTACTGGTAAAAGTAATGTTTGTGACATTGTGTGTGTAATTTAAACTATAGAAATAATTATTTACTATGTAGTTATCGATAAGAGTTATACCATCACGTCTTATAGAGGAAATAATTCCAGAAAACACTAGAGGTAAAAATAGACGTTGTTTTTTAATTCGAGACAGGATTCAAAACATTATTTTATTATAAAACAATTTGAGGTGAGACCGGGCTTTACGATTCGAGTGATCTTTCACAAACATGTTGCTAACTTTTATATTATATTTGCACGTTTAGATTCCAACAGGTTCAATCGCTACACTTTAAATTGATCACAGTTCCTATTCTCTATACGATCATTATGCATTTGAATAAACACTGATGAGCAGAAGACTAGTGGCTGTTAACATTAATGTGGAATGTATTGCATTTGCATGTACAGGTGTACAAGAAGTGTAATTTTCAACCAGTATGGAGTTGTGTTTTCATTACTGAAATAATCCCATGAGTAGACAACTTTTGGTACGGATTGTTTATGTAACAACATTGCATTATGGGAGTGTTGATTAAAGGGTACGCCAGTCATATCTAGCAGTTTTGTATGCAGATACATGTAATATGAATACCTACAAAGTAATTTAAGTAATAATTTCTTATTTTATCGTTTCACTGCTAATTACGTGTAACAGTAAGATGTTTATAATTATTAAAATTAAAAAGATCCCATGCTCGACTGATTTTCCAGCGCTGAAAGCTAAAATTTTATCTCGAGATGAATTTTGGGGGAAAACAACAGAGACTCGAGATTTCTCAATTTTCGTTCCACCCCTAAGGAAGAAAAATTTTTACATTATTATCTTAGGGAATATTGGTAAAAAGTAAGTCAGCAGTAAAAATGAAATAATAGCTCTAGTAACACATGATCGTAATCTAGATCAATTGCACAATGTCTATGGTATGAAGACAAGGAGTTATCTTACCTTCTGGGGGGCAAAACTGAAGCATTCCCTCTAGAAACTGATCCAGTGCATGGTTTGTAAAGCAGACAACCAGCATCTGCCCTAACACCTTTTCAGGGCAATTAGCTTCCCTTTCCTCATTACTGGCTTTGAGTGACCTCAGGCTGTGCTTGGTGCCCACTAAACAAATATGTAAAAATAAAATCAAAATAGCATTGGATAGATCAAGAAAGCACATGTATTTCTCACCCAACATTGCGGCTTAATTATGCTCCGATGATGTTACAAATTATAAAGTAGATTTAATTCTTCGAAAAATTGTCGTAAATACAACAGAAATATAAGGCTATAGACATGATGACGTGTAATTAGACCTGCGCTACAACATGATGCATATGCCCATGTAACCTTATTATACTGTCACTGATTGGATAACACTGCAAACCTCACTTACCACTACTAGGTTCTATATCATCAGTGTTGGCACAGGGCACATTGTAGAGGTTGTACAGTAGTGTCTCGACTATCTTCAGACCAACAAAAGTCTTTCCTGTTCCTGGAGGACCTGTAGGGAAATAAACGTTAACGTGTATTCACCTGCCTCCACTAGGAAGGAAGACTTGAGATAATATAACAGTTAGCCAGAGGTTTCCATTTACAAATCGACATTTTCAAAAGTACATGACTGTTCTTTGGAAGGCCTCAGGGAGCTAGAAAACCATTTTTCTAGTTTTTTACCATTGTTTCAGACTGAACCTCAGCAGGTATTTAGAGAAATGAATATGGTAGCATCTGGGTGTGAGATGGAATTGTATATGCATATATATGTACATTATTATTGTACATGTGGTATATCTCACAACCGGCTGTTCCTTCAAAAAACAGAAGGAGGTTTGCTGAGTGCATTACGCTGCACATGCCATCAACTCCTGTTAGATATAATATTGGGTTCTCTATAGCAATGGCATACCGTTGGCAGCCAACAATATAGCAATACTGAGCCCTAGTCATGGTGAAATGTTGGTCTCTAATTACTAGTCCAACACTCATACATCAGTTAGGATTAAGAACACATTCCATCAGTGGTGATGCAACGATTTCACGATATTGGTTTGTTGCCTATATAATACTTACCTTGTATGACAACAAACTTTTTCGTAAGAGCCATCTTGAATGCCTCGTACTGTGATTGGTTAAACCCAAGTTCTGTTGCAGTAGGCCAGCGAGTGCTGACGTTCACCGGATAATCATCAAACTCATCATCGCTGTAACCATGGTAACCATGGTAACTCCTAACATGGTGCCCACCGTATCCACTGCTTCCTGTTACATCCACCGGTCTGGTCACTGAATTATCCTTGGTAATAAATCGGAAGTTGACAGTTCGACTATTCAGGTACTCTGGTTGACCCACCCTGGTTTGAACACTGCAATCAACACCACAGTTTAACAGATCTAGTAGTGAAAACATGCATGTGTAGGCTAATGTCACCTACATATAGCTCATCGATCATTTCGGTTAACTAACAAAAATTGTTAGTATGATATTGAGGTCTATACAGCATGAAAATTACCTGCTATTCATTAATGTGGGGCAACATGGAATTAGTACATGTGCACCCAATAAGTAGTCATGGTTATCTTGTCAAGTATGAGTGCACTTGTACCTTACTATATGGTTAGCAAAGGCCAGGTTTACCATGTATGAGTGCACTCGTACCTTACTATATGGTTAGCAAATGCCAGGTTTACCATGTATGAGTGCACTCGTACCTTACTATATGGTTAGCAAATGCCAGGTTTTTCACTGAAAGTTTCTGGAGTCCTTTGAGCACATGGGTGTAAGCTTCATAGTACGCTGTCGATTCTACCGCCGTGAATGGACCACCCTGATTGTCCATCAGGTCATAGGTTTCCTGGGAGTTTGCCAAAAACTGTATCTCAAATGTCCCTTCTGAAAGAGTGAAATTCGTATTGCTATAACATTCAACCATTGGCTGATCGTCTATTAGGTGTTTCAAATAATTACACGTACATGTACACGTATGTAACACAGCAGCCCCACTTTCATCACTTAATCATTGTATATATTTGCTGTGTTTAGCTTGATTTAAAATAATATTTTATAGGCGCACCATACTTCTATTGCACTGCTGAATGCTGACAGCCCATTAGCTCATATAGTGTGTATTATGCACATGAACATGTTGACCAGGGATTAACAATTATATATGTACATAGAAGAATGTAAAGAAAAATTCACGGTAAATACACAAATGTTTATAGCCCAAATTCCTTATCCAAATATCGAAAAGTGGGACGTGACAAAGACCCACCCTTCTCCATGACCTTGTTGTCTCTCTCGGCTATGGTAGCAAATAATATGTTCTTATTGAATGTGTCGAGAGAAAGACACAACAGTGAGCCGTACATCAACCTTTTAGACGAAGCCCAGTTGATCCTCCGGAACATCTTATCCTCCTTGTTGATGCTAAAACATGGAAATAACACCTTACCTAACAGAGTATCATATAGCAAGTAAGCTGTAGCATAGTAATAGCATAGCATAGCGTAGCATACACGTAGCATAGCATGGCACATCATATTTTAGATAATAATGTACATAATATTGTGATGGTACGCCAAGTCGTATCTTACACCTGACACTCATTATTGTGTGCACATACATGTATATATCTGCTTGTATCTTACTATATGTTGTTGTATATAGTTACATGATTGTTACTAAGTCTTTTAATGCCTTTTATACCCATGTACGGAGGCCCGACCTCTCAGAATCCACTGATATTCATTTTGTACATGAATTGGACCATTTTAAGCAACTTTTGTAGAACCCGACCTATTTTGGGTCGGCCGTCGGGCTTCCGGCGGCCATCTTGTTGCGCAACTTCCGGACGACCACACGTCGTCTTTTCCCGACGTCACATCGGCCGGAAGTCCTTATACTATATAAAGGGCACTGTTTTACTGTTCATTGTCTCAGTCTTCACTTGGCTTTCAATAAAGACACATCTATACTTGATACAGAGACTTTCTCTTCCTTTTACTAGGTCATTCGCTTAGCGAACTGCCTACTAGGTCGAATTATTCTCTTTCATTGTATAGTCTGAAGGTCGGACTTGGGATCAGATGGGTCGTCTTTGGTAGTATTTGGGCTACTGAGACCGCTCGATCTTTCATGTAATGCGAAGTCCTATTACCACTCATAGGCACTTCATTTCTGGGTCGATAGTCGTCCAAGGACGACCGCACCAAATCACAGAAACCATTACAATATATTATAATATTGACTTCAAATTAAGGTTGACCCTTCCCCCAAATTAGAGTTTAATCTCAATTTATCCTCTGTATGGCATATCAGGAGTTACCCTTCCTTAATAATATTCTAGATTTTCCCAAAAATCCATTTTTCTTGGTTAGTATCAAACCTATTTAGGAATTGTCTCCTCTATTCAGGAATGGTTCGAAGTCCCGAAATCTATTAAGCATCCTAGCACCCGGATGTGCTGAAATCGCGACTAAGAAATCCCGAAATAAAAAAAACTCTTTTTCTTTTGCATCTCAACTCACCCAATATACAGACGTGTTCTGCGAAAATAACTTCAACATCATCATGGTTAATACAAGACGATCTAGCCGGTCTGCAGGACCCTCACCTTTGGGACAGCCATCAACCAACTCTCAGCCTGCCCCTGATAACAGGGCCAGGGGTAGTTCAACCAGGGTTCGTAGGAAGGGTGGTAGCCAGCTCCCACAAAACTTTTATGATTTAATTATAATTTGTCTTTGAAAACGAAGGCAGTACATATCCTAGACAAAATGAAAAAAATTATTCAAAGCTGGTAATCATAAAGTGTATATATTTTAATATAATATTATATATTTAAAATAGTATTAATATATATATAAAAAATCACTGCTCGCGAGGAAGATAACTTATGAGCATCGTAATGCAGTTAAAAAACCTCCAGTAACCAGTATTGTGATGATCAACGATCTTAATAGGAAATTTACAATTATAATTATTATAATATAAAAAGCTAATCTAAACAAACAAAAAAAAAAAAAGTAAAATAGAATAAAAACTCAATGTAGTCAAGCGCAATCATAAATCATAACAAACAATGTGTTTACAAAGTATAAAAATAAGTGAGTAGGCTCTTTTGACATATTAAATAAATACGTATATTAAGTATGAGTATGCGATAATTCCATTACATTGTTTAAAGCATTGAGGAAATCACGTTTTGATGTTGATATTCAAAATCTACAGGTATTGAGCTTCCATTCGAGTATTTGTTTGACTTCCTAGACCCAGGGGTTCAAGAAATATGAGTTGTCAAACTGGATTATCTCCAAAAACGCTTGCAGTTGTAGGCTATGACGGAGGTGCCATGCGGAAATAAAGCCAAACATTTACTGAATCGCTATAGCTATTTGTTTACATTACATTTATGATAAAGTGATTAATCAGATTCACTAATAATAGCATTTGATCCAAAAATGAATAAGTCAGTTACAATAAAAGTGTCAGCAATCAACATATCTAAGAACCACAACTGGTTTGGTAATTAGAAACACATGCTTGGATGTTTTCCATGCAATGCACGCCAATGAAAACATTGCTGCACACTGTTCAACAGCATTGACTGTGTCACAATCATTTTTACTATTTGCTTGGAACCTGTGGGTAGCTTCCCATAAATAATTTGGCAGTGACTAGAACGTACCCCAGGCTATAAATTGCTGAAATATTATTGAATATTTTACCATAGATTAAAATATATTTATTAGTGAAGGTTACTATATAATTACTACTACTCAGTGGTGTGGCGGCCTGGCACCCACATCACAGGTCAAAGGTCACCACAATGGTTTCGCATCTAGCTAAGTTTGTACGAGCGTTTTTCTACAGGGTAGATTTCTGGGGGCTATATCTCTGAATATACTAGGCCCATGAAGACAACCAATAGCTTAAATTGAAGCTCAATACCTCTAAATTGTGAATATACACATGTCAAGTAGTTTCCTTAATGCTTTATACATTGCTTAATATTTACTCATAGAAGTAAATGGAACGAAATATCAGGAAATAAAAGGCGTCACATAAGAATATTTAATAACATGTCACAAAATGGCAAATATCAAGTGAAATAAAAATACTAACATATAAAAAGGCAAAAAAGTGCAAATATGCACAGGAGTATGCACGCGGTTGTGTGTGTGTGTGTGTGTGTGTGTGCGCAGCTCAGGCGACAGTTGCGGGGACATTCGTCTGCACGCACACCCGACAAGTGGGGACCAGTTTGACTTGCGGGGTCCGGCCCGGTCCCCACAACTGCAACAGGCTCAGTTGAAAGGAAATTTCATTCTGAGCAGATATATACCTAGTTTTGGGTCGGTCCCCACAATGACCATTTTTGATGCACGCGCTTTTGCACAAATATTGGGGAGATAACAACAGTGCGCAGACGGTGTGTGCATAGGCGTGTGCATGGCCTGGACCCCACACTGTATGTCTTGAGTCAAGCAAAAACGCGGACCCCACTTTAATGACGGTTGGCAGGTGGCGGTCCCCACTTTGATAATCTCCTGCAGGTCTCCCCATTGCGCATGGAAATGCAGTTGCGGGTACCGCTTGACAGGAAGTGCTCTTGTATGTTAGAAAGAAAAAACATCGTGTTGACTGTGTGCATCTGTTACTTTCCATAAAAGTCATTGTGGGGACCGTTAACCGTTTATTGATATTATATTGAATGTGTGCATGTGACTCGTTATGTAAAGGTTCTTGTGGGGACCGCCTACTGCATAATGATATTATATTGACTGCGTGCATGTGATGCTTTCAATAATAGTTATTGTGGGGACCATGAACAGTATAACTACATTGTATATTGGGACCTCTGTGTGCATGTGATACATTGTGTTATAGTTCTTGTGGGGACCGCTTACTGTGTAGCTATGTTATATTGATTATGTGCAAGTGTTACTATCAAGAAGAGTTATTGTGGGGACCGCTAACACTTTCAGCCATGAGGACGAGTATACTCGCAGCTATGTTTTTCACAGGGGCCTGAGGAGGAGCATACTCACAGTTGCAGTCTTTTATTCATAACAGCAAAACTATTGGGTTTGTGGTATAAGTAAAGCAATATTTAGTGAGAGCATACTTTTTTGCGTTGACACATAATCTCCAGGATTCTAGCGCTAATACAAAGGATTTAATTGGGTGATGAAAACAACTACATTAAATGTCTTTGTGAACTAAACTTCAGACCTAGGTCGATCTACAAAAATATTTTCTGGCACACACCTGTCACAGGGTCGCAAAGTCCTCATTTTCGCGTGAAGAAATCAGGTGTGCCGATGAGCTAAGAATGGTTTCGTCCGGCCAACCAAAATCGCAGGCCAATAGCCCTTCGGAGCTGGGCTGGACGGCCATCTTGTGATTTTTATTTGTGAAAACACCTACAGTATATCCTCTGACCTGGCACTTGCTGTTTAGAGTAAAAATGGCCTCCTTCAGTAGGTTCGATGCTGTCTGTTTGATTGATCAAATTATTGGCTGTGAGGGGCCAGAACTTGGTTCAAACACTGATCCAAGTATGTTTAGCTCATTTTAGTATGATGTTAACTGAATTTTGATAGGAAATAAAGTACTTGCTTGGTAAATAATACTATTTTAGTATTGAGTTTTTAGCAGAATGATAAAAATAGGTTTTGCCTATCTCGCTGTCATCTAATGGCTATGCATGATGGCTCAGGTCTGTTTCTATTAATAGTTCTGCAGGTGTTAAGCTTCATTTTGATACATAATTTGTATAGGCACATCAAGGATTAGTGTGATTAAAATGTTGATGGAAAGTAGGGAAAATGGCCAAAACCACACAGTCTGCCACATAGGAACGCGCTGAGGACTCATAGTATTAACTGTCTGACTATATTATATTGATTGTGTGCAAGTGATACTCTCTATAAAAGTACTTGTGGGGTCCACAAACCGACTAACTAGGCCCTATATTATATTGACTGTGTGCATGTGACAGTTTCTATGAGAGCACTTGTGGGGACCGCTACCTGTCAAACTATATTATATTGACTGTGTGCATGTGTAACTTTCTATAAGAGTACTTGTGGGGTCCGCTAGTATTCTAACTATATTATATTGACTGTCTGCGTGTGATACTTTCTATAACAGCACTTGTGGGGACCGCTAACCGTCTAACTATATAATATAGACTGTGTGCTTGTGACACTTTCTATATGAGTACTTGTGGGGTCCGCTACTTGTCTAACTATATTATATTGACTGTGTGCATGTGACATTTTCTATAAGAGCACTTGTGGGGACCACTAACTGTCAAACTATATTATATTGACTGTGTGCATGTGACACTTTTTATAAGAGTACTTGTGGGGTCCGCTACCTGTCAAACTATATTATATTGACTGTGTGCATGTGTAACTTTCTATAAGATCACTTGTGGGGTCCGCTACCTGTCAAACTATATTATATTGACTGTGTGCATGTGTAACTTTCTATAAGATCACTTGTGGGGTCCGCTACCTGTCAAACTATATTATATTCACTGTGTGCATGTGACACTTTCTATAAGAGTACTTGTGGGGTCCGCTACCTGTCAAACTATATTATATTGACTGTGTGCATGTGACACTTTCTATAAGAGTACTTGTGGGGTCCGCTACCTGTCAAACTATATTATATTGACTGTGTGCATGTGACACTTTCTATAAGAGTACTTGTGGGGTCCGCTACCTGTCTAACTATATTATATTGACTGTGTGCATGTGACACTTTCTATTAGAACACCTGTGGGGACCGCTAACTATATTATATTGACTGTGTGCATGTGACACTTTCTATAAGAGTACTTGTGGGGTCCGCTACCTGTCAAACTATATTATATTGACTGTGTGCATGTGTAACTTTCTATAAGATCACTTGTGGGGTCCGCTACCTGTCAAACTATATTATATTGACTGTGTGCATGTGTAACTTTCTATAAGATCACTTGTGGGGTCCGCTACCTGTCAAACTATATTATATTCACTGTGTGCATGTGACACTTTCTATAAGAGTACTTGTGGGGTCCGCTACCTGTCAAACTATATTATATTGACTGTGTGCATGTGTAACTTTCTATGAGAGCACTTGTGGGGACGGGACCGCTAACTATATTATATTGACTGTGTGCATGTGTCACTTTCTATAAGAGTACTTGTGGGGTCCGCTACCTGTCAAACTATATTATATTGACTGTGTGCATGTGACACTTTCTATAAGAGTACTTGTGGGGTCCGCTACCTGTCTAACTATATTATATTGACTGTGTGCATGTGACACTTTCTATTAGAACACCTGTGGGGACCGCTAACTATATTATATTGACTGTGTGCATGTGACACTTTCTATAAGAGTACTTGTGGGGTCCGCTACCTGTCTAACTATATTATATTGACTGTGTGCATGTGACACTTTCTATTAGAACACCTGTGGGGACCGCTAACTATATTATATTGACTGTGTGCATGTGACACTTTCTATAAGAGTACTTGTGGGGTCCGCTACCTGTCAAACTATATTATATTGACTGTGTGCATGTGACACTTTCTATAAGAGTACTTGTGGGGTCCGCTACCTGTCAAACTATATTATATTGACTGTGTGCATGTGACACTTTCTATAAGAGTACTTGTGGGGTCCGCTACCTGTCTAACTATATTATATTGACTGTGTGCATGTGACACTTTCTATTAGAACACCTGTGGGGACCGCTAACTATATTATATTGACTGTGTGCATGTGACACTTTCTATAAGAGTACTTGTGGGGTCCGCTACCTGTCAAACTATATTATATTGACTGTGTGCATGTGACACTTTCTATAAGAGTACTTGTGGGGTCCGCTACCTGTCAAACTATATTATATTGACTGTGTGCATGTGACACTTTCTATAAGAGTACTTGTGGGGTCCGCTACCTGTCTAACTATATTATATTGACTGTGTGCATGTGACACTTTCTATTAGAACACCTGTGGGGACCGCTAACTATATTATATTGACTGTGTGCATGTGACACTTTCTATAAGAGTACTTGTGGGGTCCGCTACCTGTCAAACTATATTATATTGACTGTGTGCATGTGACACTTTCTATAAGAGTACTTGTGGGGTCCGCTACCTGTCAAACTATATTATATTGACTGTGTGCATGTGACACTTTCTATAAGAGTACTTGTGGGGTCCGCTACCTGTCAAACTATATTATATTGACTGTGTGCATGTGACACTTTCTATAAGAGTACTTGTGGGGTCCGCTACCTGTCAAACTATATTATATTGACTGTGTGCATGTGTAACTTTCTATAAGATCACTTGTGGGGTCCGCTACCTGTCAAACTATATTATATTGACTGTGTGCATGTGTAACTTTCTATAAGAGTACTTGTGGGGTCCGCTACCTGTCAAACTATATTATATTGACTGTGTGCATGTGTAACTTTCTATGAGAGCACTTGTGGGGACCGCTAACTATATTATATTGACTGTGTGCATGTGACACTTTCTATAAGAGTACTTGTGGGGTCCGCTACCTGTCAAACTATATTATATTGACTGTGTGCATGTGTAACTTTCTATGAGAGCACTTGTGGGGTCCGCTACCTGTCAAACTATATTATATTGACTGTGTGCATGTGTAACTTTCTATAAGATCACTTGTGGGGTCCGCTACCTGTCAAACTATATTATATTGACTGTGTGCATGTGACACTTTCTATAAGAGTACTTGTGGGGTCCGCTACCTGTCAAACTATATTATATTGACTGTGTGCATGTGTAACTTTCTATGAGAGCACTTGTGGGGACCGCTAACTATATTATATTGACTGTGTGCATGTGTCACTTTCTATAAGAGTACTTGTGGGGTCCGCTACCTGTCAAACTATATTATATTGACTGTGTGCATGTGACACTTTCTATAAGAGTACTTGTGGGGTCCGCTACCTGTCAAACTATATTATATTGACTGTGTGCATGTGACACTTTCTATAAGAGTACTTGTGGGGTCCGCTACCTGTCAAACTATATTATATTGACTGTGTGCATGTGTAACTTTCTATGAGAGCACTTGTGGGGTCCGCTACCTGTCAAACTATATTATATTGACTGTGTGCATGTGTAACTTTCTATAAGATCACTTGTGGGGTCCGCTACCTGTCAAACTATATTATATTGACTGTGTGCATGTGACACTTTCTATAAGAGTACTTGTGGGGTCCGCTACCTGTCAAACTATATTATATTGACTGTGTGCATGTGTAACTTTCTATGAGAGCACTTGTGGGGACCGCTAACTATATTATATTGACTGTGTGCATGTGTCACTTTCTATAAGAGTACTTGTGGGGTCCGCTACCTGTCAAACTATATTATATTGACTGTGTGCATGTGTAACTTTCTATAAGATCACTTGTGGGGTCCGCTACCTGTCAAACTATATTATATTGACTGTGTGCATGTGACACTTTCTATAAGAGTACTTGTGGGGTCCGCTACCTGTCAAACTATATTATATTGACTGTGTGCATGTGTAACTTTCTATGAGAGCACTTGTGGGGACCGCTAACTATATTATATTGACTGTGTGCATGTGTCACTTTCTATAAGAGTACTTGTGGGGTCCGCTACCTGTCAAACTATATTATATTGACTGTGTGCATGTGACACTTTCTATAAGAGTACTTGTGGGGTCCGCTACCTGTCAAACTATATTATATTGACTGTGTGCATGTGTAACTTTCTATGAGAGCACTTGTGGGGACCGCTAACTATATTATATTGACTGTGTGCATGTGTCACTTTCTATAAGAGTACTTGTGGGGTCCGCTACCTGTCAAACTATATTATAGTGACTGTGTGCATGTGACACTTTCTATAAGAGTACTTGTGGGGTCCGCTACCTGTCTAACTATATTATATTGACTGTGTGCATGTGACACTTTCTATTAGAACACCTGTGGGGACCGCTAACTATATTATATTGACTGTGTGCATGTGACACTTTCTATAAGAGCACTTGTGGGGTCCGCTACCTGTCAAACTATATTATATTGACTGTGTGCATGTGTAACTTTCTATGAGAGCACTTGTGGGGACCGCTAACTATATTATATTGACTGTGTGCATGTGTCACTTTCTGTAAGAGTACTTGTGGGGTCCGCTACCTGTCAAACTATATTATATTGACTGTGTGCATGTGACACTTTCTATAAGAGTACTTGTGGGGTCCGCTACCTGTCTAACTATATTATATTGACTGTGTGCATGTGACACTTTCTATTAGAACACCTGTGGGGACCGCTAACTATATTATATTGACTGTGTGCATGTGTAACTTTCTATAAGATCACTTGTGGGGTCCGCTACCTGTCAAACTATATTATATTGACTGTGTGCATGTGACACTTTCTATAAGAGCACTTGTGGGGTCCGCTACCTGTCAAACTATATTATATTGGCCGTGTGCATGTCACACTTTCTATAAGAGCACTTGTGGGGACCGCTAACAGTCTAACTATATAATATTGACTGTGTACATGTGTCACTTTCTAAAAGAGTACTTGTGGGGACCGCTAGCAGTCCTACTATGTTATATTGGCTGTGTGTGTGTGATACTCCTATTGATGGTCATTGTGGGGACCACCATCCGACTAAAGTTATTGTATTCGCTGTGTGCATGACATGATTTCTATGGCAGTACTTGTGGGGTCCGCTAGCAGTCTAACTATATTATATAGACTGTGTGCATGTGATACTTTCTATAAAAGTACTTGCGGGGACCGCTAGCAGTCTAACTATATTATATTGAGTGTGTGCATGTGATACTCTCTATCAGAGTACTTGTGGGGACCACTCACAGTCCAGTTATGTCTTATCGACTGCACGCTTAGAATACTTTATTTAGTGCATGTAGTTATTGCAGGATCGCTTAGTGGTCAGTCATGTTACATGTATATATTTATACGGTGTTCTCTTTCTCTTGCAACTCTTCATTCTTAAAGTAAAACCAGCATCTGGAGAGTGTTTAAGTTTTAGCATAACTTGTGTTTCACGTACGAAAGTTAGATTAGGCTTGAAAGTGGTCATGATATAACTAAATAAATTAGATAATATCGCTCACACCTATACATTTTTGTACGTGTATATGTCTATTAGTGATAATGTATTTTTAGGCAGAGAAATTTACTTTTGAGCGGCCGGAGACTTGTTTCAAGTCCATTAAAATGCCACCCCCCAACTGTGGGTTGAATCCGAGGCGTCTATGATAGGTAGTAGCCTAGCACAGTGATTTTAAACCGCTCAAAAATAACTTTCCTTGCAATAATATATTATAAAATATGGCCAAACACCCTAACATCTTATATATGCATAGCAAGGTGGCCGTAGTAAGAGTGGTGTATTGCGTGAAGTTCGCTCAGAGCATGTCTATTGTTCACTGGTGAAGCGTCTTTTTTAAGGCTGTTTAGGTGGTGTAGTGGTGGCATGTTCTGTTCACTGCGCTGGCGATTCGGTTCCGTGAAGGCACCAGTCAGGGGCTAAATTTTTATTGATTTTAAAAAGCTGTCTCCGAATGCTCAAAGATAAATTTCTTCCGTAAAAATACATTATGTGCAGAAATGGCCATCCCCCAACACCCTATCCTTGTGAAGTAGTTTCATTAAGGTCATGCTTATAAAAATTAAAGGGAAGTGGGATAGGAGAGTGCTTATCCTTTTAACAAGAGGTCATGGGAAGAGAGCTTATATTGACCCTCTGGGAAACAGCCAGAACACCCACCAAAAATCCCTAAGTCATTTCCCTACCTAACAACGCCATGCCATGCAAGGCTCATAGGCATTGAAGCAAATTGCAGAAAACTTCTCACAAATCCAAAGGCCAGAGAGCATTCCTAGTACTAAAATTCCAAAATATGTTGCCACAATATCACTGACCGGTGTGTAGACAAAAAGAATTTGCCACTGTTGGAATATTTTAGTTAGAACCAGGACGTCCTAAAAACATTTGAACCCCAATTCTCAACCCCAAACGCGAATTAATGTTTTTGAAACACCTTGTTTTTAACATTTATGGAATGCTTCTTTACCAGCAAAAGCTTTACAATGGGGTGAATTTTGCTCTGTCAAAACATAAACAAGCGCTACGGTTCTTGCAAATTTGCTCGAGGCAAAGAATATTCTCCCTATGGCCATGCAATGGTTAACAACGCCTTGCTAAGACTTTATATTACCGTTGCAACCTTATGTTTGGTGAGCAACACAGCTTTATGCTAAGCGATACCAGTGAAAAGACTTGCCATAAGACTTGACATAACATTTACATGTGTGTATATTCCTTCCCACTTGAAGACTCCAGTCTCTGGCAACTACCATGGCTGACAAGGATTTCTCATCCAATTCAACAATATTTTTCACCAACATCCAAGAAAGAGCTTTTTGAAAGACCACAATTTGGTCTTATACATGTAGATAGGCTGGATTGCTGTTCTGGACCTCTCCAGGGTGCCTTGGCGGCGCTCTGGACCCCTGGCATGTTTACTTTGCCATCCCTCTGACAATTTTCTAGAAACCCCTCTGAATTGTCTTCTCTTGGCGTGTGCATGACTTCTTTTTGGGGACCATTTCGCACACACACAGCTATGTGTGCAACTAGCGGACCCCGCTTTTATTCAGAAATGCAGATGGTTATGCGGTCCCCACTTTGTGGATTTCTAGCAGATGACACTTTTTGCACGGTGCCCGCAACTGTTATCTCATCTGCAAAATATTATGAAAGTGCGTTGCCTGGACCCCACAACTGTTTTGAAGTATTGTGGCCACAATTGCTAAAATGAAATTATATGAAACTGGTTTTCTTGGTTGGTGAGAAGTTGTCTTTTCAATGAGCCAATAAACAAGCTCCTAGCCCTTCTAGAAGTGGTGGTCCCCGGAATACGCACTTGGGTCAGATGTCCCCGCAACTGTCGTCTCACCCGTATAGGTGTGCGTATATTTGTGATGTACCCGCATAGACATAGAGCTGATGGGAAAAAATGCCAATAACATTGCAAAGGTGTATAGAAAAGTGAAGTAATCATTGAGTTAACGAATCAGCTAACTCAAGATGGGGGGCCTCCTGCCGGGCTTCGGGCGCTGGCCCCGCCGACGGTTGGCGGGTGCGTGCGGTTTCTCTGGGGCCGTTTTGTTTGCACTTAACGTTCGGTAGCTACCCCGAGCAGCTATTGCATAGCGCTCTAAAAGCCGGCATTACCCTGCCTGCCTACCCGCACTAGCACACTCAAAAAAAAATATATAAATAAATGAATAAAAAATAATAGAAAAATCACAAAAAACCATATATCAAACAAATATGTATATAACATAATACTAAGCCAAAATCATGACTAAAGGCAAAATAAATTCTGGGGCTAACAGAAAAAAAAAAGAGTAAGACTTTTTGTTTATGGAGTGAAAAGGTCACAGCGAGGGAGTTGACTCCGCCGCAAAAAAAAAGAAAACGAATCTGTATATGATGATACAGACATAAATAAAATAAAAATCAATAAAATCAATAAAAGTCATAAATGGTAGAGCAACGCTCCCAAAAAACAAAAATTTGGTGTTGACACCAAAAAAGAAAAAAAAAGTGACCACTTAGGGGAGGGGATACGCTACCGGCGGCGCATATTTGGCTACAACAAGACGCTGTTCATCTCGGTCGTGGGGGGTGGGCTGGGCGCGCCCGCGGGTGCTGTCGGGGGGTTCTTGGGGTCCGGTATGAGGCTCTGAGGTGGCTATACTCAAAAAATATTCTATGTCCTTCCTGTCTGGTAATTTTAGAAAGTCTTTATCTGGGGAGATTCCCACGTGAGAAGAATGGCAGCCCACAAGAGAGGTATGGCTGAAATGCTCACGGGATTCGATGTCACCTTTGATTCGACATCTGGCATATTCCAAGAAGTCGAGACGTCAGAGCACCTGCAATTCTATAGATGGTGTGACGCCTTCATTGTGTTCATGAGCATTAGGGTAGAGTTCTAACCTACAGAAACTCAAGGCTTGCTACGACACTTGCAAATTGTAAAGAACTTGCATAGTCAGCGCAGAGATGGCGTGGTTTATGACACCGAATTTAGACGACTCAAGTCTCACCACCACGAAATTGCCTGGGGGGAATATCTCCCAGAGTTGATAGCAGAAGTCCCATCATTCCCAAACCCACGGCCACGCACAAGACCAACAACACGCACTGATCTGGGACGTATACCTTGCCGTTATTTCAATACCCCCATAGGCTGTAGTAAAGGTATCAGTTGAACTTATCAACACAAATGTGAAAAGTGCAGTTGGACCAATCACTCTAAATTCAACTGCAGAATGAAACCCATCTAAGACACGTACAACACTCGAAGCAGCCATTGCAGTAGAACATATGAGTACAAACACAAAAAAAAGTCAATTACATGTATATAAACAGATAAACAGATAAGACCCTACTCATCAACCTTCTACCCGCACCAAGCCCTTGAACTAGCAGGCTGACCATGGTGACGACTTCGTGACACACTCAAAAAAAAAAAAATTTATATAATAAAACATAACTAAAAAGGCGTCCTAGTCGCCATCCACTCATCCATCCATATGACGTTAAATAGTATAGTTTAGGCTGGAAAATGATAAAATGTTATGCATCACCCCATAGGTTTGATATTGATTGATCTGTTGTAGATTACCATGTCGCAGAAGTGGTGACGCCAGTGCGAGTAGGAAATTTGGCCGAGCTCGTGTCGGGCTTCGCAGATGACCAATTCATTATGTCAGGTTTCACACAAGGTTTCCCGTTGGGGGTGATCAGCACCCCAGTGCTCGGGTCCAGATTACCTACAATGAATAATGCAAAGTCACAACTAGTTCTCAAGCTGATGAGCGAGGTGCAACTAGGCCGAATCCTTGGGCCGTTTGGGGAGCCCCCACTGGAAGAGCTGGTCATATCACCACTGACCGTCATCCCAAAACCTCGGTCGGAAAAAGTCCGGATGATATTTAACAGTCAACGACAATATTCCTGACTGCGAAAGACAGGTACGTTACTGCTCAATCCAAGACGTGGCCCAGTGGTTACTTGCTGAAAATGCTAAAACACCACCATTTTTGGCAAAATTCGACTTAGCTGATGCCTACAGAATCGTCCGCATCAGAAAACAGGACTGGAGATACTTAGGCATGCGCTGTAACGAAGACTATTTCATAGATCGGTGTTTGCCAATGGGAGCAGCTAGTAGCTGTAGAATCTTCCAGAGAATAAGTGACGCCTTAGTTTGGATACTCAACAACCATGTGACCAACTGTGCAATCTTTAACTACTTGGACGATTTTCTACTGGTAGAACGTGACCAAGCCAGCTGTGAAAAAGCCGTAAAAAGGACATTGGTGCTTCTCAACCACTTGGGAATCCCTGTCTCAGGGCACAAAACGGTACTCCCCCCGACATCCATGGTTTTCTTAGGTATAGAGATCGACACAGTAAACCAAACTCTTTCTATTCCAGAAGACAAGAGAGAGAACGCCATCAAGAGGTTGGAAACGTTTCTGGGCCTGACGAAGCCCAAGGTAAAAAGATGGCAACAATTGCTGGGTTTGCTGTGTCATCTGTCAGCAGTAGTTGCGGCAGGCAGAATACACCTTAGCTCGGTGTATGGCGCCCTACAAGGGATACTGTCCCAAGAACAAAATAAGCGCCGACACATACAATGTAAATCAGGAGATAAGAGAGGACTTGCTGTTGTGGACCCAATTTCTCTTCCAAAACCAAGCAAGCAATTCAGGATGCTATCACCTCAAGAAGCTTCCATTACGCTATCAACAGATGCCAGCACATCGGTGGGCTATGGCCTGATCATGGGGATAGATTGGGCAACAGGGTTTTGGTCAGAGCCTTTAAAAAAGCAGAATATCGCGGTGCTGGAACTATACTCAATATACCTGGCCATTCATCTATGGGGGGACAAGCTCAGCAACCATGTGGTAGGAGTTAGTTGCGACAACATGGCAGTGGTTCAGGTCTTAAAGAAGCTATACAGCAGAGACAAAGATCTAAGGAAGCTCCTAAAACCAATAGCGCTAACATGCATGTCCCGCAACATCTTCCTATTACCCACACACATAGAAGGCGCTAAGAATATAGGGCCTGACCTGTTGTCCAGAGGCCGTATAGATGATTTCACAAAACTGTTCCCCCATATGAGCATTGCACCGTCACATATCCCTCCGCACCTCCAACCAGAATACATACTTTATTGATTTATATAAAACCACTTAATTCTGTTACAGATTTGGAGAGACAGGTGGACGACTTGCTGAATGAAGCAACCACAGAACAGACAAGAAGGATATACAGTAGGAGGGTATCAAAGTTCCTCTCCTTTGTAAACTCGGTCGGTTCCAACCACCCCTTCTCGAACAAGAACATAGAGCTCTTCTTGGCTCAGCTGGCAAGAGAGAAATTGTCTCCCTCAACCATACTCTCACATCTGTCAGCAATTAGACATTATTGCATAAAGTTTAGCATACCGGCTAAGCTGAACTCCCCTCGGATAAGGCTGTTGCTGAGAGGGATAAAACGTTCTCAAGCAGCCCCCACACATACCCCCCATCCAGTCAAAAGAAACCACCTTATCAGGCTATGTAGGGCAACCAGTCACCTTCCATCACCCCAGAAAGAAAGAGCATCTAGTCTCTTTACACTAGCGTTTTTCGGTTTCCTCAGGCCATCAGAATATTGCACCACACCAGCAAACCATTACCTTAGATGGAACAGCGTGAGGGTGAACCGGAAAAAATCGCGAATCTTTCTTTCCCTTGAAATGCAAAAGCACTGCAGGGATCCAAAAAAGGTAACGATAAGAAGCAAAGAGCCGGAAGCCATCTGCCCAGTTAGGAACTTTCTGGCCTACAAGTCCAAGATGGCCACTCGCACGGAAGCCCTATTTGATATAATAGCGTCGGAGTTTCGAGAACTCCTTGCCAAGATAAAAGGTTTTGCCCGCATCAAAACCCCTATTACACCCCAATCCTTCCGTCACGGAGGTGCTTCTTGGATGGTCAGATGCTCGGATTAGAGCTCATGGCCGCTGGAAATCATCTGCCTTCAAAAGATACATCACACCCCTATGAGCATCACGGAAACCCCCTACTAGTTGGGGAAAGGGTTCCTGCCTGGAATGGCCGAAACCTTTGGTGGCGCAGTTTCCCCAAAAAGAAAGGAAGCAGGACGAGCTAGTACATTTGCATGGGACCTACGGATTAACAAAAAAGCCAAAAAAATATCCTACTAACAAAAAAATCTACTTATGATTTTCATTATTTAATATATTGATTATGTACTTTAAATAAAAACAAATACTCTTCAAGTGTTAAGATATCCAGTACAGATGGGTGCTTCCAGATGCCAAAAACCATTATAGACAACCGCGTCCTAGGCGCCATCACCCCCCCCCTTCATCAGACAACCGCGTCCTAGGCGCCATCACCCCTTCACCAGACAATTGCGTCCTAGGCGCCATCACCTCCCTTCATCAGACAACCGCGTCCTAGGCGCCATCACTTCGCCAAGACAGGCCAGTGATTCTATCACTGGCAAGCAGGGGCCCAGCAATCCTTGCTGGCCCCTCTCCTGATACGCGGAAAAAAAAAAATATATATTATTGTATTTCTATGATTAATCAATCAAGCTGGACGTTGCATGCATGTATTTAACAGATACCAACATCCATCGGCAATAAATATCGCAATCCAAGATCCAATTAATCATGTGTCTACACATGGAAAACCAATGTAACTACTTCCATCTACAGCGACATACAAAAAGTTGGCTAAATGGAACCTTCAGGTTCGTATCAAGCTTTTATGCAGGTCACCCTTAGTAAAAGAATGGTTCAATCACACGTTTTGACACTGCTATATTAGCTTGAAATTCAAGTGGCAAAATCCCAAAAACATTCCAAATTGTCGCTATGGTCAACAAATCGATGTCAAAGACACATTTCATATAGTACTGAAAGTCCAAGAATGTTGTACATGTAAAACAAGTACCTGACAACATAAGTCACTCCTTGTCTACCGAAGCCAGGACTGATGATAGTAAAGTTCTCATACACCTTCACATCACCTGATCTAAACTTGCCAGCACCTGTCAGAGATGGGTTGTCCTTGAACTCTTTGATACCATTCCGTAATGTAGAAACAAAGTCCTCTCGTAGCAGTCGGAATTGGATGTCCAAATAGTCCTCTACACTTTCAAATGCTATCAATAGGAGAGGTCAAGTGATTATAGGTTTAAAGTCTAATAACAAGGGTAAAGGAGATGATACGTTCACCTTGCTACTGTATAGTAATATTTTTCGTCCGTCTGCATCATAGTGGTGAAAACCAAATACTTTCCGGTTCTGGTAAATACTTGAAACTGCAGCTGGTGATAACCACGGCACTTTCTAACAAGTGAGTGTGAACATAGATTTATTGAATTGACAAACACAACCATGTAGAGTTTGACCAACCAGATATAGCATGTTGAGATGCCTAAGATCGGAAGTAAACTGTGCATTAAGTCAAATCAAGCTAACATGTTACTGAGGTCAAACGAGAATAAGGAAAACGTCAAAATTTCTCCGTAGCGTGTCCCTTGTACAATGTACATGTGTAGATACAGCCCATTGAACAATGCTTCTGTCGCAACTGCATGTATTTAAGAACAAAGCCTATTCAAATAAGTAATATATAATACCTCACACATGATTTGACTAAATATTTACCAACGTTATTTTTTCTCGCATCACTATCCTACCCACCTCCTTTAACTATGTTCTTCCTCAGACTGACTCTCCCTTTAAGATCTTGCTCAGTCGGACAGAGAGGCATCTCTCTGAAACTCTGAGCTGGTTTCTCCTCAGTCATGAACCTTCCAGCTCTTCTCTCAAGTCTCTCTCTGTAACCATACATTCTGGTTAACTCTTCAGTTACAGAAGTTACAGTTACCAGTTTTAATTTGAAGATGTCGACTCCTATTTCAGTTTATCAATTTGTAACTTATATGAGTTCAGAAATTATATTAGGAGAAGATAACTTAAAATTACAATCAGGTGTGCGTATGGCAAATTTGAAATTTATACCTACATGTACGAAGTATGATTGCCGTATCATGGGGTTTTGTAGAAAAACTCAAAATTGAGAGTCGTCGTACCTCGTTAGGAGTAGTTTTACCGTAGATTTTGTGAAGTCATATTACTGATAACACACTTCAGCAGTATTATAAAAATATTTTTAAGCTGCTATTATCAACTGCCAGCATAGCAACAGTAGAGGATAGAGAAACACATGTGCAGGTAAAGAATTTGAACTTGGAGTTGGAGGGGAAGTTGTCTTCACCTGATAAATACCATCATATATAAAAAGACGAAACGGTCCGCGATCTGCCGTCCTCCAATCAGATTTGGGGTCGAAAATTGGGACGATTCATATATGTTGCCATGCTGCCGGTCAGCATCTCGGCTCCGGGTGGTGTTAGGACCTTGGGACCGGGTCCCCCTGCATCGCTGCCGGGGCGGGTCCCTAGCCTTAGGCACTTGGACCCGACCTAGGGTGGGGTGGGTGATCGACCCACCCCACCGGCCGAATAAGTTTTGGAACTCGGGCTATGCCGGCAGTAGAGATCTTCCTGGACCCTTGATTTATATATGTTACAATGCTGCCAGTGAGGCTCTCGGTTCCGGGTGGTGCTAGGACCTTGGGATCGGGTCCCCCGACATCGCTGCCGGGGAGGGTCTGTAGCCTCAGGCCCTCAACCTTGACCAAGGGTGGAATGGGTACCCGACCCACCCCGCCCGACACATTGGTGTTGGAACTCAGGCTATGTACTTGGAGTTGTCTCCCTAATGCAAGGGGGCACAACTCCTCATGGAGTCATTGTCACATGATTGCACCAATTGTAGAGGTCATGCACATGCATGACCACAGTACATGAACACAAGACATCATTTTATGCCAGCGCGAAGTGAGAAAATTTTGCAATGAAACTTGCGTCGCAGACCAAGCACAAAGTGCTTATGTATAAAATACACATACCGCCTTCCCTGTTCTACTTTTTCTCTTTCCTTTCTCTCAACTTCTATTGTAGCCTGTGAGTAGAGATCATAGATTCCCTTTAGATGAGGGTAGTCCATGACCTCCGCCTTAATCAGCTGTTTCAGTGTCCTAATGTCATCTATCATAGCCTTAGAGGCTAATGGATCCATAGCACACAAGTGGTGGAAGATATCTAGGTAGTTGTTGAGGGCAGTAACTAACTTATCAATTCGTACTCCTGTACTAGCTAAGGATTTCAGTTCGTCTGTCAGTCTTGCAATACTTGTCTAAAATTTATAACAATCATATCAAAAAGTGTACCGTTTTAATTATAAAATGATGCACGTACATTGTAAGTACATCTGTAAGTACATCTGTAAGTACATCTGTATGTACATTGTAAGTACATATGTATGTACATTGTAAGTACATCTGTATGTACATCTGTAAGTACATTGTAAGTACTTCTGTATGTACATCTGTATGTACATTGTAAGTACATCTGTATGTACATCTGTATGTACATTGTAAGTACATCTGTATGTACATCTGTATGTACATCTGTATGTACATCTGTATATACATTGCATATTTCAGACGTGGTCCATACGTGAACAAAGGGCTCCAGTGATATGTATCTATCTGAAGACAACAGTTGCTGGGAAATAGGTTAGAAAATATCCGAGGTAGTGAATGCGGTGTGCGGCTACAGCACCCTTGGTAATTTGACCACACACCACATCATGACTACAGACTACTTTAAAGTTGCTCTATGTTATTGATTTAGATTAGACGATGGAAAAAGTAGCATCTAGTTCCAGATGGTGATTAGGTATAATTGCACTATGTAGAGCAGTTCTGTATAGCCTGTGGCACATTGACTACTAATCATAGGAGGTGCATGTTGTATATCCTCTAACCAAAGACATAATTTCAATTCAGTTTTGGGCTGAGTAGTATTCGAAGATGCATTGTGTATACAGAAAGTATAGCATAATTAATTGGATATCACAAATGCATGACCATAAATGGTGTTAACAATCACAAATGCTGTAAACACTGTATTTTACTTACCGTGCTAAGGAAATAGCTTGGGTTCTCTGGGAGCAATGCATCTTTCAGTATGTCTCGATACGCAGACATTGTATCGTCAGCCTGGAATGCTTTGCTGAGTGCAGCTAGAACTAAGTCTATCCAATCCTTTTTTAGTTCGCTATCGTCTAAAAGGTTGAGGAACGACTGCTTGCTGCAGAACATCAACGCTTCAGTGGAAGTGCCTTCTGATTTGGACTCCAGTCTAAAGAGAGCATCAGTAGTAAAGTATGTGATACTCCCACTTAATCGAAGCGAAACTCATAATTCAAAACAGTTCTCCACTATCCCATCGGAGTATAGTAGTATGAAACATATAAGAACATCATGATTAGATTGCTACGTGTACTTACAGCTTATAGCCAATTCTCTGCTCATCTGGATTGTAGGTAGTATTCCGTCCACCTCTCTGCCCACCTCTCTGTCCACCTCTCTGTCCACCACCTCTACCACCGTCTCCCCGACCTCCTCTTCCTGAATCATGATTGTTGCTGCTCTGGTCTCGATTACCATGGTAACCCCCTCGACCTCTACCTCTACCACGACCTCTACCGCGACCTCTTGGGTTATTCATTTAGTTTGCAACCTAAAATAAGATCCATCACTGCTTGAAATGAAATACTAGCTGATAAAATAACACACCTTCCCCGAAGTTAGTTTGGATTTGGAATCATATACTGAACAATCTAATACTCAACAGCCCATGTTACCCTCTATGATCACCACCGTAATCTATATCACTGGTGCATTGTTAGATTATTGTACATGCACATTAATGTACAGTACAACTTCAAGTGCATCTTATGTTGGGAAACCAAGTTTTGGCATTGCTGTAATCCTTGGGTGTATTCATGAATCACACTGTAAGGTAGAATCAAGTTTCAACCATGGGTATGTTGATCTTAATTAAAAGTTGTCTTCTCACGGGTTCTCCCATTTTCTCATCAGGGTCAAACACACTTCTCTACAAAATCAACTTCCAGTAGCTAAATCTTTTTACTATGAACTATTGTTAAGAACAACACAACCGTTTTGAAATTATTTGCAAGTCCCAAATCCTCTAAATTCTGTTACAAGCATTTTTGTGGTTCTAATACTGGTGAACCATAGGCGCTGCTTGCTGCATGTACCTTCAAATATGCGCTGGCCTTGGGGCAACACTGGAAGCTTATTGGTTAATCATGCAATTACTGCGAGCAATGACGGATTTTCCATGGTGAAAAGATCAAAAATTCAAAGTAACAACCATACTAGCGCTGTTAGGCTTGTCAGTTGACAAATAATATCAAATAACTTTATATACATGTATATAATATATTATTTATCATATTTATAAGTAAAACAGCTACACAGATATATTGGGCTTGCAATTTCCCTATATCTCTCTGTGTTATGAAGCTTGAATTAGTTCAATTAATGTGTGCTGTTCATTTTCCTGCCTAATGAGAAATATTTGAGCCGGTAGGTAAATTTGGATTTTCAAAGAGTGATATCACTACCTTGATATAGTTTTAGGACTTGAAAACCGTTGCAAAACGATTGAATGACTTAATCTATAGCTTTACATTAAAAAGATATTTGGCTACCAGAAGTTAAGGAAAGTGTGGCCTATTTGAGAACAGAGGAAACCATATCAAGAGAAGACAACTTCCCGTTATCATCAATGGCTAGTCAAGCCCATTCTGCGTTTAACTAACACGCTTGACAGTGACTACACCTACATTCTGTACATTCAAATAACAATAAATAATAAACTTTTTGTTGGACATTTTACGCTAGTCATATTGTGAGTTCATAACATTCTCAACAATGCAGCTGCCCTACTGAGTAAGATGAGTGATAATAGATAGCCCCATATGTCCACAAAAATTATCCCCATTTGTGTAGACCATGCATGTAATTGTGAATACATATAAAGTGAATGGTAGAATTACTGCGATTGCAATAGTGCAGCAATCTAATCATGCCTTTGTCGAGAACATTGCACTTTGTCATGAGATCAATCGCACCATAATGCTCCCATTATCAGCTTCCAATCAATGCAAAGTAATTTGTTTCATAGACTAAGATAAACATGTCACAATATACATGTATCTTGTAAATTTAACATATATATCTCAAGTTTAACTAAATACTTTCTACTGATAAAACTTTCTTTTAGAGTCAAATTATCAGTAAGACTATCTAACAGGTGTGTAAGAGTTAATGAGCAGCGTGTTCACCAAGTGACTGCAGATCAGTGGATTAACGTATTCATGCACGAGAGCAGAGTGAATGAATTATGAAGGCCTGCTTGTCCAAACTGAAAGCTACGACAACTTTCCCAGCTACGTAGAATTGCACGGAAGAACAGGCTATACCCATTTACTGTATGGCTCTGCACTTAACAGGGTTGAAGACAACTTTCCATATAAAGTTTTACTAAAGAACCAAGGCTAAGTCAAACTTACTTTCATGCAAAACTACAAATACCCCAAAGAGGATTCGCCCAAAATTAACAGCCAGCAAAGGCCCAGGAGGCTGGCCATCTTTGGCATTAGTACAGAAAAGCTGAACTGTAAATTGTGGTTGTCTAACATCGCTTTGCTGGTAAACTCACTAGAGTTTCATATTCACTGTTTATTACATATTTATGCATGTCTTTTGTGCACAACATGCAGGTATTTTAAACCCGCAGGTATAGACTTACCAGGCATTATAGACTCGCAGGTAGGCAATTATTGCAGATTGGAACAAAATGATGTAATTACCCTTTAAAGGACCCCTCTCACCGTTTTTGTTTACACTTTGAGACACCCACGTGCTCGCTAGAGCAAACATCATGATTGGTTACTTGCACTGTATTATAATTGGCTAACTAAATCGCATGTGCATGTACACGTGTGGGAAAGTCCATCGGGTGATCGATGGGGATCAGTTGACTGTGGACAGAATAGAATATAGTATTTTGCTTTTGCCAAAATGAAATTATTGTTGCAAGATGAAAATGCTATCGAGAGATGATACGATACAAGGTATATGGCAAGCATAGCAAAAATTGCAATCAAATCATTGAAAGTAACTTTGTTTTCTTTTTGATTTTAATTTAATTTTTAATTTTAATGTACTATCTATGATCTATCTATGTCACAGTGTAATTAATATTTAAAAATATCTATACATGTGAATATAGCAATGATAATTATTGTTATTTACCCCTTGCTCACATTGATACATAAGAAATTTGTTAAAATAATATGCGATTATGCTAGTTACTTATGACTAATTATATTAGGTACATCGTTCATATATCATATTGATATTACATGTACTTTACTATTTTAAACTCTACTAAAATGGATAAAATGCAAATTGGAAATAAAATATTGGGATTATAATATTAACTTTATTAACTAGGATTGTTGCTGTCTACATATATGTAGGCCTATATGCAGTACCTGATCAAAAATTTAATTTATTGAATTTCAAAATAATTGCATCATTTGATTGCAGCCGTAAGTAAAATAAACTTTTGATGACACTATATTCAACTCATTTTCTTTCTCTATTGTAATAATAATACTATGATGACTAAAATGTGTGTAATGAATGCTTCTTTTTAATAGTTTGTCAAGACAATGGCCCAGGAATGTGAAGTCCCATCAATCGCAACCTCTTAAAGCCATACTTGAGTGACGAGTATTGTACCTTGGAAACTAAGTTGACTCATTTTACATAGGTATACATAAGGTAAGTGCATCATACACTTTCAAGATTCAGCAAAGTTTTCACTGTAAACACTGCTGCATGTACATATTACTTTCCTGTACTGTGGTTTTTGGAATGTAGCCTAGCAAAATCAGCGTCGGTTTGATTTGTATTCATCATTTTCAATCTAGTACCTAGCAGTTATATTCTGTTGCTTAGTGTGGGCTGAATTTAAGTACCATCTGTTGACGTTAATATACTTTTAGGTGATCCAATAGTATGATCACATGTTCACATAATGTTGTAGAAACATCGACCAAGCAACATGCTTGAACTGAAGTACTTACCAACAATTTGAGCAGCTAAATAAATCGTGAGGTTTGTAAAGTATTGACTGGTACCTTCAAATATTAATATTCTGACACAATTGGAATTTTTTTCATTTATATATGTATTAGTAGTTGGCCTGATACTTCATGTATGGTCTTTCAGTAAATAGAATTTCTATGAGTACAGTACGTGTTGTATTTGATGTCTTTGATAGCCAATTCTAGTTTGATTTTGTCTATATTGTGCAGTTACCTTAATGATCTTTTCTATTTATTGATTTGATTGTTACTGCCACGTTTCAAGTGATCGTAATCCACAAGCTTTAATGTTAACAAGAACTAATATTATGCACTCATGGTTATTTGCAATTAGCCGAGTAGAGTTAGCTTGTTCCAAGATGTCATTATTTTGAATTCCAAGATTGCTCATTTATTTTATGTTAAACATTTTTATGTGTTTGCAGTCATAGTCAATTGAAAATACACGCGGCTCAAAATTTATACTTTATAAACTATTGTATTCGATTTGACATGTATTTTGTGCTATTTTTCTTATCTTTCCCAGTCTTTAGGGAGGGTTTATTTTACTAGATGAAACCGCAATTTTCCATTTGTAAATACATGTAAGTGCTGTTGTTATGAACATTAATTTACTGATTATCTACCAATACAAACTCTAGAAAAATTTTATTGCCCTCTGCGTTTTATGACACTGAGCTATGATTGCAAGATTGATTTAGGCCTGTTAGTATACTTTTGGCAAAGTGCTGGAGACTAAAATCAATAGCCATGGAATCATGTGTACATGTATAAATCCACCTGACTATGATGCATGCACATTTCAACAAAAATGTTTGAAATGATTTGGTCTGTCGTACTCTCTGAAAATGTAATCGTCATTCTTAGTTATTAAATATGAGAACATCAAATGACTATTCAACTTCAATATCTTGAAACATTTATTGTTGATTTACCTTATCTGTTTATAACAAATCCCAACAATGAAAACAGCGGAAACCAGGGTAAAATACATGTGTAAAGTATTGAACATGAACAGTGTATGTATGATATACATTGTGGGCAGAAGTCATAATGAGATACACAGTCCATGTAGGGCGCCAGCAGAAGTTTGTTTTCAATCGTAATCGTTCACCTTGAATGCTGAGGCACTATAACGCTTCACCTTTTATATATTTACTTGATGAGGAAACCTCTTGGAGTACGGGTGAAATGTACATTTAGAACACTTCTTTTGCAATCCAATATGTATTATCTGCAATTCAAAATGTAGAGCATTTTATTAAGAAAAATGGTTGTGACCCTCACCAAAATTATATTGCTATTCCGAAGAAAAAACATCAATGGTTGGGTTCAACTCCCACAACAGAATTTTCCACCCTGTTGAATAGCTGATGCCAGAGTACTAGTACTGATAACCAAGTTGATGTACATAACATATTACTGCTACAACACTTACCTATGCTTTTTCCAACACTGAAGATAAACATGATATAGTGCAAGCTGTAGAATAGTTTGAATTTCCACGCCAGTGTCTGGTAGCATGGAATTGGTCTAGCTAGGTTCCCCTTCTTTCATACAGCTTTGGAATCTCACTGTGCTAAAAGATAATGATAGCAATATAATATTTATGGCGCCAAACACAATTCTTTAACATGGCTGGCCAATAGCAGAGCTAGTCGAGGGGCCTCCACGGCTCCTAGAGCTGGATATTATTATAGTTCGATATGGTACAGAAGGAAGACCTTCTTCGGAATTCAAACCTCCTAAATCGCATAGGTTGTCGGTTTTGTTAGCTAAAGCATGATTGTGTGTGTATTTCACATTTTGCAAGAATAGACTGATGAAATCTACCTCAATGAGTTTATATGTTTGTGCATAAATTGAATTCAAGAAGGTTTTAGTGCTATATTGTAATGAGCCTTATCGCTACATAACAAATTATAAACACCTACCAGTAGAAAGAACTGGATGTAGAAATTGAGGTTGGCATTCGATTTACAAATTCTTCATCAAAGGTGAGTGTGCGTCTTTACCCTGCTCACCAGATCATTCCTTCCTTTCAGCAAACAATCAAATGCAACTATGTCTTTATCGATGTCAGGAAAGTTACTTGCTGACAGCATTGGAACTAGTCTGTAATCAACACAGTGAGTACATCGTAAGATACAAATACAATAAAAGCATAAAATTCTTTAGAAATGAAGTGTGGCTGTTTTAATCAAAAAGAAATTTTGACCATGTGGACATAAATAAAAGTACACTAGGTTAGCTCAGCTGCATTAGAAAGGTGAACTTGTGTCTAATGAAGTTAGTATCAGTCCCACCAACTTTTTAGATTTAGCCGGGGGGGGGGGGGGGGGTTAAAAGAGTGAATAAACTAAATACAGTAATTCAAATATCTTGAATAGACCAGATCAGTCAATTGATTATTTTAGAAATAAATTTATGGTAGAATTATTGTTTGTATTTACATCCAAATTTTGCTTGGCTAAATGAATCAACTAACTATATTTTCGCAGAATATGTGTATTGTAAATTGTATTTGAATATGCATATTGTAGATGTAAAGACTTATTTTAAATTTAATGATTTAATACAACAATTACAATACAATAACTTCACATTTTTGTAAAGTTCATTGTCAAAACTCAATTGAATATTATATTCAATATTAAAATTTAGTTTCACAGTATTGTAATATAAATATGTTAAAATCATAATCACTTAGATTATGATAATTATGTAACATCATATAGCCCAACTAATGTTATAATAATATGAAATATAATAATCATATGACTTACTTTTTGTGTTAAAAGTTATCAAATTTTATCAATTATTCATTTAATATTTAATTTCAAACTTAGTCATTTGTTTGTTTTTAAAACAAAATAAATAAAAATAAAATGAGTACATATATTAAATGCTTACCATGCTCATGCTGAGTATTGTGATGGCTGACAATCTGGCCATAAACTAAGCTCATGCTTTTCAGAAAATGAAATTTATGAAATGAAAATCTAACTTTCTGTGAGGTCTTCGAATGGTCACGTGGTGATCGAGACGCATGCGCGTTGATTGGGAGAGCAGCGAGTGGACTGCGGTCAGTTGCACAAACGTATTTGTGCGGAGTGGAAGTCTCGCTGTGTTTGTGCTCACATTATTCAATTATTATTATCCAACCGTGTTGCGCTCTGGTAGCCAACGCGTAGGTGGCGTAGGTGGTGGCTAAGGGGAGGTCGGAGAGCCATCGTGAAGCAGTTTGGTACTGCGTATTTATCATTATCTCTTTTCCTTACTGTAACTGTGCTGTTCAGTAAGCCAACAAGCTATTTCGGCTCTTTTTCTTATTTAATTAATTGTTTTTCTCCACTTATTTAATTACGTTATTGCATTTTGTTTTGTTTTCGTTGTTAATAATGAGTAAGCCTGGCTTAAAAGATGAGGCTTCTGGTGAGTCGTCAAGCCAGCCAGAGAGGGAACCCACCACTCTGTTGGTGGATGCTGGCACGCTTGCCAGTGTGCTTAATCAGGCACGTGGTCCGATTTTGGACCGAATCAGGAGACAAGTGTCTCAGTTTACTGGCGATGGGTCAGTAGACGTGGCAGCGTGGCTGCGTGAGTACGAGAGGTACTGTGGGTTGGAGAGAGTGTCTCCAACCGACCTGCTAGCATACATGCTGGGGGGCAATGCTGCTCGAGTGTACGGACGGATGATGGTACACGAGGCGTCTAATTGGGACGTCGTGAAGGCTGTGTTAACAGCGGAGTACGCCATGCCTCGGCAGGAGGCTTGGCGTCAGTTTGTCAACCTCGAACTCCAGGAGGGAGAGTCGGTTGACGTGTACCTCGACAGGCTGGAGAGGTACGCTGGTAGACTGGGGCTGTCCTCTACAGACCTTAGTTTTCGGATTAAGTTCATAGAGGGGCTCCCAGCCTCCGTCTATGAGTGGGCGGTGACGCACGAAGGTGCGTACACCGTCGACTTTGGGGCGCTGTTGTCCCGGGTGCGAGGGAAGCTCGCATCGAGGAGGGCAGTGGGAGGGCGTGCTGGATCAGCACAGCCGTCTGTCACTGCCGCTGCAACTGCTTCGGGTAAGCAGACGGGGAGCACTGCTAGTTGCTTCCGCTGTGGAGGTCCACACCGGGTAAAGGAGTGTACCGTGAGTAGGCGGGCCTTCTCCGGTAAGCAGCCTTCGAAGCGCTCTTCTGGCAAGAGGGCAGGGTGTTTTCGGTGTGGCAGCACCGATCACTGGGTGCAGGAGTGTCCTGCACCGAAGCCGCCTGCAGCGGCTGCAGGGCTGGAGGATAGCCAGTCGGGTTTTCACGGGGAGGGTGCAACTCGGGGCGCCGCATCCTCCGCCATGGACACCAGCAACTAGGCGTTAATCGCCGAGCACCTCGCTCCTCAACAACGAGTGAAGTGCTGAGCGGTGCATGCGTACCGCGAGATAGCCTGGCGCTGTCGGGGGCCACTGGTAAGGCTACAACTAATAGTCGAATGCCAGTCATTCAGGCCGTTCTGAACGGTCGTTGTTTCTCGTGTCTGGTTGACACTGGAAGCGAGCGGACTCTGGTCAGTCCGCGGGTGGTGGTGGGAAAGGCCCTAAGGCAGAGTCGGCCTTTGTTAACGGCTGATGGCAAGGCCTCTAACGTGAGGGGTTGTTGTCGGGTTATCATTGGATTGCACGGGCACTGTTTTGATGTCTCTGCGCCAGTGATGAATGAGTTGGGCAATCTGGGAGTTGATTGCTTACTCGGCGGAGATGTGATTGATCACATGGGAGGAGTCACTGTGCAGAGAGGCTCTGACTCGAAGTACTCGGTTCGCTGGGGAAAGTCTCCCTCGGGTACTTGCTGCAGGATTCCTGATCAGCGGAGTGACCATACGTCATTGGCTTGTGGAGCAGCCGGCAGTCGTTGTGGCGACACTAATAAGTCTCTGAGGGTGGAGGACCCCGACTTCTATGCCACATTTGCAAATGGTCAATGGACGGTCAGCTGGCGGTGGTCTGGAGAATCTCCCAAGAAGCTTCAGTCACGTGTCTCTGAGTACAAGTGCGCTCAGGCGCCACATTTGCGTGAGCGTTATTGTGCTGAACTCGAGAGCTGGATCTCGAAGGGTTGGTTGAAACGGTGGGATGGGCCAGTCACAGGTATTATTCCATTACTGGCGGTGTTTCAACCCACAAAGGACAAGGTTCGCCCAGTCATGGATTACCGTGAACTGAATAACTATGTTGAGTGTCATACGGGCGATGACATGGTTGCTGTTTGTGGGGACAAACTGAGGAAATGGCGACAGCTGCAAGGGGAGCTCAAAGTCGTTGATCTAAAGTCAGCATACCTGCAGATACATGTCGCTGAGGATCTCTGGAAGTATCAGGTAGTTAGGTATAAGGGTGTGAATTATGCCCTGACCAGGCTAGGTTTTGGCCTGTCCTGTGCACCGAGGATCATGACATCGATCCTTAGTAAGGTTCTCTCGTTGGAGGAATCTGTTCGGCGTGGAACTGATCACTATATTGATGATATAGTGGTTCAGGAATCTGTGGTCAGTGTTGAAAAGGTGCGATCGCACCTGAAGATGTATGGCCTTGTGACAAAGGAGCCAGAGAGCCTTGATGGAGGCCGTCTGTTGGGAGTCGCGCTGCGACGGGGTTCTAGTGGATGTCTGGAGATGGCGAGAGGAACAGCTCTCACCGAGGTGAGTCTTGACCCGGGCAAATTAACCAAAAGGGAGCTGTTTTCCTTGTGTGGCCGACTGGTGGGACATTACCCGGTTGCTGGGTGGCTACGTCCCCACTGTAGTTTTTTGAAGCGCCTGGGGTGCAGTGGTCCTTGGGACGAGCAGGTTGAGCCTGATGTTCGCACCCTAGCAGTAGAACTGCTAGCCCGGGCTAGACGGGAGGACCCTGTCAAGGGCTCCTGGATGGTCAACCCCGGTGGTTCTGTCACAGTGTGGACAGATGCTAGTTCTCTTGCCATGGGTGTGGCCCTGGAGGTCGATGGCAACATTGTGGAGGATGCGTCATGGCTCCGAAAGGAGTCTGATTGCATGCATATCAATGTTGCTGAGCTAGAAGCTGTGGCTAGAGGGATCAATTTGGCTATCGTGTGGGGATTTAAGGTCTTCACCTTAGCTGTTGATTCAATGACTGTTGTCAATTGGATAGCAAATGCTATTGACAAGCGCAGCCGGGTGCGCACTAAAGGTGCCGCTGAGATGTTGGTTAAACGTCGATTGGTGGTGGTTCGTGAGACAATCGCCGAGTACGGCCTGAATGTGTCGGTACGATTTGTACCTACGGTAGAAAATAAAGCTGATCGCATGACCAGGGTACCGAAGCGCTGGCTAGAACATCGTGAACCGAGCGATTCATCGGCAGAGGTAGCTGCTGTTATACTCACTGGGCAAGACCCCAAGGATGCAGTTTGGGCTGCACACCTGCCGCATCACTTGGGTGTTGATAGGACCCTGTATCTTGCCCGACAGATTCGTGGCGACCTGTCTCGCGAGCAAGTGCGTCGTGAGCTGATGAGCTGTGAGGCTTGTCAGTGCATCGACCCGGCTATGCGAAGCGAGAGCATGGTGCCTCGTGGAAACCTAGCTGTAGAGAACAATTGGTGTCGGGTTGCAGCTGACATAACCCACTATGGACACCAGGTGTTTCTCTCTATGGTGGACTGTGGTCCGTCGCGTTTTGCTATCTGGAAACGGTTGCCGAATGAGTCGGCAACGCAGATTGTTGCTCAATTGCGAAATGTAGTAATTGAGCGCGGGCCGTGGGATGAGTTGTTGGTGGACAACTCGACTGCGTTCCGGTCAGCGGCTGTAGAACAGTTCGCTGACGAGTGGGGTATTTCCCTGCGATTCCGAGCCGCGTACGCCCCGAGTGGCAATGGAATCGTGGAAAGAAACCACAGGACAATCAAGAGGATTGCGGAGCGGGGTAAGATTTCACCCGAGGAGGCTACTTTTTGGTATAACGTAACGCCTCGAAAGGAGACGGAAGCCGGCTCTGTTCCTTCCCGTGTGCTCTTCAGGTACCGCTGGCGAGTACCTTTTGATGTCAGCATACAGAAGTCTGATGAAGACACTGAATGCAGTTTTTTTATTGGAGATGAAGTGTGGGTCAAGCCTAACCCGCCCTCGTGCACTAAACAGTGGGCACTCGGTGAAGTCACGAGTGTCGTGTCACGGCATACGGTGTGTGTAAACGGCATGCCACGGCATGTGCGAGACATCAGAAAGCGTCGACGGGGCCATGATCTGGGATCAATGGCCGACAACCAGTGCACAGTCACAGATGACTGGGTTGTATCTGACCGGGATCATTCCACTGACCTGATGCCGCAGGCAGCATATCAGGATGCTACAGAAGCAGACAATGTTTCTCATGATCCAGTCGCTAGGCCAGCGTCACCTCACAGAGCAGGTGACAGTGTCGAGGTGGCACAGCAGCAGGACATCGTGGAATCCCCTGTTCAGGAGGCCGAAGTGGCGCCTGTTCATGTAAGGCGTTCGCAGCGGGCGCGACGGCGTCCTGCGCATTTGGACGATTATGTTACTTAACCAGTAGCTAGCGTCGTGTGGTGAGCTTCTTGAGAAGCTGGGGGAGATGTGAGGTCTTCGAATGGTCACGTGGTGATCGAGACGCATGCGCGTTGATTGGGAGAGCAGCGAGTGGACTGCGGTCAGTTGCACAAACGTATTTGTGCGGAGTGGAAGTCTCGCTGTGTTTGTGCTCACATTATTCAATTATTATTATCCAACCGTGTTGCGCTCTGGTAGCCAACGCGTAGGTGGCGTAGGTGGTGGCTAAGGGGAGGTCGGAGAGCCATCGTGAAGCAGTTTGGTACTGCGTATTTATCATTATCTCTTTTCCTTACTGTAACTGTGCTGTTCAGTAAGCCAACACTTTCGAATGCCATTCTTAGCGTTTCTGTGTACTATGAATTTTCAACTCAACCCACAGACATGAACGGAGATAGATAGTACAGTATCTAATCTTGGTACTTGCAATCAAAGGGGTATATATGTCTATATACCCCTTTGCTTGCAATAACTCCGTGATCAATTGTATTGTAAACAAAATACCACGTGCAGACCGCTAGCATGGTCATGTGACTTTGGTTTGTTTATAAAATTTGATATTAGTATGATAATCCATAGTTTCGAATAAACAATGGCAGCTATAAAAATAAAACTTCTTTCAAGAGTGTAATATAAATTGAAGGGTGCATGGTTGCAAGTAGTATATGCCCATGGATTATTTTTGCATATTTCAGGCTACTTTTGTAAATATTTGCAAAAAACTAAACCTCTCTCTATACAACTTATATAAAAAAAGTGCCGTTTAGGGTGTCTTCATCAAAAATTCGTCCTAGGGCAGCACTTTAGCGCATCGCGCGATGCATCATGGGAAGGAGAAATATGTTGAGAGCACAACTCTGAAACACATGACTTTGCTGCTGCCTTCATTTTGACACAAAACTAGATTTGCTGAGCAGGGTAATTAGTGAGAGGGATCCTTTAACATGGAAGCCTGCATGCACACCATGTACATGTACTTGTACCAGTAGACGGTATATGTATACATGTAGATGTAATAATAATAACAATAGTAATAATAATAATAATAATAATAATAATAGATTTTTGAAGAAATTGATGAAGGAGAAAACGAAAAGAGAATACCAGGACAGTCAAAGAGAAACCAGCGAGAAGGAATGGAAAGAGAAGGCACTACACGGACAGTATACAAAAATAGCAGACAAGACAGACAGAAAGAAGACATATAAGTGGATGAAAAATGGATATATGAAAAAAGAGACCGAAGGACTGATCACAGCAGCACAAGACCAGGCATTACCAACACGATGGAGAAAAGTGAATATAGAAAAGCAATCTGGAACACCTCTGTGCAGAATGTGTAATGAAAGAAATGAAACAGTTTTTCACATTCTAAGCGAGTGTTCTAAGATGGCTCAAACAGATTATAAAAAGAGACATGACAAGGTCGCACAATTAGTGCATTGGAATCTGTGCAGGAGATATGAACTTCCGCATGCTAAGAACTGGTATGAACATAATACAGAAAAAGTGACAGAAAATGACAAAGCAAAGATTTTGTGGGACTTCAACATTCAGACTGATCATGTGATACAAGCCCGTAGACCAGACATCGTCGTGAAAGACAAGGATATGGACCACACGTGGATTATTGACATCGCAGTACCTGGGGATGCTAGAGTAGAAGAGAAGGAAAGAGAAAAGATTGAGAAATATCAAGATTTGGCGAGAGAGCTACAGAGACTTTGGGAAACATCTGTAAATGTGATCCCTGTTGTCGTAGGAGCACTGGGAGCAGTGATGAAGCTAGAAGAATATCTGGGGATGATTGATATACAGCGGAAGGAAGTAGACAGGATTCAATTTTCTGCTCTACTAGGAACGGCAACTATACTGAGAAAAGTGTTGGATGTCTCAGGTTAGGGGTTCTAACCAGACACCAACTCACACCGGCTGCAGGGCTGAAGAAATCAACATGAATAATAATAATAATAGGAACGGCAACTATACTGAGGAAAGAGTTGGATGTCTCAGGTTAGGGGTTCTAACCAGACACCAATTCCCACCAGCTGCAGAGCTGAGGAAATCAACATGAATAATAATAATAGCCGTGTCAGCCCATTAGCAGAGCCAGTGTAGGGGCCACTACGGCTCCTAGAGCTGGATATTATTATAGTCCGATATGGCACTGAGGGAAAACCTTCTTCGGGATGAAAACCTCCAGGTCATTGGTGGGACTCGAACCCACGTCCTTGCAGATAACTCGCGTCATTGCTGCAAGACCATAGTGACCAGCGCTAGGCCACTCGGCCACCAAAACTTAAATGTATGTGAATGTTTACTACTACTACTATGTAATAACACAGCCTGTAATGTCAATTCTACTACATCATTCGGTGTGTACCTAAGTTGTCAGCTGTACAAGGAAGTGTACTGTATATAATATGCTGCCCACATGCCTGGGAGCATACATACAATGTACATGTTCATGTACATTGTATGTATGCTCCCAGGCATGTGGGCAGCATTATTTTATGCAGATAAATATTCACTGCATTTAATCATATACATGTACAATGTATATCATGGTTATTATTATGTTTATGTTATTAGTTTTATAATGTAGGAAGAGCATTCCTTAGGCACCCAGGCTAAAAAATATATATGTAGGCCTACTAAGCTACTGTCATTCACACATTCTACTGCAAGTATTAATTCATAAATAGAATATGATACAAGCGGTTCTTCGCTGTCATTAGCTACCGTTAAAGTGTGGAACAGTCAGGACAAATCAGATGGGTAGGTTGACTCACAAGGTACTGAGTAAAAGCAAAATAAGCACTAGTAAGATAATAATAATGATTACTAGTACTAGTACTAGTACTGGTACTAGTACTAGTACTAGTACTGGTACTAGTACTAGTATTAGTACTGGTACTAGTACTAGTACTAGTAGCCTACCAGAACCAGAATATAAACTTATAACATCCCACTATGTACATGCAATAACATGTATAAAACTTACCCCAATCAGCTTGTCAAATTCTATGCTAGTTGGATAATGGGAGAAGGGTTAAGCAGAGCTATGGGCAAACCATTATGCTGGCATAATTTAATCAGTATCTAGCCAGCAGTATGATAGTCTAGTTCCACTCACTGGAGGAGAAAAGTACTGGATAATGTGACTGAATATAACAAAGGGAAGGAAGTGTGACTGACTCACAGGCTTTATTGCTATATGGGGATTCCCCAACACTGAATAGTTTAATGAGGGGAATTACATCACATGAATGGCTTTCTAAGTCTGTGTAATGGCCAATCAATAAGTGCCCTGTGAGCTAAATTACCTGGTACTGTATATTATGATTATGTAGGTGGCTATAATCATATGGGACTCTGTAAGTTACATGTACTATATATTAATTATTACATACGTGTACACATATACGTGTACGTGTGCACGTAATTGTAAATTCCAATATGGATCTGTTAGTCACTAAGTCAATAAGAACATCTGCAAAAGGACATGACTGTGAAAGCTTTTCCATCACATAGTAAATGGCCAATGGGAATTATAATTTCTTTTGGAATTCCCTACTCTGAGTTCTATCTGTTTATACCAAGACTTGAGTAGAAACAGCTTTCTTGATAATCTAGCAATTATCATAGCCTTGGCAGTTACATTATTGACACTATAAGCTACACATCTTAAAACTAATAACTCAACGTAATTTAATTAATATTATTGTTTTGCTCCTCAACTATTTGAACTCAAAATTTAACTGTTTATTTTTACTTTTATGTAAGCTAACCACAATTCAGGCAATATATATAGCCTTAAAATTAATGTAGCTAGTACTCTATCCTTTTAGTCATGTGAAATACTAAACCCACGTACATGTATATGAATGCTACTGTTAGGTACTGTTGGATGCTGTAGGGGAGAAGTTTGAATAGCCTTATTTCTTTGTTCATCGCTGGGCTTGGGTTGTCACACAATAAAATATAGAGAAGACAACTTCTCCTGCTTCAGTTTTGTTAAAAAAACAATGACTAACTCAAATTTCCTTTTTTCTGCACCCAAGTTATTGCATGGAATTATGTAGCTACCCAATTGAGCTAAACTAAATGGTAGTATTTGAGATATTGGATTTGAACAGAGAAGACAACTCCAGCTGTTAGATTCCATCTAATTACAGTAACTGCTATGTGAGAGGTATTCTATGGGATCTAACTGCCATCATTACATACATGTATATATTTTTGTTCAATCTGGTAGCTTAAACCCTAGTATATATGACTAGTCACTATGGAGCTGCCGTGGCCTAGTGGTAAGGGCTCTGGACTTTCATGTGGGAGTCCCAGGTTCGATTGCCATAACGGTTAATGGTGGTGTTAGGAAGGGCATCCAACCTTATAAGCCTCCTGTGCTACATCAGTAACTTTACCATTAGTGAAGTGCCTTCTCCACCCCAAATTAGAAAAAAATGCAGATCTCTTTAGATCTTTGCTTTCTTACCTGGGATTAATAGCGGGAAGTAAAATTGGTAAGCAAGTTTTTTTATTTATGACTAGCCACTAGTCATACAGCAGAAGTTACTATTTACATGACTGTGTAACTGTCTGTAGTAAAACAGCAATCTATCTGTACACAGTAAAAGCTACTAGTATAGCAGCAGCTGCAGTTGTCATTGCTATTGCTGCTTGATCAATGTGTTATATAATATAGAGCTGCCTCTGACTTAGTAATAATATTGATACTGGCAAAGATATTGATTTTTGCATGTACATGTAAATCATGTGGCGATTACAGTGAGCACCATTATACCTACATCAGAATACAACAATGCATGCACTGTGTAACCTATGATTATATTCCTTACACATGGTTGACTGTAAGTTACAGCTACCTGCTTGTACATGAAAAATATCCACCAACGGAAAATCAACAACAGGAATTCCCCTTTTAGAAAGCTGATGAGATATAATACTGGCCAATCAGATTTGTACTCACAGCTAGCTATGCTGTTCAGATGCTGTATAGCAGTAGCTAGTGATGCCTCATCAGCTCTACTTACACAGGCTGCAGGTGGGTGTCTTACGTTAAGTAGTCTAAACCTGTCTCACTTGTACTTCTCTCCACATGCTTCTACATGTACATATTACTAGTATATCACTCCGGTTGTTTCTAGCCCAATGCTTTGCATTCACTTTACAAAGAATCTAAAGTAGTCCACATGTACATGTATTATTATTCTTAATTAAATTACACTGTCGACTGTGATCTTCATTTTATGTGAGCACACTTATGACTAGGCTAACACTGTGGAGTACTCAAACTGTAACATACAATGCTGGATATCATCATATTACTTACATGTAACAACGTTATCATCATATCCTCGCAATTTCCTCCCGCTCACCCCCACTTCTTCCATTGTTTGTATTATCAATGTCTAAATAGATTTTATTTTGCCCGTACGATCCAGTTAAGAGCTGCAGCAATGACTGCTGCCGGCACCAGTTCACATGTCCATCCATTCACTGTATAATCTTATCAGTAGCGATTGCACCATAATCCCATAATCATGCTATTTACTATTTGGCAAAGATAAACTAGCGGTGTGGTAATGCATAATAATTTACCAAATGTTTACATTATGTCATGCTGTGTAATACAGTTAGTCAGTGAATAGCATGAATGCTTCAAGAGATGATCAGAAAAGCAGTCGTGGAAGAGGTCGAAGTGGTCGGGGAAGAGGAAGTGGCCGAGGTCAAGGTAAACGTGAGTATAACAACTCTTCCATCGAGAGTCAAGGAATAGATGGTAGCAATTGGCGACAAAACAGAGGAAGTCAGAGTCAAGGAAGAGGAGGTTTTAGAGGTCATAGTAATGGAAGAGGAGGTTTTAGAGGTCATAGCAATTCCCGTGGAGGGAAGGCCCATAGCACGGAACCAAGGCCAGTTGGATTTGGTCTGTAAGTAGTATTTCATTTAGCACGTGTCTACTGCTAGTAACAGCATACATGTGTTTAATAGCACTCGGCTTAGTGTGTATCCCACACATTGTATGATGATATGTAATAGCCTTAGGGCACAGGACAATCCCATCACATAAGTTCATAGTCTATTGTAAATGTTCTTGCTATTCCATAGCATAATTGTATTTGCTAGTTAGTAATAAGGAAGTTGTACATGTACATTATTAGTATTGATAATATATAATAACACAATAAGGCCATAGTAGAAGTAGAGCCTAGTAAATCTACTGTGACTCTGTGGTGCTATTGTATGTTATTAATACTATAGATTCTATAGTATAGAATCGATGTGTGTGCTATATACAGCATTGAGTAGACAATTCTTTATGCTCATTTGTTTATTACAACCTGCTCAACCCAGAGTAATGAACTTAATGGTTTCATTCTCAGTGATATCAAAGGGTTTTACGTCTTGTCGTCTTGTCCCGGTGATGTACATGTATTTTCCCTTATTAGGGGAACTTATTATATACAAGTATATGCTGTTTACCTAAGGTACAGGCCACAGGCCCATTCATCTCTGCAATACAATGTCATACACATGGACTGATTATATATAGGACTAGTAGGACTTGTACATGTACTTATTTCTTGCCTTCATAATAGCCCCTTGTTCTGATTGCCACTGAACTTGTGTCACACAAGTGCCTGCTTGTATAGACCACCCGGTCTTCACAAATAGCCGCCCTTGTCTGGCAAAGGTCCAGGTAATAAGGTAGTGTTACGCTGAATCAGTACAGTGTATTGTCAGCGGGTCTACCTCCAGTGAGATCAACTATTGCCGTGGACACCCTCCTACCTACCCACACCCCAACCCAGAAGAGACTAAAGGCCTTATTGCTATTTGATTGCGTGCAACGAATGATAACTTTTTAAATACATGTGCATTGTGTATGTTCAGGAATATCACAGCAGCATCATACTGTGGTGAAACAGCCTCCGTGGCAATGGCCTCCCTGGGCCAACCTCACAACATTGACATTGTATGCTGACATTATTATGCGTTACATACTTATTCATATCCATTCATGCATGGGTCTTATCTCATGCAATTATATTCATGCATGTGTATACCATATACATGTATATATATATAATCAACTGCTATTGTGTGCTTTACTATTATTACCTGTCAATCAGACTATTGGAATTACAACTTGGTTTTTCCCACATATTGCTAGCAATTATCTTCTCTTGCCTGATTATATTAAATAGAGTTTTTTGCCATGTACTGTGAGTATCATTTAGGGCCGATGCTTTGGAAAAGGCTCATACTTATATACTTTATGTTTTGGATTATTGTAAGAACTTTTTGTGCCAAGGCCGACCCTTTTTGTGGCCGGCGTCGGGCGAAACCATCCATGTTGTTGCATCAGTTCCGGACCCAATACCTTATCGGCCGGCCGATACCTTGTCGGCCTTTTTTGGCCGGAAATAGAACTAGTATATAAGGCAGCACATTTTCTGTATTAAATCAGTTGTTGATTGCGCTCTAATAAAGCAACATCTCCTAACTCAAACCTATAGAGGCTTTCTCTTGTAGGCGTGTAACTCCACCGGCGGATCCATAGATTCATACGGCTCGAGTTCATCCCCATCCTCGTTTAAGCATATCTCTACACCACTTCTACGACTTAGGACGATCCCGGATTCTACATGAATCTAGCGTCGGGCCTAAGCTCTTAGAATACCAGATCTTTCATTGCACTCCTCTGGAGTATAAAGTCTACATGACCTACGTCGGTCCTGAGCTTTTCAATGAGTCTCGGCATCGGCCTACGTCAGATATACAATAATAAGAGCACCTACATGTAATAACTGTTCACTCTTTTATGTAATGAGCAGAAGGTTACTTGGTCGGCCTCTACCACCTACCAAGCCCTTCCCATACCAGTGTCCTATCGGCACTCGTATGTAACTATACTCAAAAACATTACAGTACTTCAGATGTACACGTATATCTTATCTTATGATTATCTTATGATTATGTACAATCTTATGCACTTGGCACTAGTGCTATCTTCTTGATGCTATCTTCTTGTACATATGCATGTACAAATAAGCAAGCCTACATACTCTGTATAGTTCAGCTAGGTGCAGTAATGTAGATAAGCAAGCCTACATACTCTGTATAGTTCAGCTAGGTGCAGTAATGAAGAACTTTAGCAACTTACCAGTTTCAGTTAAGAGTAGTTTCAAAGTTTGTCGAAGAGTTACGTAGTTTTGTAGGACAGGAGCAAGCTCAAAATCTCTACATCCTGTTATAACGTCATACGTATTGCCTCGCTGTCGTTGCATGTAGTCATTAGTAGGTTGTTCGACATTGATAGTAATTGTATGCCAACAAAGTTGCCACCATGTAAAAGAAAGTGTTTTTCTGCTGGGATTCAAACAAATGGCATTATTGGAATAATTCATATAGCTTGAATATATTATGATTAATGAATAAAAAATCCCAAAAGCACCTGTCTAGTTCTTTCAAACTATAATATGTACGCGTAATTACACGTATGATTCATCTCCCCATGCCTTTGGAAAATGTGCTAGAGAACATACATGTAAATACAAACAGAGAAAATTCGGTTTTGTTTCTGGGTTTGCATAGCTGAGATGTTGCATGATGAAATGTGCAAAAAGAATCGAGCTGATTTAGTTATGTTTTTCTTGTAAAAAGTTTATTTTTGAAATGGATATGTCCAATAAAAAAAATCTTATCCATGTATCGGTTTCTGAGTAAGCGAAGTGTAGAGTAATGTGTAGATAGCCAAATTATTTCTGTAGGTTGAAACAGAAGTCTGAGTCCGAGTCCGCTGAGGCTTTAACGTTCTGCAGTGATCGAAACTTTCAGAGTCTGTTGAAGGACGACTTGGCTGAGAAAAAGGATTGGGTGGATTTGATTCTTATCATCATTAACAAAGGCATAACATACGAAACTATGTCACACTACAGAGAAAGCTTGAAAATGACATTGATGGAGGATGACTGCCATTTTCTAATCAAAGTATGTGTTGGTTTTTAGTAACTATTGTTTGTTTCTGTTTGTAACTCCCAAGAAGCCGAATTTCACCTTACAGTAGTCACTTGCCTAAATAACTGAACATTGTTTAGATTGCAATATTTTATTTTATTAATTAGGAGAAATCAATGATACTGCTTGGCACTATTTTATTGTCTGTGTCACTGTATTAGTTACACGTTTGCATTAGATCTACATGTACATGTAAATTTAAGTTTTTTCTACCATTTCATAAATTGACAAGATAGCTGTATGTACCACGGTATTATATACATGCACATGACCTGTGATGTATTTCCAGGTGAAGAATTCATTTTTGAGCAATCAGGGACCTGTTTCAAATCTATGAAAATACCAGACCTTGACTGGGGTTTGGGCTTAGGTGCTGTAGATGCCCGGGCTCAAGCCCCGGTCAGGGACTGGTGTTTTCATTAATTTGAAACAAGCCTCTGACTGCTCAAAAATAAATACCTTACCTAAAAATGCATCATACATGTATATGGAAAAATGGCCAACATGCCCTAACATGCGTGTAGTTTATGCATTACTTAACCTGTGAGCCAGATAAAATAATATCTGTTACTAGACGTGCGTGAACAGATACATGAATGAGTTCATCTTCTCTGGTGGTCTTAAGATTGATGCTCTTATTAACTCCCTGAGCAACTACCTTGATATCTTCCACCATCTCTGTGCCATGGATCCTCTGGTATCTAAGACCTTGCTGAATGGTATCAAATCAATAAAGCTGATGTTGAATGGGAAAGCAGCCGAGAACGAGCAACTGCAGCGTATTTGTGACATGTATGGTGAAGTCACAGTAGAGATAGAAAGAAAGGAGAAGGAGGCAGAAGAAGAGGCTAAGAGGTTTGTCAATCTTTTAATCTCTGCACAAAATTATAAAAACTTTAAAAGTTACAAATATCGCTGACAGCTTACCGGTTTATACATTGTATTATGTGCTAAAATGAATTTATTGAGTCCACCAGTGAACTGCTACCAAGTCGTATTGCAGCACTTAATGATAGATGTTAGTGTGAATCTACCCTTATCATTGCATCAGAAATGTACCACACACAGAATGGTAAATACTTGTCCACAGGAAGTTGATTCTACAGAGGACAGGTCGAATGGTTACAAGTGACAAACCAGAGACGAGTTTCAGGGAGATGTCTGTCTACCCGTCAGAGCAAGATCTTGAAGAAGATGTGAAGCTCAGAGAGAACAAGATAGATGGAGGTGAGTGGAAGAGTGAGCTGAAATTGGTTATTTTGAGCTTTCTAATAAATGGAGAGGATGTTTGCATATATTTTATATCTTTCAAAAATAGCAATAAACGCACTAAACTAAACAAAAAAAGTGAAGGCTGTGTAGTCTTCCTGAGTTATCCTCTCTTGTAAAGGAGAGGATATTTGAGACATACTTATCAAGTCTGTCTGGGTAAAGTAAGCGTTAGGCCAGAATGTTCAGTTACAGTGGTTACCAAAATATGAGTTGAGAATTAGGAAGATATAACATGGTAAGCAGATTAGTCTTGTGTTACCTATGACTCTGTAAATGTTTGCAAATCAACCATAATACTTATATTTATAGCATATTGTTATAACTAAATCTGAGGATTTTGGGGTTATCCATTACAACATTTAATTGGAGTTAAGGTACTCAGGTCTTACCAACTGTACCTAGTATGTAGAAGTAGTACGCTGTCTGTAGGTCTACTGTTGTCAGCACCTTGATCTCCAATGTATAGTAAGTTGTGTAGTGTAGAATTTGTTTCTGCTGTCTAGGAAGTAGCCTTTAGTCTCTATATCACTCTCTACAACGACATCCGTGTTCCGTATAGATCCTTGCTACTTAGTACACATTAATATGAGTTACATTGTGCTTGGTAGCATACATCCATTTACACCCCACACGCTGCACACTGTCGTAGTTGAGTTTAGTTTCAGTGTTTTTGTTTTGGTGCTTTATCAGTTCTACATACACATATACATTGTATTGTATGTTTACAGTCTATACTGATGTCCCTTTACCGCTCATTCTCACTTGGTACTATACTCTTAGTCTACACTCGGCTATCTCACTAGCTAGCTGGGCATATTGCATGTGCACAACATTAGTTAATCTGGTCAGGGGTTATGTTCTCCTTCCTGCTAGTGTACAAGAGTGGACAATTCCTATATACATTACACTAGTATTCTGCTCCCATCTTTATGCAACAATATGATGACATTTGTAGACTACCTTGATATTGACAGCATATGATAGTATTGAAGAATATCTGGATATTTGTAGCATATGACAACATTGAAGACTACCTTGATATTTATAGCATATGATGACATTTCAGACTACCTTATTATTTATAGCATATGATAGTATTAAAGATTATTTTGATATTTGTAGCATATGATAGCATTGAAGATTACCTTGATATTCAGTTTCGTCTCCTCAGAGAGGACTTTGTTTCTACCATCAGACAGGGAATCAGAGACTACAGGAAAAACCCAGTGTTAAAAGGTCCAAACCGGCTGAGAACTGGAAATGTTAAGATCTACGAAAACCTAATCATATTGTCACCAAACCTTGGCAGAAACGGGCTCACCTACATAATTCAGTAAGAGTCTTTTTTCGGTTACTGTCATGCATATTAACCATCTTACTAATAGCAAACCCCTGAAACTGAAGCTTATAGGAGCAGTTGAAGCTCGGCTCTGAGTGGAAGAACTCACTTTCCATGAGAGGAGTGCATGGGATTTGAACCGGTGATCCTAAGGTCTATGCACATATCACCATCTTTTCGCCCGAATATGTGCCCGTTTCAGTTTTCCATACGTTATTCTTATCTGCCGGGTAACATAGATCTAGAGAAATTTGATAATGCAAGCGACATCCGTTTGTGGTAGAGTAATTCCGTCAGCTGCTTATATTGCAGGTTATAATGTATCCATTTTGATGACATTTTAGGTTGGATCAGGATAGCAAAATGTTCAAGAAAATTAACTGGCAATCAACAAAAAGACTGATATTTGGATCCTTACTCTGCATTTCATTGGATGGTTTCAATGAGAACAACATGTTTGCTGTCGTAGCAGATCGGGACGATAAGATGAACAGTAAGTTTACCCCAGAATTCTTCATTTTGTTATTTTCTATTTAGTCTTGATATCTGTAAGCTTCCTCACATCTATAACAGTGAATTTTACAGTCATGTATCCAATTTATATGTACATGTATTAGTGAAAAGTCAATTGATTGCAACAGAGGAAATTGCGAAGTTGCATGACTTATTGTATGTGCTAAAACCTGGAGTTCAAACCGCAGTCAGTGAAAACCGAGTACCTGACAAAAAATATAACACTTTCATTGTAAAACATTCACTTAGCCCAATATACAAGGTACAAGGTACAAGTAAGCAAATAACCAGGGTAGATAATTTCTACGGATATGTATGAAATCCAGATCTCTCCCAGATACAGCGAATACTATGGCTTGAATATCGTTATAGTGAATGGCTGAGTGCACCATCGAGTAGAAACTGGCTGCCCTCAGAGTATCAGGTTCATACCAGTATATTATGGTAGAGAGTTACCGGAGACCAATGCTCAAAGATGGCCACTTGTGAATCAACAACAAGATAATATATATGAATAGACACTCTTTCACCCTCACCGATAGAGGGCTCACATTCTTGTACTGAGCAGAGCGCTTGATACTGCCATGGCCTAAAGGTCATCTTGTACATGAAAACTTTTTTAATAATGTAAAACCTGTGAGTGATTAACAAGGTTGATAACAAGTTGCGCATAATTGAATCTATTAGATCCGGGTGTAAATGCTATTTCATGTTTTAGATGGCAAGTTTGAGATACAGTTCCTTCCAGAGTCTCAAAAGAAGTTTGATTTATTAGTCAACCAATCAGGACCGTTCATGGCTGTCGAATCAACTGCCTATTTTGAGTCATATGTACATGTTCTCAATGGAATGATGAACCTGAATGAAGAGAACTTTCCGCTCTCCAAATATATTGTCAAGTAAGAGTCATTAGTTTAATAGAAGATATTCAATAAAAATAGTTTCTTTTATCAAAAATAGCAAAATTTAGTCAATATAAAATTCCGATCCTAGATATGAGCTCTTGGCGTGGTCAGCATAATTAATTAGCACAGCCAAATCGGCTGCCGTTTAAAGACCCATGGTAAGGAGTCGACCAGAGATTTGTTTACACAAGTAATAAAAGAACAGGATGAAAAAGGTACTATTAGAAGTCAGGAGGGACAACTACATGTAGGATATAACAGTAGGCACTCATAGGCCAATAGCATAAGGTCGGTCACCCTAGGTCAGGTGCTAAAAAGGCATGTAGATATTTTGATGCAGAAAACTAGTTCTACAATGCTGCAATTGGAACAACATGTCTACTCGATTTTCTATACAAACATAAAAAACATGCAGAGTGATTTATAACCAAGTGTATGCAATTATGAGTAGAGTTGTCCGGACCACCACAATATATTCCCTTCCACTATCTTTACACACATGTACAATGTATGCTCTCCGATTTTATTTAGAGTTGAAACAGATTTAGCTTACCCAGAGTATATGACAAGGGTAGAAACCAAATACCACTTCATGACAAAAGGTAATCGAGTGACTAGACCAGTGCTAGCAGGAAACAGTCAATCAGACAGTTGGCCTTCTGCAGGTATACTTGGTTTCAACCAATCACAATACGAGGCATTCAAGATGGCTCTAACAAAAGAGTTTGTTGTTATACAAGGTGAGAAGCGTCTTTCATTCTTCCCAAAACGCTGAAACTTTACAAAATTCGTTTGGTCCTACTGTGTATTTTCAGCAGAATTCACATGTACACCAAATAATGGTCTAACGTGATGGCAATGTTAAAAATGCTTTTACTCTAATAACATCACTTTGTTATTCTGTAATATTTATACTTCCTACAGGTCCACCAGGAACAGGAAAGACTTATGTTGGTTTGAAGATTGTGGAGACACTACTGTACAACCTCTACAATGTGCCCTGTGCGGTGCTAAACATTGAAGCTGCTAATGCTGGTATGTCAAACAAACACATTCTAAGATGTAGACTGTGTTCCACACAAGTAAAACATGCACCTCATATTCACTTCTGAATCTTATGAAGTATTATAAACAATTAGAAAGGAACATTTTAGTGCAACTGTGTGTGTGTGTTATTTTAGTATGACTTGTGTGTTATAATAAAGGTACCTTCTGATGTTTTACCTCATCAAGATTGTGATAATTATGTAGATGCATTTTCTTCTAGCTCGCCAAAAGCACTCTTCTATACCTCTGTCAATGGACAACTGCAGTGAAAGAGAAGCTAACTGTCCACCTAGGGCACTGGGCCAAATGCTAATTGTCTGTTACACCAACCACGCCCTCGATCAGTTCTTGGAAGGAATGCTCAACTTCTGCCCTATTCAAGGTACGGCATAAATTTTTATAGTTTTATGATTCAGTGAGCTACTACTTTTGATTTTAATTACGTTCACAGCAAAACAAATGCCCAAAAACTTTTTGTAAACAGAACTGATGCTTTGCTTTTTAAACCAAATACTCAATGCTTTCTATTTCCTTATATTGAAAGGTTGTGCTAAGGCCTAAGGCCTGTCTGACTTATTTTCATGGAATTCATGCACATACCTCTAATTACAACAGTCTTATGGTTATGGAAAGGATTAGTTTTACAAGTACTAGTTTTTGGCAGTCAAGTTTGCAACATATTTTCGGGGTTGCCATTAGGGTTTTCAATTTATAAAAAAGCTGTTCATTACTTGGGATATCATATTTAGTAAAATAAAAAATCCTAATTTCATGAATCAGTCATCTGGCTTCTGTACATTGATTAGGGTATGTTGTGGTCCGTTGGTTATAGCGTGGTTTACCAGCAGTATGGGTTTCGTTGAAGTTGTGATCTTTGTTTATGCAAGGGATTTTAGAATTCATCTTTGAGCAGCCAGGGACTCAACTTCATATTAATGGAAATCACCCATCCTGATTGGGGTTTGAACCCAAGACTTCTACAACACCTAATCGCATAGCAAAGTGGATGGAACATATTGCCACTATACCAGCTCAGCAACCTAAAAAATAAAGGTTTGCCAGTGAGCAGTAGATATGCCCACAAGGAGCTCTTCATATGGCCACCTTCCTACATTGATAGTGTCAGGCATTGAGTCTATGAGTCTATGAGTCTATTGGTACTACTAAATCTTGCCACTATTCTAATAATTTGGATTGTTGGTGGACTCAGAGTATGAAAGATGTGTGTTCTGCACCAATGGATAGACAATCTCTAAAGGGGAATTCCAATTTGAAGTATTTTTGGCTTCATCTGGTTATTTCCCTAATCACTAAAGTAAAGTGGCATCTATATTGCAGACATGGTTTGGTTTCGGTGTTATTTCCTCATTAGCTAAAGTAAAGTGACATCTATATTGCAGACATGGTTCGAGTTGGAAGTCGGAGCAAGAATGAAGCGCTGGCTGAGTGTAACATCAAAAATCAGCGAATGAATCGATCAAAACATGCAAAGCATGCTTACTGGGAAGCAAACTCTCAAAGAAATGAGTTTGTGGTATGGCATAGTTATTAAGCATCCCATTCCAACATATCCTTCTATTAATTAGCATGATGTAGACCGGTTAAATTTGCTGGTAAACTCTTTGAGCTACAGTTCTACATTCTGAAACAGGAACTTGGTAATTTTGACCTCATATAACATTGCTATAAGCTTTCGAACTTCACACAATGTGCAGCATGTAATCTTTGAGGGCTTAAATTTATATTATTTTCAGAATTCTACCAATCTTGATAAGATCAAGAAACAGATAGAAGACACGAGGACAAGGATACTAGATCATGAGACTGGTGGTTTGTTTTATGACTACCCACAGTTTCACCTTCATATAGATATTCTGGCAGATGAGCTGGAGAGGAATGGGTTGGACAGAAATAATGCAATGAGCAGATTTTTGGAATGTGGTAAGAAATTAACCAACGTCTTACCAAGGTGGCCTAGACTTGTGCTTCTTTTTTATACTTGGCCAGCTTAGCTTATACTCAAAAGTCAATAACACTGGAGAACTTTCTGGAAGCAATAGTAAGGAGCAACTGTACAGATATGCATAGTAAGAATAGTGGCAATTGCTGTGTGTATTTGGTAAATATGGTAGCAGCCATTAACTGAACTTCTTGTTACTTTAGCAACTTCTAGATTTTCAAAAATCTCAATAGCTCTAATGGTGGTAGAAAAAGCAGAGACAAAAAGCAAAGGCATTATTTTGTGAACTGATGAAATGCACACAAGTTACAATGTATGTTACAAATAGTTACAAATTTCAACTCTAGCGCAATAACCCAAGGAATATTTTTAGACTTTTCAAAAGCTTTCGACACTATTAATGACCAAAATTTTAATAGGCAGATTACCCTTTTACGGATTTTCCCTTGGTGCTACAAAAACTATAGAAAGCTATCTTAAAAATAGAAAACAATTTGTGTATTTTAACAGCTGTGCATCAAACATGCAGGGAAATCACTATCGGCGTCCCACAAGGCTCAATTCTGGGGCCATTGCTTTTTCTTATCTATATCAATGACCTTTTAAAAGCAGCCCCCTGTCTCAATTATATACTTTGTGCTGCTGATACAAATATTTTCTCCACCAACCCGCAAGTTTTAAACAAAGAAATTGCCAATATTGAAAACTGGTCCATAGCCAACAAGCTGGTTTTAAATTACTCCAAAACTTTCCAAGTTCTTTTCAAAGCTCTAAACAAACATTTTAAACAGTCACAGTACACTGTGAAAATGAATAATACCCCTCTGGAATTTGAAAATGAAACAAAATTTCTTGGTATCACCCTCGATGCTAACATTACTTTCAAACCACATTTGGCTTTACCTTTTCGAAAACTGAAGCTTATTTTAGTAATGATTAAAGCTGTATGATCATTCTTTAACCAAAAAACAATGGTGGAACTTTATTATGCCTTTTTTTTATATGGAATCAAATTCTGGGGGCATGCGAATAAGACCGGTATCGCCGTCCTCCAGAAGGCAACTATTAGAGTAACTTTAAACATTAAACCGAGAGAACATGTCACCTCTCATTTTAAAACCCTGAAGATTATGCCAATTAAAATGCTTTTTAAATTCACCACTTTAAAACTACTACTTAAAACCTTTCCTCCAGAATTTTTATTTTCACTGATGACCAGAGATGCCAGACTCGAGTTAAAGACTCTCACTCGAGTTAATTCAAGCAACATTTTATGGCTTATTATAAAGACTCTTAACTTGAATATACAACTGTCAAAAACTTGTAACTTGAATTGTAATTCAATTATGGCTATGATCAAAGACTCTCAAATTGCACATCATTATATTGAAATATTCAATAACTCGAGTTTTCATTGGGCAGCTGTGAATTGTAATAAATAAAAATAACCACAGTTATAACCACCAACCACAACCACAATTATAACACATTTTACACTAAAACTGTGGCATTTTGCTTTGAAATTTGAACTTCTAACACCATTTCCTAACAAAATTTCACCATAAGCTAAACAATAACCCAATAACTCTATAAAAAGACTCGAGTCAAACAAGAAAAGAATTGAATTGAAACTTGCTTGTAGTTAACTTGGATAACTTGACAAAAACTTGAGTTTCTGGGGACATGTAAATATTTAACTCGTAACTTGAAAGTTTTTATCTGTCACTGAAAGAATTGACTTGTAACTTGAAGAGTCACATCTAAATGTTGGCCATGGAAACTTGAGTTTCCAAAATAAAACTTGCACACATCTCTGCTGATGACAAAAAGCCATCACAACACACGGCAACAAAGCCTTAAAACAAAGAAAGCCAACAACAAACGAGGTGAGTGGTCCTTGTTGAACACAGGAATTGTCCTGTACAACAAGTACCTAATGGGAGTGGAGACTGGTACCGCTTCGCGTGGATGGTCTGGCTGCCCTCCTGTGGGGGGTAGCTTAGGGCCGGTAGAGACTGCATGTCCCTGCCGTCCTTGCGTGGGGTGGTTCTGCAGCAGTGAAGAGCTTTTTAGTTGAACAGCCTTCTCTCTAGCTTCGGGCTATCTGGTTTGTCCCTTTGCTTTTTTATATGTCTTTTCAATACATTTTATATCTTTCAAAAATAGCAATAAACGCACTAAAAAAAAAATGTAGATGGCTGGTGCTGATAATTACTTATAGTAATATTATTTTATGATGAGTGAGACAGTCAAAAATAACAGTGCACTATTTTGATATGTTTTGCTCATGGTTTAGATGAGACTGCGTACAACCCAGATATGGATACAGAGGAAGAAAGTCATAAGAATGAACCAATGAACGGTAGTGATACTGAGCAGTCGCCAGCTGTAGAATACATTGGTAAGATATATGTAGAGTGGTGGTGCTTTTAGTGGTAATCTATTAGACTGTAAATGTCCATATGATGAAATGTATTAGTCCAAGGAGTAAGACTCCTTGATTGGTCTAACAGATCAAATATGCAAAATATGTAATTGAATTACGTGTACTTCCGAAGAGAAATTTTCGTTATGTTATTTGATATACATGTAGATGTACATGTATGATGGGTAAACCAAGACCCTGTAAACTCCTGCTAAGTAATGCTAACTAGTACGAGCATCTTTTGCTGAAAGGAACTACTTTGTGTAAGTCTAATGAAAGCTACATACAAGGGATAAACCTTCAACCACAAAACGATCCCAGAGCATCAGCTTTGTTTTCTTATCTTTCCCGTCCTAAGTTATGAGAATTAACTCCACATCCTGTCTGCTTAAATAAATTTAAGCCAATTTTATGTTTTTGAAAATATATATGCGTTTCTCGAGCTTGCAATATTAGATTTTAAAACCTTTTTTGTGTGTAATTACTGTATTATTGTAATGGTTTCTGTGATTTGGTGCGGTCGTCCTTGGACGACTATCGACCCAGAAATGAAGTGCCTATGAGTGGTAATAGGACTTCGCATTACATGAAAGATCGAGCGGTCTCAGTAGCCCAAATACTACCAAAGACGACCCATCTGATCTCAAGTCCGACCTTCAGACTATACAATGAAAGAGAGTAGTTCGACCTAGTAGGCGGTTCGCTAAGCGAATGACCTAGTAAAAGGAAGAGAAAGTCTCTGTATCAAGTATAGATGTGTCTTTATTGAAAGCCAAGTGAAGACTGAGATAATGAACAGTAAAACAGTGCCCTTTATATAGTATATGGACTTCCGGCCGACGTGACGTCGGGAAAAGACGACGTGTGGTCGTCCGGAAGTTGCGCAACAAGATGGCCGCCGGAAGCCCGACGGCCGACCCAAAATAGGTCGGGTTCTACAAAAGTTGCTTATAATGGTCCAATTCATGTACAAAATGAATATCAATGGATTCTGAGAGGTCGGGCCTCTGTACATGGGTATAAAAGGCATTAAAAGACTTAGATATAATCATATAATCATATACAACAATATAAGAGTAAAGTACAAGCAGATATATACATGTATGCACGCAATAATGAGTGTCAGATGTAAGATACGACTGGGCGTACCATCACATAGCCCCCTCACACTAGGTCATGGGTGTCTCTAGTGTCAAGTTCAGAAGGGTACGGTACAGTGTAGATTCTCTGGATACTATATCCAAGTCTGCTTGTATGAGCTGGAGCTGTTGGGGGTGGTCTAGATGCTGGTTGGCTAGTCCGCGAAGAGCTATTTCTCGAGTATAGAGAGGTTCCAGATGTTGGCGTAGAGTGTCCCCCACCTGTTGACAACTGGCAAGGTAGTGAATCCGTGGCTTGAGTTCAGCAAGTTGTGGCATGAACGACGGATCCGGAGATGCCGGACGTGTGGCATTCGGCTGAGTTAATACAGGAGATGCAGGAGGTGGGAACTGGACGGCAGGAGAGTCTGGAGCGGCTCGGAGTAGGTCCCTGGCAGGTATGTGAGGAGAGCAGTGTGGCGAGACTTCTAGTGTCGGCCTAGACTGTAATGGTTCAATTAGGAGAACCGGAGAAGCTGTACAAGAAGCTGCACATGAGACCTTGGGTGGAGAGCCTTCGTAGAGAGTGCCTGGCTGAGCAGCAGGCATACTCTTCCTTGGAGCAGGCCGGGTCTTCCAAGAAGGTAGGCGTCCGCGTCGGCCAGGGGCGGTGATGCTTACAGCGGAGGTACTGGGTCGCCAGGGAGAAGGTCCAGCTGGAGTGGTAGGCGACGAGGAAGAGGAGGAGGTAGCATCAGAGGGTGCTGAGTCGGGCGTCCGTTCTGGAGAGGGAGAGGGACTGTGCCGTCTTTTAGGAGGCCGCTTCCGGGCAGAGGAGGTGCTAGGCAGATAGACTGGCTTGTTTGTTCCCGACTGTCCGTCCATGGTAGGACGACATGGCAGGAATGGTGGGGGATCCTTTACGCCCCACCATTCCATGAGGGCCCCGTAGCTGGGCCCATCTGTGAGGAAGAGACGTTTCCCACAGATACTGGATCTCCGACTGAAGTGATGGCCTAGTGCATCACGGCTAACAGAGCTGCGTCCGCAACGGCAGTAGAAGCGTGCGAAGTGTTGCCAGATGTGTATGTTTAGCCTCTTGAGGGTTCCGGACAAGCCACACTTTGCACACTTGAGGTTAGGCTGACTCCTTCTGGCCAAGTCGTCTCGGGCCTGCTGGGTGAAGGTGCTAATCCACGGTTTAGTGGCTCCGGAATGCTGGGATGACTCTATGGGTAGCTTGTCAGTTAGTTTGTGCAGCTTAATTGTAGCTTGCTTCAGGGTAGAGGTGACAGAAGGTGGAGTAGGTGGAGGCGTGCCGTCTAGAGTGAGCGTCTTCCGTACAGGAGATGCGTCTACAATACACAATTTATTTGGTGTGTATCCTCCGCCCTCTAACTCATGCTCTCTCCTGTGGAAATGTACAGGGGAATCCTCCTCTGTCCCGACTGGTCTGTGCCGAGTGGGGAGGGAGAGAGAATTCATGCCTGCCAGTTCCACAGGTGTGGGTTGTTCCTCTAATTCTGATTTGTTCCCTACTGGTAACACTGAGATTTGCTTACCTTCAGCTGTGAAGACAGGCTGATTGGAGTGATCCATACTGGAAGGAGTAGCTGTCTCGTCCACATGAGAATGAGAAAGGATACGAGTGCTGTTAGTAGCTTCACCAGTGACACGAAGAGTGCAGAGGTTGCCACATGTAGGGATACATGTGCTTCGGTGAAGTGCTGGACGAGAAAGGACTACTCGTCTGTGAGCTGTCGTATTTATACTAGCCGAGGGATGGGCAATTGGCTCAATTGTAGGCAATGCCTCAGGCACATTTTCTTTGTTCGACTCGTCAAATAAGCGCGGGAACACGGCAATAGTTGCCTTCGATTGCTTCTTATCCGCTTCATGGGATTTCCAGAGTTCGGCAATCTGTATCTTCGGCTGAACTTGTTCGGCAATACTGAATTCCGTAAGAGTACTTTCCGCTCTTTGTATTTGAACTGCTGGCAGTATAGACTGTATCTCCGTCGTAGGGATTATGTCATGGAGGTCGGCTACGCGATACTTCGCGTCCTCTGAATCATGTCGGGCTATTGAAACTTGAACATTCTTTGAGCGGTTCAGAGGTAGCTCTTCTGTCTGGTCCAGCACGGTTTGCTCCGTGTCGATCCTCAGGCCGCGAACTTGGACTGTAGTGTCTGGCAGTTCTACACACGATAAGTCGTCCGTCGGGGTATACTGAGTTTTGGAGGGAATCAGTTGCTGATTAGTGTCGGGTCTGGACGTGGCCAGATCCTGTTGGTCCTTCTGAATTGAGGACAAGTCGGGTTTGCCTTGTGAGGTCTGGTCCGACTGGGCGGGACTTGTGAGTCGTCCTTTCAGCCTTGGGGGGTGATCTGTGGTCACTTCGGTTGTGTCCGGCTTTGAGTGGAGTCGTTTCTTGCCTGGTTTCGGCCTAGTGGGTATAGGTTCATCCACTGTGACGGGTGTAGTTGACGCCGTCGGCCTGGAGTGTGATGGGCTAGTTATACGTGGGATTTTCCGCTTGGAGCGGCTACTCTTGTCTTTAGGCTTAGTGGGTATAGGTTCTTCCACTAGGACGGGTTCGGGTGTGTCCGTCGGCCTCTGTGGACGACCATGGTGGTTTGGTCCACTTTCCTTGGGTTTGGCCTCAGTAGGAATGGGTTCATCTACTGGGACGGGTTCTGATGTATCCGTCGGCCTTTGTGGACGACCATTGTGGTGTGGTCCACCTTCTCCTTGCTGGGCTCCAGTAGGAATGGGTTCATCTACTGGGACGGGTCTTGATATGTCCGTCGGCCTCTGTGGACAACCATTGTGGTTTAGTCCACCTTCTCCTAAGTTGTTGTCTGTGTCGGCCACAGTAGGAATGGGGTCATCTACTGGGACGGGTTCCGGTGTGACCGTCGGTCCGTCATCCGCTTCTTGACATTTCTGTAGGAGGGTGTGTAGGGCTTTCCGTGGGAGGTCAGCGGGAAGCTCCTCTTGTTGTTTTGGAGGACTGGTCCTGCCATCTTCGTTTTTTAGGAAGGCCGCTCCGGTTTCCAGTGCTTCCTCCATATCATCGGGCTGTAACCATGTATAGTACCATCGTAGGCCGTGGTCGTGGACTGTGAGGCAAAACTTCTCAACAGCCCATTCTTCAAAAGATGCAGGAGGTGCTCCTTCAAAGGCTGTCGCCATCAGTCTACGGATGAGAGCTGCATAGTCTCTGAGTGACGTGTGGGCCGGCTGTTCCAGGGTGGACAGCTTCCATCGGGCTTCTCTGGCAGATAGTCCATACTGTGCCCTCAGTCGGGAAAATATCTCTTCGACTGATCGGGGTCGGCCGCATTCTTGTGCGGGCCCGTGTAGGGCGGCTCTAAGCCGTATGAGGCGCGCTCTGTCATTCCAGTTGCAACGCTCTGCCATAGCGGTGAAGTCTTCTATGAAGAGTTCTACGTCCTCTTGTCCGTTGTAGCTGAGTGTTTTGAGGTCCTGCTCGGCTTGGTACATCACCTGCTGAAGCAGGTTCCTTATTCGGTCCATGTCGGTAGGGTGTCGGGTAGTGAGTAAAACTGCTTTGGTTTGTTAGGCCGTGTCGGCCTAATGGTCGTACTGAGTACCGTCAATCTGTTCTGGATCCGAGGTCGGTCTTTGATTGAAGATCCGGCGTAGGTCGGGCTACATCCAGCGGAACCACGAGAATTATGGGTGCACTTTAGCGTTTGTCACCTTCTCGTATCCAAGGTTCGCGGGTCCGAGTCCTAAATCGCCGTAGAAGTATTGAAGAATGAGGTCGGTCGGTCACCCGAGGCCGAGGTCACCTTCCTTCGCTTCGTATCGTAAGAGTACGACCTTAGAATCCCACTGCTGCCACCAATGTAATGGTTTCTGTGATTTGGTGCGGTCGTCCTTGGACGACTATCGACCCAGAAATGAAGTGCCTATGAGTGGTAATAGGACTTCGCATTACATGAAAGATTGAGCGGTCTCAGTAGCCCAAATACTACCAAAGACGACCCATCTGATCTCAAGTCCGACCTTCAGACTATACAATGAAAGAGAGTAGTTCGACCTAGTAGGCGGTTCGCTAAGCGAATGACCTAGTAAAAGGAATAGAAAGTCTCTGTATCAAGTATAGATGTGTCTTTATTGAAAGCCAAGTGAAGACTGAGACAATGAACAGTAAAACAGTGCCCTTTATATAGTATAAGGACTTCCGGCCGACGTGACGTCGGGAAAAGACGACGTGTGGTCGTCCGGAAGTTGCGCAACAAGATGGCCGCCGGAAGCCCGACGGCCGACCCAAAATAGGTCGGGTTCTACAAAAGTTGCTTATAATGGTCCAATTCATGTACAAAATGAATATCAATGGATTCTGAGAGGTCGGGCCTCTGTACATGGGTATAAAAGGCATTAAAAGACTTAGATATAATCATATAATCATATACAACAATATAAGAGTAAAGTACAAGCAGATATATACATGTATGCACACAATAATGAGTGTCAGATGTAAGATACGACTGGGCGTACCATCACATTATGATACAGGTATGTGGCATAAAACGTAAATAATTATATGTGCATGTATATATTTGCTGCTAACTTGATAGTTCTCTTTAGGTAACATACTATGTACATGTATATATACTTATTTGTTGTATAGTGTTATTCCCATAATACAGATTTTTGTCTACTAACACTACAGATATGGAAGGAGAGGCAGAGAGAGAACTTTACAACAGGATGATAGACGATGAAGATGATAATTCTGTCAAATTCTACAAACGTATCCGAGCCAATTACCAGTTTGATGATCCCGCAGCCAAGCAAGGTTGGAACTTTTGTGCTAGTCATACCAGAGATGTCATACGCAAGTTAATGACTCTCACTTGAGTTAATTTGAGAAAAGTTTTGCGGTTCATTAAAACTTGCAGACATCTCTGACTAGAACTAAGTAAGAGCTATAATAGATCATGTAGCTACATTGTATAATAGGCAAAGTATTTTATTTACTGTACAAAATATAATAAGAGTCTGAATCACTGATCGGTGGGCTGTAAACAGGGATATCCTATCAAGCTTTAGGTAGCACTGTTTGCCATAGACTGTAGTGATTTAAAGATCTAGCTCAGTGATTTGGAGATGCATTTTAGCAGCTCAGCAGCCTAATTTGTTTATATTATATTTTGCAGTGCTTTCTGCTAAAGTATTGCAGTATCTTTACAACATATATTGTAACACTTGTCTCTTGCATTTAGAATGGTTGTTACAAGCAATACTTCCCAAGCTCTGCTCATCAAAAATGCATAATATATTTTTTCACTAAACTTCAACGTTGTACAATTGTTTTTGCATAGAAAGTGATGAGGACGGGTGGCAGAAGGTGAAAGAGTCAGATAAAACAAAGTACAGAAGACGAAAACACATAAAGCAACAGCTGGCTAGTACAGATGTAATGACTGCAGAACAAGCACAGGACTTACACAGAATGGCCAAAAGTGGCATTGATGTCACAAAGATACACATCCGAGAAAGGTATGTAATCTGCCTCTCTCGTTGATCTCCTTTTCTTCCTTTCCATTACAATCTTGTAAGACACGCCAATGACTATTTCCATGGAGAATTTCAAGACAGTACATACTCTATCTTTAGGACAATATATCAAAAGATCCCATAGTTTACTTTGCTGTAATGTACATATTATATGCACAACTGTACAAAAGACACAGATCAGCTCGAAACCCGCAATACCTCGTTACAAGCATAGGCTTGGCATACTATCTCTTCATCCTTATAAATCACCGTCAAAGCAGCAATTTATCATTTGTGACAAGCAGTAATAATGTCAAACGATTTTACGAAACTTTTCTATTGTGTCCTATCTAACCTGTCTTTTTAATTTTGGTGGTGTGTACATGTACATGTAGGTGGAGACTCTACAGATTCTTGGTAGCTCAATACCAGGTCTTGATTGGAGGAAAGCTGAGAGACCTCCAAGATGAGTATATCCGCATCACCAGTCTGCTCACCGACCTGAGGTAAGTAGTATAGGCAGCTCGGATCTGCTCCTACAAGCACCAGTTGACTGGAGGTATCATAAGTCACGTCATTGATTTACTCATTCGTAGTGATAGCATCACAACAGTGCAGAACACATAATTATTTATTTATATTTTTATATAGCATATGCAAGATTACCTACTGTTCACTGTATTAATATGAGTTCTCATTATAAGGTGACCAAATTGGCTTCCTTCCTTTCTGGTTGTCTTGAAGCTGCATCTTTGTCTGTTTCCTCTACACGGTTTACTCGGATTTACTTTTGTTTCTCCTGCTATATTATTGAAAATCACAAATTCTGTAGGAAACAGGAAGACATTGAGACACTAAAGAGGGCCAAAGTGATTGGCATGACAACTACTGGAGCTGCCAGAATGCAGTCAGTTCTCCAGGAAGTAGGACCAGAGATTGTTGTGGTAGAGGAGGCAGCAGAAGTTCTAGAAGCTCATATTATAACAGCTCTGAGTAAACACTGCAAGCACCTCATTTTGATTGGTTAGTTGAGCACATACCTTATTCTACTAAACCAGTCAATTGGCTAGTTTACAAGCTGGGAGTGGTACCAAAGCCACTGAGGTCAAAGTAGCTACGTATATCGTACTATTGTAAGACAAACCAACTGCTTGCAAATGAGGTAAACGTAGTTGGTGCTGAAACATTAAGTCTCAAAAAATTGAAAATTTTAGAAAAGTAATCATTTACTAATATGCTATCACGTCATGAAATGATTTTTAGTTTCTGTTTGATTTTTTAATAAAGCAGCTAAAATTTTGAAAAAGTTGACATAATACACACGTACATGTACATGTACAATGTGACTTCATGCGCCATAATTTTCAGGCTGCGTTTGAATCAGCCACAAATCGTATCATATTATCTGGTGTGGGCAAGAAGATGTAACCCTACAACTTTCAGACTACTTGCTGCCAACCTGAATAGCCACATTGAATGTGCACATAGAGCACCTGTCACATTGTGCACATAGAGCACCTGTCACAATGTGCACATGGAGCACCTGTAACAATGTGCACATGGAGCACCTGTCACAATGTGCACATAGAGCACCTGTCACAATGTGCACATAGAGCACCTGTCACAATGTGCACATGGAGCACCTGTCACAATGTGCACATAGAGCACCTGTCACAACGTGCACATAGAGCACCTGTCACAACCGCTTGAAGTGCCCACATGTTCTATATTTGTGTTTAAGTGATAACTAACCCCAACCAATGCCCTAATTTTATTTCAATTTAGTAACCAGAAACCTCGGCTATTTCCTAATGGATAAAATAACTAGATTTGCTTTAAAATTCCAATAATAATTCTATATTCTGTAGTCAATATCGCCAAATTTTTTTCTTCAAGGTAATGTCCATGGTGGCCTGGGCAGTCTAATAAGACTTGTATAATTGATAACTGGCAAATCTGCATTTTACTGTCTTCAACAATTGCCAGGTGATCATCAGCAGCTGAAGCCGAGTCCCAATGTCTATGAGCTGGCTAAAGACTACCATCTGGATATGTCTCTCTTTGAAAGAATGGTGAAGAATGGAGTACCACTGAAGACCCTGGACGCTCAACACAGGATGAGGCCAGAAGTGTCAAAGTTCATGCAGCATATCTACGATCATCTACATGACCATGAGACAGTACAGAAGAGGGAACCTGTGGAAGGTATAGTTTCCAACAATTAGGTTTTCTTCAAGCTTGTTTGGTAAATTTGCAGTTGATTAAGTGCATACTCATAACACTACGTAAAAATGAGAAACTAGCATTTCTATCTGATTGGTTTGAAGAGATCAATGGAGGATTTTCTTATTCTTCTTCTTCTTTGGGTACCAGGTCTGGAACAGAAATTGGTGATCATGTCTTGCCACTCACTCCTCAGATCAGCCTTTCTCATGAAATTTATGTTTCCTTGCTTAATGTTCCCTCCTGATATTCAGTTTTTCAAACTATCTATGTATCTTATACTTTGTCTGCCTCTGCTTCGCTTATCCTCGATTTTTCTTGTTAAAGTAAGATGCTCCAGACCTTTCTGTCGATATACATGACCCACAAATTGTAGTTGCCTCTTTCTTCTTGTTCTTAATAATGATCTTTCAACATTTGCTTGCATTACCACTGCTTCATTTGTTTTCTTCTCTTTTCAGGATATTCTCCATATTTATTCTTCTGATGAACCACATTTCTGTCGCATCGAGTCGCCTCTCCATTTCCTTATTAAGTGTCCAATTTTCACTGTCATACAAAAGTTTTGACCACACATAGGTTTTTAGTACTCTAAACTTTGTTGATGTTCGGATAGCTCTGTTAGACATAATTGGCCGTGACTTGGTGAAGCTGTCTCTTCTCATTAGAATCTGGTAATCCTGGCCAAGAGTAATGTAAGGTGCACAGGTCGAGAGCCATGTGCGAGCATTGGCAACATTGCTGTGGTTGTGCTCAACATACTGATCATTAAAACTATGTTGAGCTGGCCGGAGTTTTGCTAGCCATATACATTGTGGTAGTCTATAGTATTCATATGTGTGTTACAAACTGATCGTATTAATGTATGCAGGGGAGAAATAAAAACATGAACCAATTAAACGTGTTGATCTGTTTCCTGCTTTATAGGGATAAGAAACCCTGTTTTCTTCTTCAATCACGCCAACCCTGAGACTGGTGATGAAATGACTATGAGCAAATCAAACCACTTTGAAGCCAACATGGTGGTTGGATTGACAAGGTATGCCAACCCATATGCAGCTTATTTAAAAACCATGGAATCGGATAGTGTCTTCGCGGCCTATATAACAACCCGAGTCGCAAATAAAAATCAAAAGATGGCCATCTGGCCTAGGCCAAAAGGGCTATTGGCCTGAGATGTCACAAAGACGCTAAGAGTGTTATGCATATACATTTATGTGCAGATCACCTATAATAATTATGTAACATTGAACAATTATAAACCGTTGTCATTACTGTTATCTGTAACATGGATAATCATGAAAGCACATTAGATTTCTACGTGTAAATATCAATAGGCCTATACATGTACATGTATCTTGATTGTTAAAAGCACTGAATGGTCATAGTTTCTACCCATCATACACCTCTTAGCCGATACCATAACATAATTCTTTTATAGACTACATAGCCTACATCTTCCTCTGTAAAAAATTGTTTAGGTACTTACTTAGTCAGAAGAGCTACACACCATCAGATATTACCATCATTACCATGTACACTGGACAGCTGCTGCTCATCAAGAATATGATGCCTAAGTTTGAGTTTGAAGGAGTCAAAATTACTTCTGTAGACAACTTTCAAGGTGAAGCTAATTTTATTGCAGAGATGAGAAAGTGTTCATTGAGTAATGAATGATTGGGAACAAGAATTGCTCTAACCAAATATATGTACACGTTATGATCATGCGGGGTCATGCTGTATGACTTTGAGAATAATTATTTTCTTCTGAATTTTGCCATAAAAATAGATTAGTAGTTAAGTTTTCTTTCAATACAGAACACCTAAATTTATTTTTAGAATACTAGGCGATGTTAGAACTTGAACGCGCACATGAACCACAAGATTCAAAGTTAAATACAGCATCATGTACTTTCTCAATTATGGTGTCATATTGATCGTTTATGGTTGAATAAGTTGCCAGTTTTGTTGTGTAAATTTTGCACAATTATGGCAATTATCTTGTGCCAAAGTTTCCTCTCATTTAGAGAGGACAATTCCAAAACTCCATTCTCATTTAGAGAGGACAACTCTAAACACATAGATTCTTATTACAAATTAACTTGCATTGTACAAATTATTATTATTTTTACATTTTGGTGAGTGAAGAATAATCATGGAAAACACTTCCAAAAGTTTCTATCAGTCACAAAAAGCTAAAATACGAGATGAATAATATTTCAGTAATGCAATCAGTACAAGTTGATTGTTTACATTCAGGCAATTTTTAATGAATTTGAGATTTTGGTTTTTACTCATGAAATGTGCTCAGACTTTAATATTTTAATCTCAGGTGAAGAAAACAAGATCATTATCATCTCTCTGGTGAGAAGCAATCCAGATGGAGTTCTTGGGTTCGTGAAGATAGCCAACAGAGTGTGTGTATCCCTATCTAGGGCTCAGTACGGCATGTATGTGTTTGGGAACTTTAATATGCTGAGTAACGGATCAGGTAAGCCGGTTGAACATGGAATACACTAAGTATGTATAGTAGAGGCGCCCATTGTTTAGAGGCGTCCATTGTTTTACTATCTTCTTTTTTTACTGACTCAATATTGGTTTGGCTACCAATTCCTGAGATAATTACCTTGTATTTTTGCAGCTTTTAAAGTATTTTAATTATCTGAGCCTATTAAGGGGCGTGTCAGGGGAGGGGTGGGGGGGTTGGAAATGTGCTATTGGCCATTTCCTTGCGCACGTATGTGACCTGTGGTGCCAAGTGTTCTTTAGTGTCTCCGTGACCTAAATTCAGGCACATCAAGTCAACTTGCTAAAATATTTCCAACAGCACCATTGTATGTACAATATTAACTAATGGTTATTATTTCAGAGCTTTGGGCAAAAATTGTCAAAGAAGCAAAGCAAGCTGGAGAACTTGGTACGGCCTTACCTTTGTGCTGCTACACCCATCGTAATGGAACTCTAGTAGAAAAACCTGAAGATTTTAGACAAAAGGCACCCACTGGTAAGATGGCTTAAGCACAATATACATGTATGTCATTTCTTTGCTGTAGATATAATCCAATAATAGTCACTTATTTATCTAATTATTGAGTAGCTGGACAGGTCATCGATGAGGTGGTTTTAATAATACCATAAGTGTCCGATTAGCTATGTTATATCAAGCTGCCAACTGTTTCATAAGTATTAGTACTACACATGATACACACATATACATGCATGTATAATCTGTTTCATGTACTAGGAGGGTGCACATTGCCTTGCAAAGCTAAGCTAAGATGTGGACACATCTGTAAGCGTTTATGCCATGGTAAAGACGTAGAACATGAAGAGTACAAGTGTCCTGAACCATGTACCAAACTGTTTAGTCCGTGTAATCACCCGTGTCCAGGTAAGTTTTAGACTAAAAGTTTGAATCTGCCTGTACGCAGAAAAACTACAGTAACGGAGCACTTCGAAAAAACAGTTCAAAGCAAGGTGTTTTGAAACCGAACATTTAGAAAACAACAATTTCTAACTGGGTAGATTACATTTACATGTAGAAAAACACAACTCACAGATAATTAATTTTTGTAGTGTTCTGCAAGCTACAATGTAGTAGAAGTAAAAACAAAAAATATAATATTAAAAATAAAAAGATAGTTTAAATCTGGGGGTTGGAGTTGGGCAGTTTTCCAAATGTTCGATTTCAAAATGTCCCGTTTTTAACTGTCTTTTTCGAACAGCCACAAATTTAAGAGTTACCTACAAGTATTTCCAAGTGGACAGATATAGCCAGTGTCCATTTAACCAGCAAGTACACTGTACTTCTATTCAAGTATAAATTTGTCTACGCTGTAGCTCCTTGCCCATTGGTAGTTAAGCTATCAATGTCTTTTACTAAAATCCACAGTATTACGTGTTATACACCTCTTAGGAAGGAAACATTTTAGTGATCATTGTAAACACGAACACTATAATTAATTGTTACCTAATTACAAACAATATATATATACAATATATACAAAGAGTACAATGTATAATATGTCATGTACAACCCATTATATTGTATAATTACAGCCATGTGTCATCAAGATTGCAGAGTATGTTTAGTAAAGGAGAGCATGCAGCTAGCCTGTGGTCATACACGGTTTGTCCACTGCTACCAGCTGCATAATGAGAAGGAGAGGAAGTTGGTAAAATGTCAAGAGCCATGTCCAGAGATGCTGCCCTGTGGTCATCCTTGTGATCAGAGGTGAGTCAAGCGGTTCATCTACAGCAGTCATATTTGAATAGCTCAAGTTTGAAGCCGAAGCTGTAAATAATAAATACATGTATTTTGTCAAAATGATAGTGCTTGTAGTGTAGTTTTGCTACTAATCACGGGCTTATACTCCTCGGCGTGACCAGCCCCTTGCAGCTTGCACTGCCAAGTGCCAGTGCTGGCCAACTCGCTGTGAGAAAGGCCTAGATGACATGGCCTTTTTGGCAGGGGTAGAAGAGTTACCTTGGAGCCATGCTGGCTTGCATGACCCCAAGGTCTTTTATATGAGACACAGGAGCAATTGTGGCTGGATGCTTTTCCTAACACCAACTTGACTGTTAATGGTGAAATTGGATTCTGCATGACAGTGTTATTATAATATTTCATTCATATTCTAATAGCTGGTTTTATCGGAGAGCACCTGAATATCCTGGGAGAATTTCTGCAACTCATTTATTTCACAGAGGCAGCACTATTCAGTGTTACATACACGTAGCACGACGTGATGGTAGTATATGCACCTCAAAAAATATGCCAATGGGAATTTGTCCTGGGTAAAACTGCTTCCCTTTATTTGATGAGAGTATATTATAGAAATTGACTTTAGGCTTTCTCCAGTTAACTGCTTCGTTAGCCCGACACTTGATACTAATCATAGAAACTAACTCTTTGAAACACATTTATTTTATTCACAGGTGCTCTGCCAAGTGCACCAAGGAGTGTAATGCTAAAGTTGACCAGATGTGCTCAAGATGTGGAGAGATTAAACAGGTTCCATGTTTCATGACCGTAGAGAGGATGGAGTATACATTTGGCAGTGGGCGGTACATGTACAAGTGTGACACACCTTGTACTGAAATACTGCCCTGTGGACATAAGTGTACTGGTACATGTTATGATTGGTATGTATGACAGAGTTATTATTATTTCTGCCTTCCAATATCTATGTCATACTGTGTGTAGGTACATACTACATGTATTTTACTGACTAGTTGTGCTAGCACTCAATTTCCCGTCTTTGGCATTATGCTAGTGATTAGGAATATCCAACTGCTCGGAAAAGACAGTTCGATACAGGACATTTCGAAAGTGGACAGTTCAACACTGGTGGTTCGAAATGCCATGCCCCAACTACTAGAGTTCAATTAATTTTTAATATAATTTTGTTATTTAATTAATATAATTAATTAACTAAAATTTATTTATCTGTAAGTTTTGTTCTTCTAAATGTAATATGCGCAGTTTCATTTGTCCTGTTCAAACTGTCCGGTTACGATAGGTCCTGTTTCGAACTGTCTTTTTCAAAGTGTCCTTTTACCAGTGATTAGTGCACTTAGTCAACACAGCAATAAGTAGTAGTCCAATAAGCAGTAGTCAGATTTTAATCATTGCTCATGTCAATAACAAATGCTTCAACTCAACCACATAAATGGATGAGGAGAATTTAAAGTATATCATGTTAATTATAGTAGAATATAATATTATGACCCAAGTTTAACAACAAACCTAGCAGAGTATTCAGATTAATGCACTCATTGTTTTTTTTCCAACTCTTTTTATTTGTTGTAAAAATTAAACCCTGCATCCTCATGGTGCTCAAGTCTCAAGTGAGATTTAGAACAGTCAAACTTAGAGAGTGCAGATAACTCCACTTTAAATGTCAGTTTAATATAAATTATTATTTAACTTGACAAGTACCTACATGTAATAATGCACTTGTAGTGAATATAATTATGGTTTCATATACATGTATATATACATTTATAGTAATAACAATGGCAGACACCAGACGTGCTTCCAACTCTGTGACAGAAGGTTAGACTGTGGACACGTGTGCAACAGACCATGTCACTCTTGTTCCACAGTTGATGTAGCCACTGGGTAAGTATTTAAATAGCTATTCATATATCTTGCCACTTGTACTCCATACTACCTGCCTGATACTTAATGTAGCAAAGTAATATACATACATGTACATGTAGATATAGCTACATCTGAGCATGGTGGGTCCATGAGTCAGAATTCAAAATACTTTATGATTGCAGTTAATAGCAATGTAACTCCGGCCACCAGATGGCGCTATATTAATGCTAATAATGCAAACAAAGCTGTGTCTAAATTCTGATGTCATTTCCTTGATCGCTCCAAATATGTTTACAAAGTTGTTTTCTCACGAATATGTATCTCTATATTCAGCACCTACACTCATGAACAGCATTGTGAGTCAATCTGTGATAAGCTGTTAGCCTGTGGTCATTCCTGCAAGAGAGTCTGTCATTTATGTCAGGAAGCTGGGTCATGTGATGAATGCAAACAAAGATGTCTTCTAAGGTTTGTTGTCTATTGACTAGACTCTAATGCTGCTAAAGTGATGTTTGTATGAATTACTGATAGCCTCGCCCAGCCATAGCCACATCTACGTTTACATTTGTTTTCAAGTTTTATTTTACCCATTTTCATTCAACCAGAGTTGATTTCTAAGTCAATGAATAAACTCTACTAACTTGTCTCTCAACATAATTTTCTTCACTCTGATGTAACGTACAGTGTATAGGGTGCAGGACTGAAGACCCCCAGCTTGCATTGTATTGTATCTTGAGTCGAGTCAGAAGAGCAAATATCCTTTCATTCGCTGTTTCATTCTCCCGTCTATTGCAAAGTTGTTCTCTTCACACAAGGGTGCTTGTGTTGATGACTATGTGCAAACGACCCAATATGCAACCAAATAACATGTCGTATATGTTATTACCATACTGGCCAAGTCACTAAGACCAGTTACCCAATGCCATGCTGCATTGTTTTACTCTCGGTCTCATCAGAAAACAAGAAGAACAGTTTGATATTACTAGTTGCAGTGGAGCAGTTGAAGCTGATCATGGGTTCAATATTGTTTAACTACTCACTGTAGATGCAGCCATAACCTAAGATGTGAGAGTATGTGTGGTAAGCCATGTGTATTCTACACCCATGAGAAGAAACAGACGAAGGCTTGCAGATGGGGATGTGAACATAGCAGGTGCGAGAGAACATGTGGAGAACCTTGCTCTCATATGCCATGTAACCAATGGTGTGAGAAGAAGATCAAATGTAACAAGTGCAGTCAGGTAAGCTACTGCCCTGTACTAAATAAGGCACTGCATGTGTGTGTACAGTCCGATTTGCCAGTTGCCACCGTAAGGGATACAAATTCACTCTCTCGCACTACATTTCAATAAGCCTGTTTAGTCAATAGGTGTGAATCTGTTGTTTTTAATTGTCTGGAAGGTAATATACTACATCACATTTTGTATGAAGTATGATATATTGGATATATTACATGTACGTGTACAACATAGCATGATGTAATTCCAACACCTTCAATGGCATAGTGATAGCATTGCCTCAAAAAAGCGCTGAACGATCACCCACCCCCACCCAAAGTAGAGGGCGTAGATTCCTACTGTCCTTTCCTACAAGCAAGTTCATTTGTTAACTGTGACCCTACATATTTCACAGCTTCACTGATTGTGAAGCTGAATAGAGGTCCAATGTGTTTAGGGTGGTACTGGCAACGTTTTGGGGGAGGTGAGTCACAGAGTGATAGACGACAAGTAACTCAGATTTCTGTGCCGTCAAGCTACTATCTTGGGTATTATTGAATTTCATGCACATAGTGTACAATGTACATGTTAATACGCAGCAAATTATGGCTGATCTGATTATCAGGTTCATTATGTACATGTATATAATGTTACAGAAGTACGTCTGCTCAGGACTGTGTGGAGATCGTTGCCCGTGGATGTGCCCAACATGCAATCACCCAGATGAGATTGAGAAAGTGAGAATAAACATATCTGGTGACTTAGCGGAGAGAATCACGGTTCTGACTAGATGGGTGTTATTGGCAGACTGTCAGCATATGATCCCCGTAAGTTCAATCACTCAGGTATTTGTGAATCCGTGTGAATGATTCTTTCGATTAATAAAGCTATGTTACATGTAATTGGCGTAGCAAAGCATAGAGTTTTATGTGGAACATCCCATGAAGAAATTGTAAAATTTTTAAGATAGTCTCACAATTGAATTATCTGTCTGAGATTGTTAAACACTGTATTACCCAGGTGGAATATATGGATGCCATCGTGTACGCTAATCCTGTGGCTGATACAATCCCACGATGTCCTTATATAAACTGTGACCAATTCATACTTAACACTGCTCGGTACGCTCCCCACACTAGACCTAAGCACATTGGTAGATCAGTGGCACATCATGGTCCTAGAGAACTCAAAACAAAGCCAGATGTAGACCTTCCTTCTACCAACCAACGAAATCAGAGAGGGAGAAATAAAAACTTTAACAGACAGACATCACCTAGTCGACTGGTTCGGCCTATCACTGGTTCACTCTATCAGACAGCCCAGTTTTCAGGTAAGTCAGTTGACATGACTCATCCACATCCAGGTCTCTATCAACCAATAGCGCTGCTCTATGGTTAGACACATTACGTTGTATACTGTATACTGTTAGTAACTGACTACCCATATTTCCTCTTCACCGAGTTTAATTTAAATGTTTTTCAAGGACCAGCTGCTACCATGCCATATCCGGTCCCACATAGACCAGTTCGAAGTTTGACCTCTGAACCTAATGCTCCGCCCCCGCCGCCCTGGCTCAAACCATCAAAGTATGATTCCCATCGTAAGAATAAGATATCAGAGCTGGAAGATGAGTTGGCACAATTGAAGATACAAACTGCTAGAAAGGTAGACTACTCTGTGCAGGCGGCTCCAGATAGCAACTCTAGTAGTGAAGATGAGCTGTCTTAGGCCCTTATTGGCTGCAAAGAGCTTGAAACTCTCAAACTATGGAAAGAAATAGTCCTGTGAACACAAAGTCCCTTTTAAGAGGAACTTGTACTTTGATTTCATTAGAGAAAGGCGAATAAGTGATAATGCCTAATTCCAGACATCAGCATATTCTAGCTACTGTGATATTGAATTCATCATCACATCGATACATGTCTACTACATATAATTATGTATGCTGCATATTGTATTTCCTATTTTATATTGCTTTAATTACAAAAAACGTTTTGACTATAAAAGGTCAATACTATTGTATACGTTTTTTTATAACTACAGCAGGTCTTTTTGTTAAATTATAATAATGCATACTACCATTCCAGCTGTATGTTTTGGATATATAATAACAATGCCCTATTTATGCCTTTTTGTAACAGACAAGGCAGTACTATATTTTTTGATATGCATATTATTTTATTTTGCTAATAGAAACATACAAGTGTGTAATTTAATTACTCATGTGTGCTATGTAACTATGTTACATATATTACTGTGATTATGCTATAATAAATGTATTACATTGACAAATTATAGACACAGCTGTTTATTCACACTCCTCTTCTGCTGTAGGTGGATACATGTAAATGTACAGCACGACATTATATTGTGCTGTATTGTACAGTACTACATGTGTACACTACAGCGTGTGCATGTATGTGCACAACTAACACACCATGTTCACGTTCACAACTGCTTATTAAGACTTTCTTGCCTTCGTATTGTGCGAGGTCCTACCAATTAGAATAGCAGTCAGCATTCAATTATTTCACTAATTTCAACAATATTATTAAAACTTCATTGAATAGTAACAGGAAGTTACTGTAATTTGTTCGTTACTCTAGGTTACACTTATACAACAACATGTAAAGTAAGACAAATTTTATGCATATGATTTTTCTGCATCTTCGCATTTGGAGTTGTCACATTTGCTTATGATTGGGCTAGCAAATAAGACAGTGTTTTTCAGTTGCTAACAAAATGCAAACAAAAACAAAAGATTATACATCCCATTATTGACGACAGGTAAAAAAGCTACAAGTAGGTTCTGAAGAGATCAGTATATTTTCTAATTTAGGGTAAAGAGGGGGGCTATATGGCTGAGGAGCATTTTATGGCTGCATGCCCTTCCTAACAGCACCAATGACTTTTACAGGAATCAAACCTGAATCTCCCACTTGATAGTCCAGGGCCCTAACCACTAGGGCACTTCAAACAAAGGCAGACTGACAGATTAATTCAAACAAGCTCAACACTTGGCAATCAAATGTGGGAGACAGTTGGCTGGTCTGCACTTTTAAGCATGTAATTTTTTACTATGTGATTCATTTCATCTGATGGAATCATTAATGTGAACAGTGAATACCATGTGATATACATGTAACTGATATAACATGATCATGTAGGAAATGTTGTATTTTTATATAATCCATCATAAATCAGTTACGTTCTCTTCTTAATTTTAACCCTTTTCACTGGATAGAAAAATTGTATTGTTATTAGATTCACACTGTATCACAACGATATTCATTTGGTCTACAATACTTCAAAGTTGTCTTCACTTGTGCTAAAAAAGAGAAAGCAACTTCAAATTATGACTAATGGGATATGGCGCTCAAATATTGTGGGTTTTGAGTAATAAATTCCAAACTACCTGCGAACCTGAGGGGTAACTATTGTTTTAGTCTAGTCACATTTTGCCATATTGAGGGTTTCTCACCTGGGAATCCTCCGTCACAGGATAAAAGTCTTCATACACACTTGAGGCTCGACTACACGAAAAGCGGATTGTTTTTTTTTTCAGCCTTCGGGGTCTCATTCTCGAGCAAATGGGTGTGCTATTTGTTCGACTATGCAAAGACCAACATGTTTGTCTTTTCGGTCCACGGCGTCATGGAGCGCTGTGGTGATTGGTTAATATTAGATACAGCGACTCCAATTATATAATTTATTTAAAATAAGCTTCAGTGATTGACTGGATATTAATCAAGGTCACTGGTGGACGGGTATCACGCATTGCCTAGACCCGTACCATCAAACAACAAAGTTGCTCGTGTAACTAACCCTTTGTTCAAGAATCTCTCACAATCAAATATGAAGATGGGTAGGTCTACCAACGCCCCGCCTACATGTTGAGTTCCAAGGCTCTAATGCACCAGCAATGAGTTGGGGCTCTCAAGTTCTTAGAATTCATAAATTTCCTGAGCTCGCTCACGAAATGTATCACTGAGTAGTCAAGGACTTTGTTCCACCTCTGTGAAAATCACCCAATCCAGGCTAACTGTTTGAACTGGAAGCCGTAGGCCCGATGCTAGATTCATTTAAGAATCAAGGATCGTCTAAGGTCCGATGTTTGTACTCAACAAGGAGTGTAGTGAAAGTCTTATACGAGTATGAGGACGAGCTCGGGCGCTATAGGTCCAGGGGACCAAAGCTGGAGCTGCCTGCCTGCAAGAGTAAGACTTGTAGGTTGAGTTAGGAGATGATGCTTTATTGAAGCGCAATCGACAACTGATTTAGCATAGAAAATGTGCTGGCTTTTGTATGATTCAAACTTCTGGCAAAAGGGGCCGACAGGGGGTCGGGCGGTACGATAAGGTATCGTCCTCAGAAATTGCATAACATGATGGCTGAAAAGTGGCCGTGGTCCGACCTTAAAAAGGTCGGCCATGCACAAAAAGTGCTTACAATAGTGAGAAATGGATTATATATTAATATGAGAAATATCCATGACATAGGCAAAAAGACATAATGTACACTTTGTATATCAGGGAAGCAGAGGCCATCTGTTTTATAATATAATGTTATTTCAACACTGCTGTGCTCCCATCTTCCTCCGGACTGCAGCATACATTGTTTTAATGAACATTCGGGTTAATAATATGCCTCTACTACTTGCCATGTTGTGCGAGAGAGTTGTCTGCACTTGCATCGTACCTACCTATAGCACAACCTGTTATGTCGACAGCAGACCTACTACAAGTATCATGAATTATTATCAGGGCCGTATCTACTCATACAACCACACTATGTGGCCTTGTCAACCTTTGAGAGTACAAAATGATCACTGAGTGACTTCAAATTACAGCGCTTTTGATAATGAGAAAACAAGCTTATTCTGGTTTCCTTTTTTTCAAGAATGACCTTTGGCCCAACAAGCATAAAATTACTAAATAGATTAACTCTTGCATGACATTGAATGCCATAAATATAGCTGTGGATGCTATAAACAATGAAGGCATTGATAAACAGTTTGAGTTTGTATTTAGCCATACTAGGATACATCAAGGAATTACTGTGAAGAAATAAACTGTCATCTATTGTACATTGTATTAATAGGCAGACTTCAAACCATGATATTGTAATGGTTTTTGGTTTCTGGTATACTCGTCCTAAGATGACTCCCGAGTCCAAGGTGAAGTGCTTATGAGTGGTGCTAGGCCTTCTCATTACATGAAAGATTGATCGGAGTCAGTAGTCAAAGAACTACCAAACACGACCCATGCGATCCCGAGTTATGCTTGTTTACTATACTGAGAAAGAGAGTGATCCGACCTAGTAGGCAGTTCGTGTTGCAAGGTCGAGGACCTTAACAACTAGAATGACCTATCTACGAAGTGAAAGTCTCTGTATATAAGTATAGATGTGTCTTTATTGAGATCCAAGCAAGAACTGAGACAACAAACGTAAACACAATGCCCTTTATATAGTAAAAGAACTTCCGGAGGAAGTTCCGGTAAAAAGGCCGACGTAGTGTTGGGAAAAGACGACGTAGGGTCGTTCGGAAATTGCGCAACAATATGGCGACCAGAAGCCCGATGGCCGACCCAAAATGGGTCGGGTTATTACAAAAGATGCTTAGAATCATCCAAATCATATACAAAATGAATATCAGGTAATTCTGAGAGGTCGGGCCTCTTTACACGGGTATAAAAAGCAGTACAATGACTCAGTAATGCCATATTCAAGTATACAAACAATATTCGACTAAGTAGTAAGGAATACAAGCAGATACACATATGGGTACACTTTGTAGTTAATGTCAGGTGGTTAGAGAAGACTGTGCGTACCATTACAATATTATTTACAATTTACTTAGTTTTGCTACATTTAAATGTACATGCAGATCCAAAATAAATATTTTTCTATAAATGTTATCTTGAGAATGTAAGTTTTTGTACTTATTAGCTGCATGAATGAGAAGTTTTCCATAACCCATGTTTTCTGTTGCCATGGTGTCACCTTGTCGAATCGCCTCCCCTCTCCCTAGCATATTGGCCCCACCAACTTTGAAACGGTGGATGCGTCACTGATTGTAATACTAATATATCCTAGGACAGTTTTACAGTGTACTTGCATGGAACTGAGGTACCTTGCTTTATAGTATTTATCCATGTATTCTGAATAACTTTAGTTTTGAAGATTGACGTGTATTTAGAGGAAGTGACATTAGAACGGTCTTTCAACCCAGTGGATCATTTCGTTCAGGGACCAAATCATTTTACACTATGTGTCAGCAGCAACCCATATGTGATAACTAGTTGGCTGCGGTTGGCATGACACTCGATGTAATGAGATTTCTTCATGGCATTCAGAGATTGTGATTTGTTATGGCAGAAAATAAACAGTATACTACAATTATGTCAGTTCATGACCCCAGCTGACCTATTGACACCCTAATCAATTCAAAACCGTTATCATTTCCACTTAACAATCTGAACACTTCATTCATGGCAGAGAAAGGAGACAGCCACTGGTGAGTAACCAAACTATTGTATTACATATAAATACCATACTGAGTAAAGGTTACACTATGCATTGGGCACTCTGTGGTGATCCAGACGCTGCCGATAGGAATGACCTCCTCAAGTCACACACTAACATTACAGTACCTGACTGTTATCTATGTGCTCACCTTGTATTGATGCGTATAGTTGTGCTTATCTATGTATATTGTGCAATTAATGGAACATTAATGTGACCAGTTATAATTCTCCGTCTAATTGCCTTGTATGCCTACCATAAGGAAGGCCGAGGTCTTAGAATTAACTACTTTTCATATATTACATTGTATATGTTTCATATCATTATAAACACGTGTCATAATGTCCGACCTTAAAAGGGTCGGCTTTTCACCGCCATATTGTTATGCAATTTTCAGGGCTGACGCTATAATATAATCCCTTTTACCGGAACTATCGCCGGAAATGCTGTTAGTATAAAAGTGTTAGCATTTTCCAAGTGTAATCAGTTGATGCTTGGACTGTAATAAAGTCGCATCATCTCAGGAGCTATACAGAGTCTTATCTCCCGCTCTTGGTTCCATTGGATCAGGTAGCTTGAGCTGTCTCCTAAGCTAGGATAACACACTCTTTCTAAAGCACTGCATCGGGCCTATAGCCCTTGCACGTGAATAATCCACAATTTCTGTTCACTCTACATGTAATGAGGAAGTATAGTCTAGTCGACCAGCTCTAGGCTCTTCCCATACTCATGCCATCGGTACCCATGTGATGATACACAGCATAAAATATTACGATAATCACACGATTGCCGATGGACACGGGTGTGGGAATTGCTTGGGAGTGGTCGACCAAGTTGTGCTTCCACTATTGCATAAAGAGTGAACAGTTAGTTTAGCTCTTAGTGTTGAAGCAGGGTCGTAAGCCCGATGCTTAGACTCATGAATGAGTGAAGAATCGCTGGCGTAGGTCCGATGTTTATACTCATGAGAGAGTGTTGAAAGTGTCTTAAATGAGGACGAGGACGAGTTCGGGCGCTAGAGGTCCAAAGGGGCCAAAGCTGGAACTGCCTCCTTGCAAGAGTAAGACTCTGAAGGTTCAGTTGAGAAATGTTGCTTTATTAGAGCGTGATCAACAACTAACTAGCATAAGAAATGTACTTGCTTACATACTAAATCATAGATAGAGTATCGGGTGAGACGATAGAGTATCGGCCCTGGAAATTGCATAACAATATGGCAGGAAAAAGGCCGTGGTCCGACCTTAAAGGGTCGGCCATGACAAAAGAAGCTTATAATCATGTTAGTCACATAGTACATGTATATGAGAACTGGCATGATCTGACACTGGTCAGCCACATTTGCAATCAAGCTAAAACACTTATTGCTAGTATAGAAGTGTCTTTATTGAGATCAAAGCATGAACTGAGACAACAAACATGAAAACAATGCCCTTTATATAGTAATAGAACTTCCTCCGGAAGTTCTATTACTATATAAAGGGCATTGTTTTAATGTTTGTTGTCTCAGTTCATGCTTGGATCTCAATAAAGACACATATATACTTATATACATAGGCTTTCACTTCGTAGATAGGTCATTCTAGTTGTTAAGGTCCTCGACCTTGCAACCCGAACTTCTTACTAGGTCGGATCACTCTCTTTCTCAGTATAGCATACAAGCATTGACTCGGGATCATATGGGTCGTCTTTGGTAGTTATTTGACTGCTAGTACCTGTTAATCTTTCATGTAGTGAGAAGGCCTAGCACCACTCATAGGCACTTCATTTTGGACTCGGGAGTCGTCTTAGGACGACAGTACCAAAACCCAAAAACCGTTACAATATTATACACTGGACACGTTATACACTGGACATACTATACACTGGTCATGTTATACACTGGACATATTATACACTGGACATATTATATACTGGACTTATTGTACACTGGGATTTGTTGTGATGTCATAACAATTAATATTCGTTTCAGGTGCATAATGTCGAATACATTCACTCCCGCACCAGAGAGTGTTGTCAGCTCAGTTGATTGGAGTACACATGTAATTGCACCTATGTCAGATGATGAACGGAAGAACGAGAAATTTACTTCTGCCGAAAGAGTTGAGTTTTATAGTGAAAATGCAGAGAGTTACGATGCTGATATGGTGAAGTACTCATACAGGTGAGTATTACATGATCTGCACTGTACATGTAGTGAGATATTGGCCCATCTAATACATTGGCCTACATTTTGGTGTTGGCCCATCTGGCATGTTGGTGTGAATGAGGTATAGGCCTTTTACTGGTACACACCTGGTACCACACAGTGGTGTATATATTAAAATATACGTTTGCGTACACATGAGGTTTCAACTCCTAGAAATATGAACATCTGCGACTCAAAAGTTCTCTGGTCTATTCTAACAGGGGATCCGATGTCGCTGCTCAGGCCTTGCATGACCTCTTTAAAGACAAACCGGACTCGCACATACTTGACATTGGCTGTGGAACAGGGAGAGTGGCAGAACTGGTTAGTTATACTTGTAGGCCTATTATACATGTAAGTAGTATAGTCAGTGCAGATCTACACAGACACCCGGCCATTTCCGCGTCATATTAGCCCTAGATCCAAAAACTCCCCGGGCGGACGACCACCCCACCCGTCCTCTCGCCCCCTCCTCTCCCCTAAACCTCACTCTATGTGCAAAGCCCTAGAACCTACTCCCCCCATCGCGGGTGGGGTTTCAAAAACCTCATCGGCTGTTCCGCGGAACCCAGTCTAAAGAGCAAACCCCGCGCCCCGCCCTCGCCCCGTCCCACGGCTCGAGCGGGGGGGCGCGCGTACGCGCGCGCCCCCCGCCCCGCAAACCCCACCCGTCCTCCCTCCACCCGTCCCCGCCCCTCCCCACCCCTCCCCACCCCTCCCCTCCGCCTCGCCCTCCGCCTCGCGGCGGTTCTCGTTTGCGAGTCCAGCCGTGGCCCCACGCCGCCCTCCCCCCGCCCATCCCCCGCCCCTCCCCCGCCCTCCCGCCCCAACGACCCGTCGCGGCCCTCGTGGGCGGACTGTCGGCTGGAGTAGGGTGAAGCGAAGGAAAATACGGGTTAGAGTAATGATAGGCTGCACCCGTGCGGAGTGCCCGTGCAGAGTTTACGACGCTGACTATACTACTATAAGAAACTTACCGAGTGGTGGTGGTGGTGCTTCCGGATGATTTCTTCGCCGGGGACTGTTGAGACTGAACTGGTCGGGGTGACACCGCACTCGCGCGCTCCTCCGTTCGAGCGCCCCCGGACCTTCGATGAAAGACTCGCGCCTTAACCCTCATTTCCCCCGGACCCTCCCCTAGGGAAATCGCCCGTCCCCGTGACGAGCGGCGAGGGAAAGTGAAGGCGGTGGCTCTTCCGCGCTTCAAACCGTAGACTTCGCGAGGAGGTTAGCCGACGACATCATCGCTCGGAGGGGTAGAAATAGAAATAGATAAACAGGATAGATGGATGCTTGTCTTCTCATCGCCATCATCATCATCATCATCATCATCATCATCATCATCATCATCATCATCATCCTACAAATAGACCCGCCTCTACGATGATGTCGTTGACTCGCCACCAATTTCTTTGACCACCGCGTCCACTTTCCCCCGGGTAGCAAACTCCGATAGGGAGAGAGCGCATCGTGCGCGTGCGATGTCACCCCCCACCTACGAATGAAGACAATAGAAGAAATGTGAACTGATAAGGGGTGAGTATGAGCGGAAGCTGCGCTAGTACCGTCTACCCCTTTGGTTTGGAGAGGTAAATGGTTTTTAATGTATTAGCTAGTGTTTTATTGCTCGGTTTTAAGGCTACAACCGGTAAACCCTCCGTTTTGAGGACGGAGACCCCTTACAATAGAGAGTGAATGTGAAAAAAATTATACGGGCATATGTACAAGGGTTATGATGCACTGTTCGTTTACTTTCCAATTTATCGAATGAAGTAGTCTCATCTCCGAGAAATCAGTACTAGCATTCTATAGGACTCGTACTCACCCCGTCTTCTGCAACCTTCCGCTTACCATAGAAGTAGGTGAGTCCGGTCTTTAGCTGGGTGTAGCTATACGTTTGGTTTCCTCTTCTGATAAAACCCCGATTGTCCCCTCTCACCGACTCCCCTGTCCTGAGCACGGAGAGGAACTTCTCTTTGGTTAGGGCGTTTCCTCTTTTGTTTAGTCCTTTGCTGCTATACTTGCTATCACCATCAGCGGACCAGCAAAAGTATGTTTTTGAGTTGAGCGCGATGACCCCCTCCCCCCGAAACTCCTCCTTAAACAGGCCGGGGGTTCGTGTTTCGTATCGTTGCACCTTCTCACAACATTCCCTCATCTCCCACTCTTGGCCGAGCACCTTGGTCGTGATAAAGTCTCCCTTGTGCCTATCGCAGAAGGGTCTGGGAAACCATCTACCATATTCTCTGTAGAACTCTTCTTTTTTATCTTTTCGGATGACCTCATCTATACTACGAGCACTCAGAGCCATGTAAGCGCTATCCGTGTCCATTTCTACGTACTCAAAGTCCTCTCTGCTGACGAATCTGTGAAAATAAAACGAACGGGTTGTAGGGGGGGGTGGGGGTTGACACCAAAGAATAAATAGAGAAGGATTTGATAAAATCTTTGTATAGTCTAGTTCTACTTACCTATCCATAAAGTCGTAGTAGAATTCTAGCATTCTCAACTTGGCTCTCTGGAGGATAACGAATCCTACGACAGATGGAACATCCATTCGAATCTAAAAGAAAGAAAGAGAGAGAGAGAGTTTACCCTACCACTCAGAAAAAGTTTCGTCAAATCAAGAATCAAAATAAAAAAAAAAATATTGTCAACACTTGCCTTTTTCTTGTGAAGCTCTATCTCAAAGTAGTTTTCATCAACTTCGTTGAGACTAGAAAAGTGCCTACTCCTCACTTTGACAGCCGCCTCCTCTACTGTCTCCACATACTTGACAGTCTTATGTTTCTCTTTATTTGTTATAGTCTTTCCGTAGGCTGAATTCCCAACGAGCTTGCTGGTGCTGGCCAAGAGGGCCAGGTCGGGATTCACATCCCCACCTCTTCTTGCGTCTGAGACCGAAGAACCAAAGTCTTTGTAGATGGCTCGTGGGATAAAGTGAACAAACTGATAGATCCTGGTAATTATCAAACCTTGATCTAGATACCATCTAGCCAGATCGGAGAGTAGTGTGATTCGCTCGCCAAAAAGACTCCCCACGAGCATTCGCTGAGGTCTCTTCAAGAATCCGTTCTGTTCGGCAAAAGCGCGCATGTGTTCGCTAAGGTGTTCTCTTCCCACGTTTATATTCTTGAAAATAGGTGCCATCTCAGAGAACTTCGCTTTTAGCTCTTCGGGTACGGAAATGTCACACTCCACTAAACCATAGTACTCTCCACTAAGAATGTTATTGATTATCTTATCGAGGTTGACGTAACCCCTCTCCGGATAGAGAGAAGAAAAGAAGATGGCGAGAAATGTCCTAACTTCTACATCCGAACGAACTCGCGCTTCCCACTCACACTGCCGAGTGGTGATGAGCTTATAGCCTAGAGCCTTGATGTAATCTTCTTTCCTTGCAGTGTCCACCCGGAGCTCTTCATTCGTCATGTTTCTGACACCTTTTCCGTTCCCTCCTAGCTCGCACTCGTGCCCATGCCATTAGCAACCGTGGAATTGGTACACCGTCCGACTCTGTTCGCTATAACCATCCACTGGTAGGTTGTGTCAGCCTATCCCCATTTCTCCTCCATTCTGTTGGTGAAGGATGACCTCTCCTCTCTTCCACGATTGGAACTCTAACCAACCATGCGCCACTTTGCTGAACTTTTTAATAGGTTCTAGAGCAAAGCCTCGGCTCTCTAGCCTCCGCCTGGGATAACCCGTAGGCATATTCCCCATCATACAGTATAGGTAGAGGGCGTTGGCATCAACTCCCAGAATGGACCTACAGGGTTTTGCGGATGTGCCATACATCTTCTCTCGAATAGAGGTCACTCCAACTTCATGATGTCTGTGAAAGATAATGCTCGGCCCTCCCACAAGGTTATCACGAAGAGTATGGTACAGACTTTTGCTCTCCTCATCGAACAGACATATGGGTTGCGAGTTGCAAAGTTCGTCTCGGAGAGACATTAACCTATGCAGCGGAAGAGCGGCTTGTGGAGGAGAGTAGCCATAAGGTCGGGCCTCCACCTCCATAAACAACCATCTGATAGCCAAGCCTGGAAGCGAGATTGCGGATTTCAACATGTCAATACCCTTTTGTCGATAGATAGAGCTCTGACGTGCAATGGCCTCGATGAATGGGGCCACATCGAGGTTGTTGTACCAGATGAGAAAATCCCTGAACGTTTCCATGTTCTCTCTTTCCCACACGACCTGACAGTGGTGATAATCTTGCTCGCTCAATTCTTGCTGAGTCAGCGAGTTGAAAAAACTCTCTCGGGGAGGGAGTCCATAATAATCCAACCTTCTCAGGGAATCTACCCAGTCGTAAGGAAAGAATCCCTTACTCTCTGACACACCAAATGCCTTCAAGTATTTGGAGTAGTTGAAGCCCGGTGCGATAAAGTTGCATATGTCAAGGAACCTAAAACGTCTACTCTCCACGCAGGACATACTGTTAACACGCTTAACGATGAAGACAAAATCTTCTCCCTCCTCCTCTTGTAGAGAGCGAAGCAAAGGTCCCTTTAGTATATTTAGGTCATACTTTTGTGAGTTGAAACCAACCACCGGAACGCTGGAGATGTGCTGTTCTAACTCTCTTTCTAATCCGGAGAGACCGGACTTCACCCTGTAAGTCGAGACGTTAGAGAACTTTTCGTCAGCAAAGGCTTCTTCTCTATCCGCCCGATCCGCAAGGAAAGTAGAGAGTCGCTTGCGTACATCCCGGAATCTTTCTCCGAACAAATCTCCTGCCACGTCAGCAATCTTTGCTATGTATTGGACGAATTGACGAATGCACTTCGTTCCATCCTTGCTGTCGACACTCCTCACAAAACACTTGGCCTGCTCAAACCCCGGGACGTTAGAACATACAGATATGCTCAGTAACTCGTGTCTTGCACTAAAAGTCATTGTGGAGGTGTTAGTTTGTAGGTTGTCTTTTGGCATGAAGCATTCAATATCATAGGTGATATAGTAGGGGTAGTATAAGAGGTCGGGGTTCACCACCTCTATTCCCGCCACTCGCTTGAGTTTTGTGAATATGGTTGGCGGGGGTCCAAACGTTCCACCAGGGAAAACAAACACCGATGCTTCCTCTGGCGAGCACTTATGTCGCCGTAGGCTGGACAAACGTGTGAAAGCGCCATCGCACAACTTGCAGGTGAAACATCTGGCAAACGAATCAACATTCTTTATCCAGCTGAAGTGTTTTTCGTACATGTTGACAAAGAGTTTACGGGCTTTGTTTCATGCCCCAGATGACCAAACTATCGGAGCTACCCCCTCATCAGTTAGGCAGAAGACTATTATAGATATGTCAAAATGATCTTCCAAGGCCAGCAGATCACTCGCGCCCACCCCGGGAAAGTCTGACAAAGTTTATGAGGGTGGGGAAGAAGATCTAGATTGTCTCATGTATTGTTTAAACAAGCGATGTGTTGTGGTCTGAGAGGGGCGATGACAGCAACATCCCTTCTTTGGGTCGCAGTTACAGTCATACATCATGGCCAAACATCTAAAGAAACACAATTTGTCTGGGTAGGGACGGGCACCTCCTCTGGCCCAAAAGTCTACATCTAGTGCTATCACATGTCGGTTGTTAAGTATGTAGTCTGGGAGTTTGCTCACTACACCACCCACCTTGCCAATCTCTAGGAGTTTATAGATGTAGAATTTCAAATTTGCAATGTGACGTAAAACCCAAGCGGTGTTCGGTCTCCTTTGTGCTGACCTCTCTCTCAAGTCGAGCTCCTGCACAGATTCGCAAAACTCTCTCATCTCATTCTCTGCTCTGATCAGTCTTGGCTTGGGGAAGAACGCGGCATTGTTGCTTGATGAGTGAAAGTAGCGCAACTCTCCACTGGTCTTATGCTCGAGGATGACTCCAGCGCTACAGTTAATCTTCACAGTACAAGGTACTCTCTTCCACATCGCTCTCAATTTAGTCCACACCTCTTCATCTCCTTCATCTTCACATTCCCCTCTCCACACTCGAACGTTGAGAATGTCTTCTACAGGACGAGAGTGTATTGTGGACCTGATCGAACTCCAATAGCGGGCTAGTAGCACCCCCATCTCATCCCCCTCTTCAGCTGTTGGAGGTTTGGACCAGAAAACATCATCAAACTTCTCTGCATCCCCCTCATCTTTTTCCGCCTTGGCCTCGCTATGAAATCGTCTCATGTGATGACCTAGCTTTCTCCTCCCATCAAAACATCCGCCACAAACCGGGCACTTGTGTGGGTGAGCCTGCGCATGCATTCTCTTCGTGTGCCTGTCTAGAGAAAACGCTGTTTTGAGAACCAGACCGCATAGTTGACAGGTGTGCTCGACCTGACGAGAGCTCTCCCCCCCCTATAAAAATACAAAATAGTAGGGTGTAAGTTATTCTTTTACCTCATACTACTATTAGCAATCCACAATTGTTACCAACTACCTCATTTAGCACTAACCTTTTTTAGTTGTTGACATCTCTGATCAGGTGCTGACTAGTAGGTAAGTGTCTCTGTTTAGTCTCCCTATAAAAAATATATAGTAGTAGGGTGTAAGTTAATTTTTTTTGTTTTTGGCTCAATAGCGTTATATACAATAGACACTTCACAATTGCTGCCGATTACCCTATTTAGCACTAACCTTATGTTGTACTTGTTGACATCTCTGATCAGGCGCTGACTAGTAGGTAGCTGTTTCTGTTTACTCTCACTCTGTTGACTAGAGGCTGATTGTTCATACTGCTAGAGTGAGAAACTCATACCTTAAATAGTAGTATTCAGTGGGCGGAGTCTAACCATTTCCCCACCCTTGGCAATACCACCCCGATGTGAATCCGAAGCCTCCCGATGTGAATCCGAAGCCTCCCGATGCACCCCGATGTGAATCCGAAGCCTCCCGATGTGAATCCGAAGCCTCCCGATGCACCCCGATGTGAATCCGAAGCTTCCCGATGCATCCCGATGTGATTCCGAAGCTTCCCGATGCATCCCGATGTGAATCCGAAGCTTCCCGATGCATCCCGATGTGATTCCGAAGCCTCCCAATGCATCCCGATGCACCCCGATGTGAATTGACACATCGGGACACATCGGGATGCATCGGGAAGCTTCGGAATCACATCGGGATGCATCGGGAAGCTTCGGAATCACATCGGGATGCATCGGGAAGCTTCGGAATCACATCGGGATGCATCGGGAAGCTTCGGAATCACATCGGGATGCATCGGGAAGCTTCGGATTCACATCGGGATGCATCGGGAAGCTTCGGATTCACATCGGGATGCATCGGGAAGCTTCGGAATCACATCGGGATGCATCGGGAAGCTTCGGATTCACATCGGGATGCATCGGGAAGCTTCGGAATCACATCGGGATGCATCGGGAAGCTTCGGATTCACATCGGGATGCATCGGGAAGCTTCGGATTCACATCGGGGTGCATCGGGAGGCTTCGGATTCACATCGGGATGCATCGGGAGGCTTCGGATTCACATCGGGATGCATCGGGAGGCTTCGGATTCACATCGGGAGGCTTCGGATTCACATCGGGGTGCATCGGGTCACATTGGGATTGGATAAAAAAAAGGGAGGAGTCAAGAAATGAGCAGTTGTATAAAGGGAGAGTGGGATCACAGTCTCAGCATTCAAAGTTCAGCACATCACTACTGTACAGCTACACTACTACAATAGTACATTATCAATGGATACTGACAACATAGTCCAAAACCAAGAAGAGTTATTTGCGGGCTTAACGGACTCACAAATGGATGGAATTATTGAAGAAGAAGAGTGCAGTCAGAAGAGGAAAGAAGAGGTGGATGCGTTAAAAGAGGCACGGAAGAAGGGGAAAATAATAGGAGTGGGGAGTCTTGCCCGAAAGGATCTTTCTAACATGGCGGACTCTCCATCCTCCCCGGAGCGGGCCTCGGATAGGGGCGAGACCACAACAACCAAGAAGAGGAAGAACCCAAAAGGTGATGAAATCTGTGCTAAGAAAAAGAAGAAACCCCAGGTGATTGTAATATCAGATGATGATGATGATGATGGCCACGGAGCCGATACGGCTACGGAAGAAATGGATGGTGGTGAGACGACGAAGGGAAAAAAAGCTACCAAGTCCCCTTGCAAGGGGAAGAAAAAGAGTGGGGGACTAAGCCTGGAGAAAGCTCGTGCAGTGGCGGCAACCCTAATGTAAGTAGCCCTATTCGTATATCTATAAATTACCGTACTATCGGGGACGGGTGGAGGGAGGACGGGTGGGGTTCGCGGGGCGGGGGGCGCGCGCGTACGCGCCCCCTCGCCCGAGCCGTGGGACGGGGCGAGGGCGGGGCGCGGGGTTTGCTCTTTAGACTGGGTTCCGCGGAACAGCCGATGAAGTTTTTGAAACCCCACCCGCGATGGGGGGAGTAGGTTCTAGGGCTTTGCACATAGAGTGAGGTTTAGGGGAGAGGAGGGGGCGAGAGGACGGGTGGGGTGGTCGTCCGCCCGGGGAGTTTTTGGATCTAGGGCTAATACGACGCGGAAATGGCCGGGTGTCTGTGTAGATCTGCACTGACTATACTACTCATGTATGTATATGTCGTTGTGAGAATACACGTATGTAAGTGTACATGTACATGTAGCTCACATGTATGCAGTAGAATGGCTTGCACAGGTGAAAAACAAGTTAATTTGGGTCTGGTACCTAACAGAAAGGGTTGAGCATTGGTCATATTGTGATGGTACGCCAAGGCGTATCTTACATCTGACACTCATTATTGTGTGCATACATGTATATATCTGCTTGTACTTTACCCCTATATTGTTGTATATGATTATATGATTATATCTAAGTTTTTTAATGCCTTTTATACCCATGTACAGAGGCCTGACCTCTCAGAATCCATTGACATTCATTTTGTACATGAATTGGACCATTATAAGCAACTTTTGTAGAACCCGACCTATTTTGGGTCGGCCGTCGGGCTTCCGGCGGCCATCTTGTTGCGCAACTTCCGGACGACCACACGTCGTCTTTTCCCGACGTCACGTCGGCCGGAAGTCCTTATACTATATAAAGGGCACTGTTTTACTGTTCATTGTCTCAGTCTACACTTGGCTTTCAATAAAGACACATCTATACTTGATACAGAGACTTTCTCTTCCTTTTACTAGGTCATTCGCTTAGCGAACCGCCTACTAGGTCGAACTACTCTCTTTCATTGTATAGTCTGAAGGTCGGACTTGAGATCAAATGGGTCGTCTTTGGTAGTATTTGGGCTACTGAGACCGCTCGATCTTTCATGTAATGCGAAGTCCTATTACCACTCATAGGCACTTCATTTCTGGGTCGACAGTCGTCCAAGGACGACCGCACCAAATCACAGAAACCATTACAATATGAGATCGTACCTGTACATGTATAAATATGAGATTGTTAGCCTTGGGTCCTTGCACTAACATAGACAGGTTATACATGATCTTATTATATAGTAGTGTATTACAGTTATTAGCCTTGGGTCCATACACTAACATAGACGGGTTGGAACCTGCAGATGGTATGGCAGACATTGCCGAGAAGAAGAACATCTATCAGAATATAATGAGGAAATACCTCTACTTAGACTGTGGACTTGAACATGGTAAACTAGCTTACTAAACAGTTCATAAGGCTACTACTACTGTGGGAATTGTCTTCTCAGTTGGTTGTTGGATGTTTACAGTCATTGTGTAATCATGATAACTATGACAACATCGATCTGCGTGAGATCTCTTAGAGACAGGTTATGTTTGTTTCAACACACAGAATCTGTTATTTGGTAGCCTGTCTAGATGCACCTTGTATTCAATTTCCTGTGGAAAGCGGATCTAGACGGGGGGAGGGGGGTTATTATCTCAATCTCACAACATGAAGAGACTGGCATTTTCATTTCATGCATCTACTACATATAACGTGCAGCGTATGCATGTAGTATGCATGGCAATGATGTACAATCGACGTTAATTAGGGAAAAGTACTGGGGAATCCATTTACATTACCCAGCCTTCTATGGATAATGTGTATCTGCTGTCAGTAGTGTCAGCCTCTCAACTTTTCCAACTAAAATATTTAGCCTGTAGAAAAGTCTTACAAATAAGGAGTAGTTGATAATGGGCAGTTATAACACCGAGAGGGTTTGTGACATTCGGTAATGAAAATGCTGTATTGATGTTCAAGAGACATAATAACCCTCCCCCCTCCCTCGTCTAGATCCACTTTCTACAGGAAGCTGAATACAATGATAGAGAGTTCGGCCATTTTTCATACAGTATATATATGATGTACTTTTATTAAAGAATTTATTTTTGAGCAGTCAGAGACTTGTTTCAAATCTATGAAAATACCAGTCCCAAGGTGGCCCTAATAAGAGGGGTGCCTCGTGTGCAGGTCGCTCAGAGCATGTCTACTGCTCACCAGTGAAACTTCCTTAAAAAAGTTGCTGAGCTGGTGTAGTGGGTAGCATGTTCTGTTCACTGTGCTAGGCAACTAGGTGCCGTAGAGGCCCCGGGTTCAAACCCTAGTCAGGGACTGGTATTTTTATGGATTTGAAACAAGTCTCTGACTGTTCAAAAATAAATTCTTTGCTAAAAATACATTATAAATTTAATACAGATTTAAATTCTGAGACATGCACTCAAAATACACGTTTTACATGTAGACAGTGGCTGCATATCCCTGCTGTACTCGCAAGTAGTGAATATGCATGTATATCAACTTTGACTGTAAATACATGTGTTATTAATGGAAATTGGGGTTTGAAATATTCCTTAAAATTCATTTGGGATCAAAATAGCTGAGACTGTACACAGTCTCTAGGTTCTGCTGTCGATGTTTGTAAACTGAGTAAAACCACAATTTCATGAGACGGCATAGATTTTACTTTGAGAGGTCAATGCTTTTACAGCATACTTTGCTCCTTAGTATTCTTTAACATGAGATGCTTAGTAGCTGTGCATGTGCAAAGTTTTGAGGCTTAGTTTAGCTCTAGCGAGGTTTCTTGTGACTTTAGTTGGATTCCTGTTTTATTTTCTGTATATTTATTTCTTATTAGATATTACCAATTTGCCTCGTTGTATTTTCCGGTATGTTCTACATGTATCTCCACTCTAGCCTCAAATATTTTTCATTAGGTTTGATCTGCTCCATTACACACTATGTACATGTGTAATAGCTGTGACTCGTCTATTCAGCCAATCTCATTACAGTGCAATTCCCTACTGCAGCATATTTATGAGTTATGCTCTCCTCTTAATGATAATCAAGGGTAAACAACTCCCATTTAGCAAGAATAAGTTGTTGTGTACATTTTGCAGATATTTATGACGGAGTTGTGTCATCAGGGACATTTGTACCTGGCCATATGAAATCTGAATGTTTGATTGAACTTTGCAACGTGCTCAAATCAGGTAACTAGTTGTGCATGTATATACTACTGTTAGTAATTACTATTACCTGCCTAATACTGGTTGCTACTTGTGCATATAGTCACAGGTGGTTACCCAATGATTACTGCAACAGGTGGTTGTCTAGTGGTTACTATACATGTACTGCTCTCACAGGTGGTTGTCTAATGGTTATTATACATCTACTGCTTTTACAGGTGGTTGTCTAGTGGTTACTATACATGTACTACTCTGACAGGTGGTTGTCTAGTAATTACAGCATAATACTGTTATTACAGTTTATTACCTAGTATACAGTTACTACACGTACGTGTTTCGACATGTAGTGTTTCATGTACTATTCTTACAGGTGGTTACTTAGTGGTTACTACATGTACTGTTTTATAGGTGGTTATCTAGTGGTTGCTACATGTACGTGTCCTTCGAGGTAGTTACCTTGTAGTGTTTCATGTACTGTTCCTATAGGTGGTTACCTAGTGGTTGCAATGAGACACGAACATATGGATACAGTTGAAGAATACAGACTGAACATGAGACCAACTATAGATCAGCTGGTCAAGGAAGGAAGATGGAAGATAGTTAAAGATGAAGTATGCCCTGATTGGTGCTTTGGAAAGGATGGTGCAGAGATAGATGGTCACCTCTTTGTTTTTCAAAAATGCTGACAATAAGATGCAGCTAGTATGTGTTATGTGTTGGCACAAGTCCTAGACATAAAACTACATTTTGTTGCTGTACATTCAATATATAATAGTCTACATCACCTACATGTTGCATGGAAGCTATAATTAGTAATTACATAGTAGTATGCTGATAGTAGTGACATATATATTTTCACTTATTTAATGGAATCATTTTAAGCAGAATTTTAAATACCAATGCTTATGCTATTATTATATTCTTTGCATCTCGAAGTACTCTTCTGGTCAAGCCACACTCATATGTGTACATAGTGTGTCGGGTTGGACCCGCTCACTCTCTCTAGTCTTAGCCCTCTCTTGCTTGGTCAGCTGATTCTGACTCCATCTTCCCCTTACTCTGGCCTGTATGTTGTATGTCTGCACCTCAGCTACCAAGCCAGATACAACAAAACTAAGTGTGCCTTGTTTGCAGTTGGCTCAGAACATAAGCTATCTCCTGCTCACCAGCAAAGCTTCATTTCTAAGTTTGCTGTGATTAGGAGCCGTGAACGCTCCTAGTTCAAGCTCCAGACAGGGACTAGTATTTTTGAGGATCTGAAAGGAGTCTCTGAATGCTCCAAAGGAAAGCTCCGTGCATAAAGATCATAGTCTGTAAAAATGGCCAAACCCCTTAAAAGCCTATATTGTATATTCTTATTACATTGTTGGGTAGTTTAGAATGCAAGACTGTTTTCTTGCCCTAACGTTCTAAAAAGTTCATGACAACTAAGAATAGCATAGGTAAGCAAACAATGTGGCTTTATTTTTCTACTTTTTAAATCGTGGCTAGTTGATTAGAGTTGTCATACCCTGTTTGCAGGAACAGACAGCTCCAATCAATGAGTTTAAAGTAATTATGAGTTGTATTAGTGACATGTGTGCAGCAGCTTTAAAGAAACCTGGCACTGTGAAAGTCCTCTTGCTCCCTCCCCTCCAGGTATTATCAAGTAGTACGGGTCCTCAGGCTACGCAGGCTCATGTAGCACAGTGTATAGTATGCTCATGTGTCATGAATATTGCATTGAACTATAATATTGTTTGTATGTATGTACATCCAGCTCAGGAAATCGGTTCTATCATACATGTACTGAGCTACTACTACAACTATAAAAGGCTGTGGGCTTGGAAGCTACAACAATAATGTCTCTGAGTTCGTTTCAACGATAGTTGAAAGGTCATCGACTAGGAACTGGAAGCTGATTGGTTTGCCACCTCATGCTGCGTAATGTCACAAAATCAGCAATCCTCTTCTCAATCTTGCATAAATCTACATCTACATGTACATCTACATCTACATCTACATCTACATCTACATCTACATCTACATCTACATCTACATCCACATGTACATCTACATAAAATCTTATTTTTAAAACTTAAAACTGGACCATGACATAATCTTAATCCAACAACATTATTAGTAGTTTTTTCCAGTTAGAATCTTGTGTTGAAACATTGTGAATTTATATTAATCCATACTTGTCCATAATTCTAGAGAACCCCTCCATCAGAAACAAGGTCCCGCCCACAACAGGTGGTTTAGGACCTAAGCCCTAAGGCTTTACACACTAGCCAGGAAGCGATAGTGCAACTGATCACCCACCCTATCCAGAGTTAGGATTTTATTGCTGGAATGCCATGTGACAACGTTGGGTACATATTGGCACAGGACTAAATCAAATACTATGCATCATTCGTATGATGCAATAGAGTGTTTGCATATCTGGCAAGTACAGGCTATTTGTTTGATACTAACTTTAGAATGGCTGTGTTGATATTTTCTGCCTAGGCTGCAACATGTACTGTTCTTATGGGCATCAGGCTAAGAATTTACTTCTACATGTCTGCCCGCCATGTGGTGCAGGGTTGTAGCAGCTGTTGGAAGTTGTCTGCACTTGCATTGTACTAGTTTGTGTATCATTAGCTGTTAAAATAATAGCAGTAACCTGTGTGACTACTGGCATAATAAATAAATCTGAACATGTAGCCTTGTAACCTGTGTAACTGGTGGTATTGTAAAAATATTAATAATAATTTTGTAACCATGTAACCAAATAAATTGAGCAGCTGGCTAGGGTAGGATATTGAGTTATGCAGTGTCCATGCCTGCAGTGCATGACTATCAGACTGGGTCATAGAAAATCAGCTGATATTATCACCCAGAAACCACAGACCCATCACTGTGACAAACAATATGACCCTTCCCCCCTTCTCCCCCCCCCCCCCCCCCGGCACTTGAATCTTATCTCACCATTTGCTGCCCTAGTTAATTCAGTGCGTTGTCATTTCCACTTCACAATCTGCACTGTTCACCAGTAGAGAGAAATTAGACAGCCACCGGTGAGTACAATATCTGCCTACAACAATAACCTTTATTATACATGTATATTTATATAGAATACATACATGTATAACAGCGTATATATACATGTAAATCATAGCGGTGTAACTTTGTAGCCTGTTTATTAGGGGGGGCAGGGGGTACCAAACTAAATCCAGTTAGATTTCCGACTGCTTGCTAAATAAAATTAATATGGACATGATGCTTTATATACATGTATATACCCGTAGCTACATGTAGTTCCAAGTACTATCGAAGTCCATAATACCATGGCCTTGTGTCCTTGCATTCTAAATGTATATAATACAGGATCAGCTCCATTGTTAGACTTGACACGATGATGGAACAAAGCTTGTTATAACAAGGAGTAAGAGGGGAAGGAGGCTCTTCTTTGAAAACCTGGTTACAGCTATAAATACATGTGTATGCACAGACTCTGTCTAAAGGTGTCTAGAAGTTTAAAAATATTTAACGCATTAATTTAAAATGGACTTGTAAAAATTTAACACTTTGACACAATTTTGTCAATTATAACACTACTACGACACATTAGTTTGTGTAAGTGAGCTATTAAATATGCATGCATAAAAGGAGGCATGATTGAACATATTTAATCATAGCTACAGGTTCGCTGCTGTTTGAAAGTGTAGATTACAGTTGCAGTGCAGTGTACATAAGGTGCATATTAAAGTCAAGGTCATAATGTATATGTCAATCACTGCATGATAGAGGCAGACACATGAATATGAATGTAAATCTCAATAGAACATACCTGGGAGAAGCATTATCAAGTAGAGGTCACCCGCTGATCAGATTAAACACAAGCAAGGTTGCGATGTGACCTTTGTGAAGGTCGGAGGGTGTCTATATCTGAATAATGATCGTGGTAAGGGGTTGCTGTAGACTAACTATCAGTGTATCTACAGTGTACATGTAGATACACTAATAGCTAGTGTAGATACTATGTACATTGTACATGTACATATGGTTGAGGTTGAGACAGACAGACAGACAGACAGACAGACAGACAGACAGACAGACAGACAGACAGACATCAGATTAGAAGCCACTGCTACACCTTGCTATAATTTGCCAGCCGATCCTTAGGTGTTCACTGATGTTCAAAAATTACGGTTCGAAACAAAACATTTCGAAATCGGACGGTTCAACACTGGACAGTTTGAAACCCCCAAACACCAACTACCAGATTTCAACTAATTTTTTATTTTTAACACTTTTTATTTTATTAATTGAATTAATTACCTAAAGTTTATTTATCTGTGAGTTGTGTTTTTCTAAATTTAATGTAGCCTACACAGTTTCCGACTTTCCTATTTCAAAATGTTCCTTTACTGAAAGCTTATTGTTGTTCTTTCTCATTGCATATACATGTAGTCTAATGCAACATTCACACTGCAGTTTATACCAACTACTAGCGGCGAGCGGCCAACGATAGCAAATTATCAAATAGCTTCACTTATCTGTCTTAGAGAATGGTCAACAGTTTCAATTGAATACTGGTTGGTGTGTAGACAGACACAAACAGACATACTGCACAATAATTATTATGATTTTGGTGATTTATTGTACTATTGTGATTTATTGAATTAGTTGTAATGCTGTACTTTGATACTCTTTAGCAGAGTACGATGTCGATCACATACACTCCTGCACCAAAGAGTGCTGATTGCGCAGCTGATTGGGGTACATATGTAATCGCTCCTTTGACTGAGGATGAGCTGAAGAACAAGAAATTTACCTCCACCAAAAGAGTTGCTTTTTATAGTAAAAATGCAAAGAGCTATGATGCTGATATGACAAAGTACTCATACAGGTCAGTGTACGAGTATTATGTCATTATATATTATTTACACGTATATACCGATATATATACACGTATATACACATATACACTCGCACATATACAAGGTACATGCATATACACGAGCATATACATGTATATAGATGTATTTACATATATACAGTGTACACTTGTACAGTGTATATATACATGCATACACACATATATACATGTATATGCACGTACATATACATGCATATACACATATATACACGTATATACTCGTATATGTACACGTACTACCACAATGGTGTACAGGGGTACCTGAGGCTTTGACTCCTATAAATATTTACATGTACAGTCATTACTAGTTTAGGACCACACTCGAAAAAACTGAAAAACTGCAACCCTACTTTACTTGACATTGCACTTTATTTCAACAATATTAACATTAATGAACTTTTCTTATTGAAAACTGCTAGAAATAAAAGTCATAATGTTCTCTATTTGACTAATATTTTGTGTGTCCACCCTTGTTTTTGATAATGCTGCTGCCAATCGCGGCAGCATATTGTCCATCAGTGCTTTATAATAATGGATTTGTAGTAGCCAACATTTCAACCCAATTGAGAAAATTTGACGAGTTTTGTAAAACAGGTTAGCCGAAATACAATCTTCCAGCTTGAATGAGTGTACTAATCGAGCAGGTTTAAGTGATATGGGTGACTGGCATATGCTAGCTAAACTATGTAAAGCATTGATGAAGAGCATGCTGACGCTACTGGCAGCAGTCATCAAAAACAAGGGTGGACACACAAAATATTAGGCAAATAGAGAACATTATGACTTTTATTTCTAGCAGTTTTCAATAAGAAAAGTTCATTAATGTTAATATTGATGAAATAAAGTGCAATGTCAAGTAAAGTAAGATTGCTGGAGTTTGGTCCTAAACTGTAAGCCTCTGATTCATCTGGTTTCTGGTTCATTCTGACAGGGGACCAAATGTCGCTGCTCAGGCCTTACATGACCTCATTAAAGACAAACCGGACTCGCACATACTTGACATTGGCTGTGGAACAGGGAGAGTAGCTGAAGCGGTTAGTTATATAAATATTATGTTAATAAAATTTACATGATTGTATAGGTAGATTTTTAGTCTTGGATGAACCAGATACAAATTAAAAAATATATACATATAGACTGTGGAACAGTGTGCATGTCATACGAGATATATTTAGAGAATTTTTAGACTTGGATCCATACACTAACATTTTTCAAAGAGGCAGATTATATTTCATAGTATAGTATGTACAGTACCAAGTGTATTGCAGTTATTAGCCTTGGGTCCATACACTAACATTGATGGGTTGGAGCCTGCAGATGGTATGGCAGACATTGCAGAGAAGAAGAATATATATCAGAATATAATGAGGAAATACCTCTACTTAGACTGTGGACTTGAACATGGTAAATTTATTAAACAGTTCATAAGGCTACTATCACTGTTGGAATTGTCTTCTCAATTGGTTATTGAATGCCGAGTTATTTAGTAGCTGTATGTACATTGGACATTAGTCATGCATACATTCACAGTATTTATGTCTACTGTACACCTATACATGGCTAGTGTCTAATGTACATGTAGTTTTGCAGTATTTTGAGATACATGTATATGTAATACATACCTGGCTGTCTGTATGTATGTTCGCCAGCATATCGGTCTATGTCTTGTGTATATTCTATCTTTCAGTCTATTTTCAAGTGTTCAACAGTAGGCTCCCTGTGCTCTACATATTTACGTCAGCATACCATTATATTCCATTCAGTAACAGGTCTATTAAACCAATCACACTACTTCTGCTCTATTGCAACTACATTATGTATCTCTTTAGGAGTTAAGCTCTCCTGCTATTGGTGATCAAGAGTGGACAACTCCTAAGCTTAATTTTACATATAAAGATAGAATAACTTTGATCTTTATGTTACAGATGCGTATGACTCGGTTATATCATCGGGAACATTCATGGCTGGTCATATGAAATCTGACTGTTTGATTGAGCTCTGTAATGCACTCAAATCAGGTAACTAGTTGTACACGCATCTACCTAGTAATTACTATTACTGTACACGGTACATGATGATAAGTGGTTACTACTAATACTGCTACTTATTGGTGACTATATGTACTCTCTGCACTATAGTTGTACAGGTAGTTGCAAGTAGCTGTTAACATGTATGCCCTGTTTGTCTAGGTGGTTGCAAAACGCTATAAATGGCTACCCACATGTATTACTTACTACCAGATGCTTGTCCTGTGTTCTTACAGGTGGTTATAGTAATTGTTACTATAATATTATGTACCATGTCTTTGCAGGTGGCTATCTAGTAATTGCATTGAGACGGGAATATATGGATATGGTGGAAGAATACAGATTGAACCTGCGACCAACCGTAGACCAACTGGTCAAAGAAGGAAGATGGAAGATGGTGAAAGATGAAATATGCCCTGATTGGTGCTTTGGCAAGGATGGTAAAGGTGTAGATGGTCAACTATTTGTCTTTCAAAAATGCTGACAATAACATGTGGCCTGAATGTGTTCTGTTGTACAGGTACAACCACCGTACAATTGTCATGGGCATGAGACAATTTTGTCAGCATATTTATCGTACACGTCATATAATATAATAGTATACATCACTTGTATGTAGCATGGTAGCTGGAATTACATAGTATATTCTATTGTAGTGTGTAGGTTTTAATTACTTACTGTAAATTATCATAGTGGAAAATTTTTTAAACACGGTTGCATCTCTGTTTGACCAATTTTATACAATATTTATATCATATTATTTGTGTACTCTAGCTGCATGCTTTAGGTGTACTGTAAAGATAAGCTAAGTGGATAATGAATAGGCACTGTACTTCCCTACCTTTCTGGTGACTGACTTTCCAACCAAAAATAAAGAGAAAAGAGCACAATCCTGTATTTTAATCGAGTGAACTGAATCATCGACAACTATGGCTCATAATGTTGTTTAAATCATCATTAGTAATCATTTAGTTGGAGTTATCATACTACAATTTAATGATTTTACACGGATTAGAGGGATTAGGGATTAGAGATTAGGGATTAGAAGGATGTATACACAGATTTTAAAAAACTCCTGATCAAAACGTTAAACTGTATATGTGCTCTGTATACCTGTATTAAAAAATACATGGTATATGCTCTCAGGCTATGTACGCACATACTGCATTTCGATGGTGTACAACTAATATCAAATTGTAATGAGGTGAGATGGTGTGTGTTCAAACACACCAAAATCTGAGAAGATAACTCTATACCTTGTTTACTGCATATTTGCTAATGTGTAGGCCACACTGCAGCGAATTTTTAGCAAAAAGCGAATTTTGGCCAGTGGTGAACTCGCAAAATCGCAAATTTTGTGCGATTTCGCATTAGCTGTGCTGAATTAGCTAATTCACAACTTGCTAATTTGTGATTGGCCCATTCTTACTTGTCACGTTGCTGTCACGTGTTCAGAGCCACGGATTTTCAATCAATCATGAGTTTAAATTATTATATTAAAATATTTATTTTAACTGATGAATAAAACAAATACTTCCATTTGCAAGAATTGTGTAAAACGAATAAAAGTAAGGATAAAACAATTATTATATTTCATTCTATTTTAATTATAATTTTATTTTACCTTTTTCGGAGTTCTAGTTCTGCACTGAATGAGAAACGTGACCGAGGATAATAGTTTTTGATCCCTCATTGGGTGAAATCAAATTGTCCACAATACGAATTCGCTTATAGCTTTTGCAGTGTGGCACGCTCGATTCCAATTTGCGAATTCGCCTTTGGCCAAAATTTGCTATTCGCAAGAAAATTTGCTGTAGTGTGGCCTAAGCTTAAGAACTTGTGGCTAATTTGGAGTTGTCACATTTTGACTCAAATTAATCACCAAAGCAGTCAGAGAGTTTCATTTGTCTACAAAAGACAATCGAAAACAAGTCAGCAGATAAGATATGAAGTATTATAGAACACAGGACTGGCCTCTGCACATTTGAATAGGGAATTTTGCATTGAACTACATGTAAAATGCTGTATTCAATAAGATTATTGATGTGAAATATATGTAGTGAATACCATGAGATACAACTAATGGCATAGCGACTGTTACAAACTGTTGTAACATACATGTGCAATAATATATGAGCACATGGGAGCACATGGGAGCACATGGGAGCACATGGGAGCACATGGGAGCACATGGGAGCACATGGGAGCACATGGGAGCACATGGGAGCACATGGGAGCACATGGGAGCACATGGGAGCACATGGGAGCACATGGGGGCACATGGGGGCACATGGGAGCACATGGGAGCACATGGGAGCACATGGGGGTATGCAATGTTGTAATATTGCACTTTCATATAATCCAGCAAATACCACTACCTTCTACTTATTTTTACTCCTTGACGCTGGATAGAATAGTAATATAATACATGTATATTATATTTTTGATGTTATTATCAGCATGGTAGCTATTCATCTGGTGGACACTATTTTAAAGTTGTCACCTCTTGTGCTAGAATAGGGAAGACAACTTCAAATTTTGACCATTTGTCTCAAATCTACACAATTGTACCTTGTCAAGTGTTATTCATAAAAGTTACATAATGAATTCAAAAATAAAGTGTAATCTAGAGTTTCCTGTTGAATAGAAATCATCAAATGCATTGTACAGTGCATGCCCAGCACTACAGTTAGAGCTGACAAGTCTATTATAGTACAAGTCCTGCATCTATACAACCTTCCGCAAGTCTGGGTCCAGATGATTACAAAATTTTTAACATTCTACACAAGAGAATCCTAACAACAGACTAGAAAAACTATAGACCAATATCTACATTGTACCTTACAAATGTTGGGTAAGACCATTGAAGGAATCGTGAACAATTAAATACTGAACTGTAGGAAAATGAAAACTTATTAAATCATCAACAAGATTGTTTTTAGAAAAAACTGGAGAACTTCTCTTACCCTAATAAAATATACAAAAGTACAGAAGTAATGAAAAATGAGAAATCTGTGTTGGAAACATTTTAGGTTTTAGTAAAGCTTTTAGCCCGAATCACCATTTGATTTTATTACAAAACTTAAGCTGCTCAACTTTTCAATGAGCTGTAAATCTTATGTCAAACTATCTCTCAAATATGTTAGGGGGTTTGGCCATTTTATATACGCGTATATTGTGATGGTTACGCACAGTCTACCAACCACCTGACATTAACTATATGTGTATCCATGAATATATCTGCTTGTATTCATTACTGCTTAGTTGAATATTGTTTGTATACTTGAATATGGCATTACTGAGTCATTGTACTGCTTTTTATACCCATGTAAAGAGGCCGGACCTCTCAGAATTACTTGACATTCATTTTGTATATGAATTGGATGATTTTAAGCATCTTTTGTATAACCTGACCCATTTTGGGTCAGCCATCGGGCTTCCGGCCGCCATGTTGTTGCGCAATTTCCGGACGACCCTACGTCGTCTTTTCCCGACACTACGTCGGCCTTTTTCTCTTACTATATAAAGGGCATTGTTTTTACGTTTGTTGTCTCAGTTCATGCTTGGATCTCAATAAGGACACATCTATACTTATATACAGAGACTTTCACTTCGTAGATAGGTCATTCTAGTTGTTAAGGTCCTCGACCTTGCAATGCGAACTGCCTACTAGGTCGGATCACTCTCTTTCTCAGTATAGTAAATAAGCATTGACTCGGGATCTTGTGGGTCGTCTTTGGTAGTTCTTTGACTACTGACACCGATCAATCTTTCATGTAATGAGAAGGCCTAGCACCACTCATAGGCACTTCACTTTGGACTCGGGAGTCGTCTTAGGACGACCACACCAGAAACCAAAATCCATCACAATATAATAGTCTACATCACTTGTATGTAGCAAGGGAGCTATAATTATGCAGTGTTCTATAGCAGTGATATGTAGGTTTTACTTATATTTAGTGGAATAAGTTGTAAACACAGTTAAGTCTCTTATCAGCCAGTTTTATACTAGTATTTATATTAAATTCTTTGCACTTTTGCTGTATGCTATTGAACCATTGGTGCTGATGTTTCATGATGAGGCACTGTAACTTTCTGGTAATTGATTTTCCAACTAAAATAAACAAAAAACAAACAATCTGGTATTTCTAAGTTGAGTGAGTCATCAATATTAACATGGCCGTAACTATCTAGGCGGCTCAGGCGGCCCTAGCCGCCTGAACTTTTTGTTAAAAGAAGAAAAAATCAAGCTAATATTGGAAGGCAGAGTTAACGTGCCCCACATGATATAAACATACTCGAATGAAAATGATGCTACTATGTGTATCATTATATTAATGGCTAATGCTGATTTGATAGCGTAATTGGTAGAGTGCTTGGTCTTCATGCATAGGGACACGAGTTCGAATCCCAATGAGGGACAATTTTTTTCATTTTAGTAATTCACTCAATTTGTTAGCTATACAATGACAATATACTAATCTCATCTGTAAGATAGGATCACTGCATGTGTAATTCTGTATTCAACAATAGGAAATGCCCTAAGACTGCACGCACAGTGTACCTACCCACTTCATTTGTTCCACTTCGAACACTGTTCTTCAGGGTTTGGGAACCCTAGAATACCACTCTCCATCTCTATCCATCAACTAAATTTGCACTATTTCCCCTCTTATTAATGTGTGCACATTTTTAGGCTTAAGTCATGTAATGATGTGCAGGACTACAATGGTACGTCATGGCCAAGCCAAACAGAGAAGCACTATTTTGCAGTATACTAATTTGAAGTTTACTATTTGTAGGTTACTATGCAACATTTTGTACTTTTGTACCATCACTTATAGCTCAAATATGCATCAAATATGCATCAAAATGGCTGTTTTTGTGTGAATTTTCAAAACTTTCTTGTGGGAGATGCTCCACCCTCCTTCTGCCCCCATCCCGCACACACCCTCTCCACCCTCCGTTTGCCCCCATCCTGCACATACCCTCCCCACACCGCTACTGTTAGCCTATCCAATTTTGGCCGTCTCAACTTTTTCAGGAAAGTTACCCCCCTGATATACACAACTACTATAACAGGTCTACAAATCCTGTAATCATTCGGTTGGAGTTGTCATACCGTGTGTGTAAGAAATAGTGTCTACACTCAATGGTTTCACATAGATCAAAGGTCATTAGAGGCCATTAGCTTTGACGGAGCAACTTTGTTGTTCATTGGCATGGCTCTATTTAGGCAATGCGTGGTACCAGTTCACAAGTGGCCCTGATTAATATCCAGTCAATAACAAAAGCTGCATTCTAATAAACAAGCACTCCGTACTTGGTCTGCAATGCAAGTCTCACTACAGTATTTGCTCGCTCCGTTTGCATGCAATGATGACTTGTGGTCATGTAGGCAAGTTACAGTGACTCCATGAGGAGTTGTGTTTCCTTGCATTAGGGCGACAACTTCAAGTCTATAGCCCAAGTTTCAACACCGATGTAGGGGGTTTGGTACCCACTCCGCCCCGAATGGGAGTCGAGGTCCTCAGGCTATGACCTGCCCCGGCAGCGATGCCGAGGAACCGAGTCCCAAAGTCGTAGTGCCACCCGGAGCCGAGATCCTGACCAGCAGCATTGCAACATAAATATATTAATCGTCCCGATTTTCGACCGCGAATCTGATTGGAGGATGACAGACCGGAGACTCACGACTCACCGACCGTTTTGTCTTTAGTTATGGTGATTATAAAACTGGAGTCATTGTATCTAATATTAACCAATCACCACAGCGCTCCGTAATGCCATGATCTGAAAAGAGCAAACGGCGTGCTGATTTGCTCGAGAACAAGGCTCCGAAGGCCGAAAAAGAACAATTGGCGTCTCATGTAGCTGAGCTTCACATATTTTTAAAGTGGAAGAAACCCCAGAGGCTGTGAGTTGCCCTCTCTTGTATGAGTGGGAAATGTAATTGGGAACCATCTATCCTAATTTTAGTTAGTTTTTTCTCTTTCGGCAGTTATATTCTTTTGGCCAGCTTTTGCAAACAAGTACTTGCTGTGATTCGATGATATAATGGCTCTTCATTCACGGGCACACGGGTTCGGAACCTACCAAAGCACAATTGTTTTTCACTAGCAATTTACTTATTTGTTGGCTACTATAATAAGATTAAGCGAACAACTACACTATAATACTAATCTGTAAGACTGTGTAAAGGATGCCGGGTAAGCTGCCACTTTTAAGGCAGCACCACCTGGACACCTTCACCGCTACACCGACCTGTAAAGGTACAGTCAGCTTGCCACTTTTAAGGCAGGCTTGACTGGTCCCTTTATACCTGCCAGCTCCTTGCCAAGTGTTAGCCTGCTAGCCGGTTATGTACCGGCTGATGCCCTGCAAGGTACTGGCTAATGTATTATTATATTAACCACAACAATCAAGTGTCAGCTTGATGCCGGTTGACTGCTAATTAATCTGTACAGTGGATGCCTGCCAAGTATTCAAGTGTATAGTGCTGTTTATTGTAACAAAAAAGGCAGAGCAGAACATCTGCTCTGCTTATATAGCATAGCAAAGACCAAAGGTCAGTAGATACCGGCTGACTAATACAACATTCCAAGCCGGCATCAGTATAAAAGCATAATGATACAAATTATTGGCACATGCATATACATGTAGAATATGGAGACACAGGTTATTGGCATACTAGGTATATGCATACAGAATTATGTGTGTAATATAATATTATTATAAAATGTAGAATATCATAGCTAGTGTCAAAATCCACCACAACTGGACTACTACATGTACGTGTTACGTGTATTATAATAATTGTATATAATATAGTATATATACACAATGTACGTCCCAAATGTACAACTTTTGAAGTGATATTCTATCTAGAAAAAGAGAAGGGGTAAAAGGCTAAAATAATCCTGATGATCTTTTTCTATCACATGTGGAATTTTTGGCGATTTCAGCAATACACAATTTTATTTCTTTGTAGCAATAAAATAAAATAAGTAGAGAGATATAGTTACAAAAGATTATATTGGATTGTGTCAAATCTAAAGTTGCAAACAAACTGAATCTTTTAGAAAAACTGGGTCGCTGCCTACAGTACAAACAAGCAAAGAAGTGTGATGGATAAAATAGCCTAACACCCAAACACCCCATATATAGCAATGTGGACATAATACTAGGGGTGCCTTGCATGCAGTTGGCTCAGTGTACATCTACTGCTCCTTTTTAGTGGTTGTTGAGCTGGTGTGGTGGTAAGGTATTCTGTCCACCGTTACATAGAACTATGTGATTAGGTGCTGTGGTGGTCATGTGTAATGTGGGCACACATTAGCTGTTGGTTATAATTACAAGTTGTCCTCCCTGACTTTAGTTTGATTTAAACAAGGAAGGACAACTTCTAATTATGATCAATAGCTTATGAGTGACCATGGTACCAACCTATAGGGAATTAATGGCATAAGATTACAAACACAGTCCATCCACCTTATTTGTTCCACTTTGAACACTGCTTGTGGCTAATTCGGAGTTGTCACATTTTAACTTGAATCAATCAGCCAAGCAGTCAGAGAGTTTCATTTGTCTACAAAAGACAAATACCGGCAGATAAAGTATAAAGTAGAGAACTCAAGTATCTGCACATTTGAAGAGAGAATTTTGTATTGAACTACATGTAAAATGCTGTATCCGATATAGTCGTTGATGTGAAATAGTGAATACCATGAGATACAACTAATAGCATAGTGACTGTTACAAGCTGTTGTAACATACATGTACAATAATATACGAGCACATGGGAGCACATGGGGGTATGCATTGTTGTAATATTGTGCACTTTCATATAATCCAGCAAATACCAGAGTTGGGTCCAAGTCGGACTTCTAGTCAACAAGTCAAGTCATCTCTAAAATTTTGGAGGCAAGTCAAGTCCAAGTCAAGTCATTGCTGCCTCAAGTCAAGTCAACAAGTCAAATCAGCTGCCATGTAAGTCACAAGTCAAGTCAAGTCAAGTTGAAGTCAACTTGTCTACTTGCAAGTCAAAATGCAAGTCAAGTGGGAGACAACTTCAAAAATCTTACATTTTTTTAAACATCACGTTTTTTCTTTTAGTAGACATTCCGATGTATGAAAAACGATGCTAAGGTGTAGGGCATGTATGTTATACAATTATGGCAACTAGCCTGTATGTGTAGTAATAATATTGGCACTACGGTTGAGACTGGTCATGTAGTACTATATTAGTAACAGTGACACAGTGTTACGTAGCATAATATAAACAGCACATGGTACAGTACAGAGTGCCCACTGGCCAGTCCTGCAATTCCAATCTACAGTAATTAACTAATTGTTGCACTGTACATTGTATTCACTACTTACACCAAACCTACACTACACTTACACCGTGTGTACTACATGTAGTGATTATGCACTGTGTAGTTTCACGTACACACAGCCTAGATGTCCCATTTGGTGTGTATCCTCATAGCTACATGTAAACTTGATATGCTCTAATTGCTGCGAGTAGCATTATTGAAGTAAAAATGATAAGTATTTAGACAATTGAAACCTGTTTTCCATGTTGGCTATACACTGTATAAATTGTTTATCCTCCACTACATTGACTTGGCAGAAACCAAGTCAAAGTCACAAGTCATTCAAGTGTCTAAGTCAAGTCAAGTCACATTGATGTGCAAGTCAAAGTCAAATCAAGTCAACAATGTTGGCAAGTCCAAGTCAAGCCTACTCGTGACTTGACTTGATTTGGCAAGTCAAGTCAAATCTATGGCTTGGACCCAGCTTAGGCAAATACCAGTTGTTTTTTTTTATTTTTTTCCCTTTGCTACTGGATAGAATAATAATATAATATTTTTGATGTCATTATTAATAGGATATTCATTCGATCAACAATATTTCAGAGTTGTCACCTCTAGTCCAAGAAAAGAGGAGACAACTTCGAATTCTGACAGACTGCCTCAAATCTACACACTGCACCTTGTCAAGAGTTTTCATCAAAGTTTCACAACAAATTCAAAAATGGTAAAATGTACTCTAGAGTTTCCTGTTGATTTGAAATAACCAAATACATTGTACAGTGCATGCCCAGCACTACAATTAGAGCTAAGACAAGACCTCTATTATATAAGCCTTGTGCCGATGCAACCTTCAGAAAGTCTGGAGCCACTATACAGCATCTTAACATATTATTATGATGCGCTGGAGCATGATTTATGATTGTGAACATTAGATCTAGGGCTGATGCCTACTAGTAATATTACTGTGCTGTATTTAGTGCATCATGCTACTGTTTGCTACATGTACAAGTATAATCTAGTGCACTGGTACAAATAATAAAATAATACTTGCATAGAACTAAGGTATCCTATAATGTGACATAATTATAATGATTATCCAAAATAATTCAGGATTTGATGGCAATTGTGGATAAAAAGCAGATGCAGTTGCAGTTGCAGTCTGACTAGACTAGACTGACTAAACAATTAGATATCAATGGATCATCTATCAGCTATCATCCAGGCACCTGTCAATTGATATGATTTTGAATGCTTAGAGCAGGGATGCCCAAATGTGTCCCTAAGGGACACAGTGTCCCTTTGCCTGGATTTTGGTGTCCATTTGCCTGGATTTTGGTGTCCCTTCATCCCTTCTCAAATTTTACATGCAAAAGTGTCTTTTTATGGCTGAGCAGTGCTAGCAAAATTTACAGTGCTCAAATTACAGTCAAAAATACATCACAACGTTAAAAGATTCTCACATTTGGAAATCCCAAAATATTTATAGCTGACATAGAGATTTCTGTAGATTTCTGTCAAAAATTTGAAACCTACGGAAAATTGATGGCCTGATTAAGAGCTGAAGGCAGAATAAAGTGGAAAGCACAGCTACCCCAGCGTATCTAGAATTGCTGTCAAACTGGTGACACTCTTTGCTGGCACTTTCTTGTCTGAGAGTTTATTCAGTCACCTGAGCTACATGTATATTGAAAACGAAAAATCAGGCATGACTGGCTGAAAAGCCTACCAGGCAGCTATTAAAAGAGACAGACTTTATGATAATACAAGAGAAAGGACAATTCCATGACACCCACTAATAATTGTGTTCACAAGTGAATCGTGTAACATGCATGGAAAATTCATTACATATTTTCTTTTGATCTTAAGACCGAATCAGACTAGCAAATGTTTTTGACGTGTTTCCACCACTTTTTGCCAGCGGGACAACTTTTTTCCCGCTGAACAACACACACTAGCAATGTTTCCTTCATGAGCAGAGTTTCTAGTTTGAGCATGTGTGGCAACGTAGGAAATTATTTTTATGTCACCTACGTGGACATTACATTATATTCAATTTTGAATTTTCATTTACAGACGGAAATGCGGAGTGGCGCCGGTAAAAACTTTGCTAGCCAATCTGAAGCCAGCTTTATTGAAAGGGAAACACAAATATCAATCATGCTAAATATTTGGCAAACAGGGTGTTTTCGCTCAATTTTGTGATGGCCTGTCGCTCCACTGCCATTTTGCGGCGAACAACGATACGAAATTAGCTAGTCTGTTCCTCCCTTTATTTTTTTTTTGTGTACTCCAAAAGCAGATGGGTATAATTGCTGCTATACTTTGGTTGAAACAAAATCAATACATACGCGTGTTATAAAACCTATAAACTAAGTCGGATTGTACCACAATCAAATTGCCCATTTAATAGCTGCAACAAATGCAGCAGCAAAACTAAGTGTCCCTTGCTCCGGTTCACTTTTATAATTTGTCTCTTTCCGTCAAAAAGTTTGGGCATCCCTGGCTTAGAGCAACAGTGCCAGTATCCCAAATCATGCATACATAATAATGAATATGCAACCCCACTGGCTATTGGCTATTCACAATACACTGCATACAGTTAGACACGTGTTTGTGGTATTCAAGGAATGTGAATCGCGGTGTCAGAAGTTAAACAGTGTTCCTTTTACTAACTACTGTAGAGTTAGGTGCTACAAGTGCTACAAGCATGCAATGGTACTTAGTTTATAATGCATTATATCAAATATAAAACTTACATGTATGTGACACCTAAAATAATGCTCTAAGTTTAATAGCTAAGCTAAGCAATTCATAATAATATTATGTCTAAAATAATATAATTATGTAATTACTGTTACAAATTTGCTACATGATATCAACCAATTCTCAGACAACAATGGTATAAAAAAGCATTGGGATATACAGTTACATTTGAAATAATAATATACAAGCAGGTGTGAATGCCTTATTCTTTAACTTTCTAAATTAGTTAGTTTAAATTTAGCCGTTTGTCTGCATGTTGCAGCTAGCTTGTTTCAGCTGTTGAGAGTTGCATTTGTTGCTAGCTGGGTTTTATGGTGCTGTAGTGCAGAGATTTAGATAGCCTTAGTTCCTTATAGTGGTGGGGTAAGGGCAGTCAACCAACAAAATATAGAGAAGACAACTTCTCCTGCTTCAGGTTTGGCGAAGAACAAAGACTATCTCAAGTTTCTCCACTTCTGCACCTAACCTATAATATTTATGTTGACTATTTTCCTCAGAGTATGGTTAGCTTGGAAAGTCATGATTATATAACTTTTAAGAACCGGTTTTCATGTTGGTTGAAGCTGTCATATTATTGGCTGGATTATACCATATGATTAGGTTTACTGAGGTGTGATTTTACACCTTCTTTGAAGTAGGGTACAGGGATTTATGGTACTGTTTAACTTGGAGTTACTATCATTTGAGGATATATTGCAGAGTCGTTTGTTTGCTGCAGCTGGTGTATTGGTTATTATGGTTGGGGATGGTTGCTATGTGTATGCATGTACCTCAGGATGTTGTCTTCCTGTAGAAATGATTTATATTGCCTTCTGTTTAGGAGCAATGTCACTTCAAGGATGAAATGTTGACTTTGGTCCCTGGGCATTGCGTATGCTTGTGCTGTCACTAGTTTGTGACCTCTATCTGACCTATTGCAACCCTGGGTATAATTCAGTTACTAGTATTTATAATTTCACCAGCAAAAAAGAAAGTAGACAGTCACTGGTGAAGTGGTAAGTGACTGATCATTATACTCAAAATATTATTGTGTTGTTACATGTACATATTATACTATACACTGGACATAGTCACATAATATTATACCATACACTGGACATGTTACACACTGGGCATAGTCACATACTCACATAATAATATACACTGGACATACTGATACTACACACTGGGACATATTATATACTGGACATATTATATACTGGACATATTATACACTGGACAAATTAAATACTGGACATATCATACATTGGACAAATCATGGACTGTACATAATAGTATATACTGTACATACTATACACTGGAAATATTGTACACTGGACATACTATACACTGGACATACTATACACTGGACATACTATACACTGGACATATTATATACTGGTCATGTTATACACTGGACATGTTATACACTGGACATGTTATACACTGGACATATCATACACTGGACATATTGTACACTGGACACACTATACACTACACTGGACATATTATACGCTGGGTAAAGGGACAATTTGAAAAATGCAGTTCGGAATTGGACGTGTCACAACCGGACAGTTCGAAACTGTGTAGATTACATTTAAAAGAACACAACTCACAGATAACTTATTTTAATTAATTAATTTACTTTAATAAATAAAACAAATAACATTAAGAACTGGTTGAAATCTGGGGGTTGAGTTGGGGTTGGGGTTTTGAACTGTCTGGTTTCGAAAAGCCCTGCTTCGAATTGTCTTTTTCGAACAGTTGCAAACTCTAGAGTATTTAGCTGATTGTCATCTACTATACATGTAGCACAGGTTGAGAGTATCATATCTACTACAATATTATACTGTTTGTACATCAGACATGTTTTTGTAGGCTACTAGTCTTGTCTACAATATTATACAATAGACATATGTCAGGCTACTTGTCTACTACTGTTGTAAGTATAACAGTTTTGCTGATGTGTGCAAGTACTATATTATCCGCCATGGCAGACATTTGCAGTATGGTAAACCTCGATCTACTGTTGAGTTGAGATATTAGAATTATTGGAGCTACTAGAACTTCTTTGGTGTGAGTGTATAACTACTGCCAATAATAACCTTTTGTGAGCAATTCTGTACATGTCTGCTAGCACAGCAGGTGAAGGTAAATTGGAAAAAATAAGCAGGCATTTACAGACATACTGTGTACGAAGCGCATGGTTTGGTGCTGTAGGGTTTCATTGCTAAAATTCATCCTAGGGCAGCACACTTATAGCGCATCGCGCGATGCATCATGGGAAGTAAAAATACACTGAGAGCACAACTTTCTGCTATATAACTTTGCTGCTGCCTTCATTTTAACACAAAACTGCATTCGCTGAACAGGATAATTAGTGACAGCGATCCTTTAATTCAACATAATATCTATTATTCGTTTCCAGTACACAATGCCGACTACATTCACTCCCGCACCAGAAGGTGTCGACACCTCAGCTGATTGGAGTGCACATGCACTCGCTCCCATGTCAGATGGTGAACAGAAGAACAAGAAATTTACCTCCGTCACAAGAGTTGAGTTTTATAGTGAGAATGCAGAGAGTTATGATGCTGATATGGTGAAGTATTCTTTCAGGTCTGTATGAATAGTGAGGTGTTGGCTCATCTACTACAATGGCCTGGGTGAGGTATTGGCCCATCAAAAACAGTGGCCTGAGTGAAGTGTGGTCGTTCTGCTGATGCACCTGGTACCACAATGGCGTACATATAATAGACATGTAAAATAAATGGATACACCTGGTGTTTCGACTCATATAAGCATAAACGCCTGACTAAAGTTTTTTTTCTGGCCTATTCTAACAGGGGACCAGATGTCGCTGCTCAGGCCTTACATGACCTCATTAAAGACAAGCCGGACTCGCGCATACTTGACGTTGGCTGTGGTACAGGAAGAGTGGCAGAGCTGGTGAGTCATTATGTTGATGGAGTAACATACTTGTAGCTCAAGTGAACGCAGTAGAATCTGGATGTTTAGTGTATGATCAGCAGTAAAGGGACATTTTGAAAATGTCAGTTAGAAACAGGACGTTCTGAAAACATCGGTCTGTGGCCAGAGTTGCAATTGGGGTTTGAATGTTTGCAGAACACCCTGTTTCTAACTGAAATTTTCGAACAGCGGCAAATTTATGATGAGCAAAGTAAATCAACCTATTATAGAGGATTGAACACCACGTGTACATGTTATACGTGATACTAGATAGCGTATCATAATTATGGTATTTTAGAATTTCTTAGCTTTGGGTCCTTACAGTAACATGATGCAAATAGACGGCTATATTTTATAGGATATTATGCAATTCAGTTATTAGCCTTGGTTCCATACACTGACACGGAGCCGTTGATTATAGAAGTCAACAAGAGGCCATAATATTGGGTCTGTAACAAAGGATTGCATTGGTAAAACTTTTCTTTCAATTGCTTTCATTCATTTTAATAAGCCCAACATGGTGCACAGTATTCCCCCAGTACAGGAATTGACAGATACTAAATAATACATGATACGAAACGTCTATGTTATGTAGAGGTTGGGGTTTGGGGTAAGAGCGGACAACTTGCAAAGTGAAGAGAAGACCACTCTTATTTTATGAATATTTGCAAAGTATTGGCTACATAATATGATATATACAAAGTTTCTTATCACGCATTTAGTGATTGTTAATGTAGTGCCTCCCCAATGACACAACTCTCACAATCAACGGTTCTGCACTTACATAGACGATTTGTATCTTACAGAATGTAATACAATAATGTATGTTGCATAGTTATTAGCCTTGGGTCCATACACTAACATAGACGGGTTGGAACCTGCAGATGGTATGGCAGACATTGCAGAGAAGAAGAACATCTATCAGAATATAATGAGGAAATACCTCTACTTAGACTGTGGACTTGAACATGGTAAATTTACTATACAGTTCATAAGGCTACTATCATTGTCGGAATTGTCTACTCAGTTGGTTGTTAGTTGTTAACCATACAATGTGTAGTCATGGCGATAAAAACAACATCTATGTGATATATTTGTCAATTACATGAACACCAAAAATTAGAGACAGGAAATAGTTTGTTTCAACAGACTCACTCTGGTGTTTGGTGGCCTATCGTAATCCTGAGATTGCATCTGAGTTTATATCCTAAAACTTAGATTGGAACAGCACTTTTATGTTTTAATTCTGCTCATTTATAAGTTGCACAATTATTGTGAGTTTCAGCTATTACGGTGATAATATTCTAAGAGAAGTTGGTAGGACCTGCCATCAACAATTTGGTCTGTAACTGACTACTGAGAAAATTTTATTTCTGTGCGCTAAAGTGTGATAGGAAATTTCTGTATGTGTTCATGTCCATGTTCTTAGCCATTCTTAGTCAATATGACGTACTTAGTGCCATCTATCTATACATGATTTCATAGAGAATGTTGTGCTCGAATGTAGTCATTGCATACATACATGTACTTATGAGTTATGTTCTCCTGCTGATGGTAATCAAGAGTAAACAACTCCCAAATATGTTGTTTTGTACTTTGCTAAAAATACATCATATATATATATATATAATGGCCAAACTCCCTAACATTACTTTGTAGCTATTCTCAAACAAGAATACATGATTTGATGCATGCAGAATGTTGTGCTCTACTGTAATCATCTGTACATATTTGTGAGTTATGTTCTCCTGCTGATGATAATCAAGAGTAAACAACTCCCAAGTACACTATTTTGTAACTATTCTCAAACAAGAATAAGTTGTGTTTGCATTTTATAGATATTTATGATGCAGTCGTGTCATCAGGGACATTCGTAGCTGGTCACATGAAGTCTGACTGTTTGATAGAACTTTGCAATGTACTCAAATCAGGTAACTAATTGTATACATTTGTATTTACTACCTACAGTTTAGTAGTTACTACTACATGTTTCAAAGTGGTTACTATTCGCTACAACTCCTGTATATGATTACAAATGATTTACTAGTGGTTACCATGTTATGATTGCATAGTGTTGTTACTTAATTACTACTGCCTGTACCATGTTGTTACAGGTACCATGTTGTTCCAGGTACTATGTTATTACAGGTGGTTATCTAGTGGTTCCTTTATATACTGCTCTTGCAGGTGGTTTTCTAGTGGTTACTACATGTACTGTTCTTACAGGTGGTTATCTAGTGGCTATTACATGTACTGTTCTTATAGGTGGTTATCTAGTGGTTACCACATGTACTATTCTTGCAGGTGGTTTACTAGTGGTTACAATGAGACACGAACATATGGATACAGTTGAAGAATACAGACTGAACATGAGACAAACTATAGATCAGCTGGTCAAGGAAGGAAGATGGAAGATAGTTAAAGATGAAGTTTTTTCTGATTGGTGTTTTGGAAAAGATGGTAAAGGGATAGATGGTCATCTCTTTGTATTTGAAAAATTCTGACAATAAAATGCAAAAAAGTGCATGTGTATATTATACAATCATGTGTGTACATGTGTACATACATGTGTGGACATGTGTACATACATGTGTGGACATGTGTACATACATGTGTGGACATGTGTAGACATGTGTACATACATGTGTAGACATGACAGGCTTGATGTTATATGCAATTAGGATATGTATTTTGCTAAAATTTACCAGATGATAGGAAATTTTTTCATCCAATTGTGCTGAACTTCTGTCTCTCACTTGGCATTTTCTCAACCATGTTGTAACATTACATAGGGTCTGGGGGCAATTAACTCCAGTAGAGGACCAACTGTACCAGGGGTTGGTCCTATACAAAATTATACATAATCATGGATGCTCAAATAAATGTTATTAAAATGGTAAAAACATATAATTACATTGTGTCGGCCCTTAAAAGCTAGCTAGAGCTAGCTATGGTCCTTAGCTGGCTGCTCACTACAACAACTATGTTATATAGTCTGGAATCTTCAGTCATAGTCTAAATTCCAACAATCATTCGGCGGGTGGGGTGGGTTGAGCACCCTCCCTTCCTTGGGTCAGGTCACAAGGTACTAGCACCTCCCGGTGCTGATATTCTGACTGACAGCATTGCAACATATAAATCGTCGGATTTTCGACCCAGAATCTGATTGGAGGATGACAGATCCGGACTGTTTTGTTTTTTGATATATACAAACACTTTGTGCTTGGTCTGCGATGCAAGTCTTACTGCGTGTAATGATGGCTTGTATTCATGTACTGTGGTCATGCGTGTATAGGACCTCTGGTGGCACAGGCATGTTACAATGATTCCATGAGGATATGTGCTCCCTTGCATTAAGAAGACAACTCCAAGTTCATAGTCAGAGTTACAACACCAATTGTGTCGGCTAGGGGCCCCACCCTACCTTTTGTCAGCGTTGAGGGCATAAGGCTGCAGACCCACCCGGCAGCAATACCTGGGGACCCGGTCCCAAGATCCTAGCACCACCCGGAGCTGAGATCCTGACCAGCAGCACTGCAACATATATTATAAATTGTCCCGATTGTCATACTTGTCATTGTGATGATAACAAATTATATTCTGACAGAAGTTTTCTTGAATACATATGGAATTACACACATTTTATAAAATGTATAATATGACATAGATAACCCTAAAAAATAACTATGCAGCATAGTCAGAAAAACAGATACAGGTACCTTATAGCTTGCATATGACAAATATAATATAAACAAAAATTAAGTCATGTGATGTGCATGTAGAAGATATTATATAAAAAAATAATTGACAGCCTTGGCACACATGCTGTGACTAGTGTGTGTTGTTCAGTGGCAACTCAACTAGCAGACAGTATATTGTTACCATAGTAACTAGCAGACAGTATATTGTTACCATAGTAACTAGCAGACAGTATATTGTTACCATAGTAACTACCAGACAGTATACTGTTACCATAGTAACTACCAGACAGTATATTGTTACCATAGTAACTACCAGACAGTATATTGTTACCATAGTAACTACCAGACAGTATATTGTTACCGACTGTGACTAATCGCTGTACCCATGTAATGCCATACTTACTACGGAAAGTCTATTCTACTTGGTAATATGTAATCGACGGTGAAAACCAACTACCACTCAGCACAGCAAGAATCCCATCACAGAGACTCATATGTTTACAATAGACCACATCTTGTAGATTCATCTGTGAGCAAACTCTACCTGTAGTCACAATATGAGAATATACAATACATCGTTAGATACACAATGGGACTACAAAGTAATTACAAGCTATATTAGATTGATATACAGTGAGTGTAACCTGTACATTCTATAACGTGTATAAGATATGCGAGGTGGTTTAAAGTACATTGTATATACACAATGATTTTATCAAGCAATTACAGGTATATTAGACGGATATACAGAATGATTTGCATATGAATATTCTTTTACATGTATGCAGAGGTATGCAGAAACTTCGGATTAGGAAGGGAAATCCCTAAACAGTATTGGCGTTAGCTCAGAATCTGTACCCCTTCTTTTAAATTTTAAGCTCTGACTAGTAGTTGCTAGACGACCAACTTTCTCAACAATAATATTCCAGTCCAGGTGGCAAAGGTTGCAATAAAATCTGTACCCCTTCTTTTAAATTTTAAGCTCTGACTAGTAGTTGCTAAACGACCAACTTTCTCAACAATAATATTCCAGTCCAGGTGGCAAAGGTTGCAATAAAATCTGTACCCCTTCTTTTAAATTTTAAGCTCTGACTAGTAGTTGCTAAACGACCAACTTTCTCAACAATAATATTCCAGTCCAGGTGGCAAAGGTTGCAATAAAATTTTCGTGGAGCGAGAATTACTTTAAATAATAAAAAGCTGACGAATCCAGTATTTTCAACCCCTCATGGGCAAAGCAATATATATACAACGTGCATATTCAATATTGTACCGCTATGATATACATGTACATTTGTGTGTTTAATTCTGCGTGAATGTGTTTTATAGGATTTTTATACAGAGCACTGGCACATTATTGATGATCTTTATACCAAATCTGATGCTTGAACGCTCACATTTCAAACGAATATTTCGACTAGACACCTAGAGTGTATAAAAAGCAATTTTTCCAAAATTTGGCCAGCACCATCTTCTACCCTATTGCAGTTGGGGTAAGAAAAGTTTTGCCACTACACCACTGGTTATAGATATCTAGTTATAATAAACTGGCATCTTAACTTTCATCGGAGACGGAGGAGATGATCGGATTGATTCACAAGACGAGAGATGGACAGGTAACATATTTTATGTACAGCTGTTTTTAATAGATATTATGACATAATATAGCCAATAGTAAGATATAAACAATACAGTACTACTAACCTGTGTTTACGTCAACGACATCTAATGCTTGTACTCCATCTACCACACTAAGTACCAGTATATATGATCCACCATCACAGATTACATGAAAGGGTTCAGCTATTGTGAGAGTCCATTTGATTTCTCCTGTGCTAATATCTATTCTAATCACTTGAGATGAGTTATAGACGCTAACAATGATATCATTTCCTGTGCCAGCACAGACTGATACGCTCCCACCATCTACTAGCTGAGGACAAGGTGTCTGTCTGACAAGCTGACCAGTTAGTGAGTATACATAAAGAGTTCCACTAGATGGACCAGGTATAACTAACTGATTGTTTACTACCACCAGGTTCCAAAACTCATGGTCTTTGTGTTCCCATTTGTTTACAAGTTGACCGTCAAGGTCATGTATATGTACATGTACTTGAAAAGTTCTAGCATTAGCTACAAGAGTATAGATTCTATTGTCAGAAACCGTGATAAAAGAGACTCCATCCTCTTCTGGGTATGTTATTAGGCCTCTATGCATGTGATAGCATTCATCTACTAGATTCACAGAGCTACCAAGGGCCACATACGTTTTACCATTATACTGGCAAAAAGTGCGTGCTAAATTTTGGTCCAACTCAACAGTTTGGATGAGATTGAGAGTCTGAGGAGTCCATGTAGAAGTTGTCTTCTCTCCTTCCACGGAGATATTCACATCTTCTGCAGGAACTATTTCTAGTTCTACACCTCTAGAGGTACCTGAATGTAACATACAACACAGCATTACTAAACTCTAGAGGTACCTGAATGTAACGTACAACACAGCATTACTAAACTCTAGAGGTACCTGGATGTAACGTACCATACACTATACTAAACTCCACATTGGTATACATGTAGGCTACTAGGAATGTGGAATATAATAGAATGTCCGCCCACCATGAATACAACATCAGTGTAGGGATTAGAGGAAACTAATGTCTAACCGTTATACTAGCGTGTATTCCCCATGATCATTATATTATATCATATACAGTGTACCTTGCAGTGTATGCACTAATCATGTGGTTACTACCATCATGGATTTATATTGTAGTAAGTAAAACAGAATCAGTTATTACCTTTACTCTGTAGTTTCACTGAATTGTTCTCATCCAACTCTTTCTCCATATATCTTGTTATTCCAGACTGAGTCACATTTCTACGCTTTACAAACTCTGTCTCTAACTCTTTGTAAGCCAAAGAAATAGATTCCAACTGTAATAATAGAATACACAAGGGTTCCTCCATTCGTCTGCTGAGATTTCAGGTAGCTGTTAGACTAGCATAGCTGAGTAATGCTCGCATATGGCATACCATGTGATAAGGTCTCATATGTACATGCATAAATGGATGGTTTAAACGGGCCAGTAGTAAAAAAGCGTCTCTGATTGGCCTGAGCCACACCACTAGAGATAGCGTAAAACGGCACAACTCCTTGATTAATTGTGACCACGTTTGGAGGCGGGAAGGACAGATTTTGGCAGGAGTGATCCATTTTTTCTTCCACTATCTTTGGATTCATACTATAATATAGAATACGTTATAATATGCAATAACTACACTTTACATGTACATAAAATATGCTACCTGTTCATCTCTCGTCTTGTGAATCAATTTGATCATCTCCTCCGTCTCCATCTCATAGTCTGATGTAGATCTAGATGTCCTCTTTATTAGAGTAGACAACTCTCCCTCTTCATCCATGATCTCTACTGTTAGATTGCTGAGAGTCTTCTGCAACTCTGACACCAACTCATCAGTAGAGAACAATTGATGTGGTGAACCTGTAACACCCATAAAGTATAGACACCACACACAGAGTTTTCACATATTGTAATGGTACGCCAAATCGTATCTTACATCTGACACTCATTCTTGTGTGCACATAATTGTATATATCTGCTTGTACTTTACTCTTATACTATTGTATATGGTTACATGATTATTACTAAGTCTTTTAATGCCTTTTATACCCACGTACAGAGGCCTGACCTCTCAGAATCCATTGATATTCATTTTGTACATGAATTGGACCATTATAAGCAACTTTAGTAGAACCCGACCTATTTTGGGTCGGCCGTCGGGCTTCCGGCGGCCATCTTGTTGCGCAACTTCCGGACGACCACACGTCGTCTTTTCCCGACGTCACGTCGGCCGGAAGTCCTTATACTATATAAAGGGCATTGTTTTACTGTTCATTGTCTCAGTCTTCACTTGGCTTTCAATAAAGACACATCTATACTTGATACAGAGACTTTCACTTCCTTTTGTCAGGTCATTCGCTTAGCGAACCGCCTACTAGGTCGGATCACTCTCTTTCAACGTATAGTCTGAAGGTCAGATTTGGGACCAGATGGGTCGTCTTTGGTAGTTATCGGGCTACTGAGACCGCTCGATCTTTCATGTAATGCGAAGTCCTATTACCACTCATAGGCACTTCATTTCTGGGTCGATAGTCGTCTAAGGACGACCGCACCAAATCACAGAAACCATTACAATATTATAACATGTTTCATGCTACTATAACACTTTTCATAATGGCCGACCCTCTTAAGGTCGGCCCTCGGCCTTTTGAAACCATATTGTTATGCCATATCCGGAGCCGATGCTATATCGTCCCTGCCGATACTATATCGGTCTTTTTACCGGAACCATCGCCAGAAATGCTCTTACTATAAAAGCATGATCATTTTCTGTATTAAATCAGTTAATGATTAGACTGCAATAAAGTCACATCTCCCAACTCAACCTTACAGAGTCTTCGCTATTAGCAAAACAGTTCAAGCGCTTAGTCCCCTTGGATCACTAGCCCGAACTGACTTTTAGGCTATTAAGAACATACTCTTTCAACTCTTTCTGAGCATAGCATCGGGCCTACGGCCGTTACACGTGAAAAAGCCACAAGCACTGTTCACTCTATATGTAATGCAGGAAGAATAGTCTAGTCAACCACTCCTAGGCTTTTCCCACACTCACACGATCGGTACCCGTGTGATTCAAACACGAAAACATTACGATATAATATTTACTGACTTTCACTCCCATTCTTCAATATAGTCCCCCTTAACCCCAATACACTTCTTCCATCGATGCTCCAGCTGCATTAAGCCATTGCAGTAAAAGTTCTTATTTTGACCATGTCTGAGGTGGTTGCGCCTATCCGAGGTGGTTGCACCTGTCCGAGGTGGTTGCACCTGTCCGAGGTGGTTGCGCCTCCATTGCTGCTTCCAGCTCTACTCTCCACTGTGACAGCCAAACTTACACTGAAGCCAGGGGACGTTTACTCATTGGTACTTTGTCTATATATGGGATACGTATCTAGAAATACTCTACGACATGCCTGGAAAAATTTCACCAATCTACTGCATGTCCTTCCTGGTTAGGCTGACTTTTGGATCGGCCCCCGTATATCCACATAGTGACAAGAGTGGACAACAACATAGACGTTATGCACACATATTATACAATTGTGTAAATTACTGAAAAAGGAAAAAATTAATAATATAAAACAAAAAATCTAATAAAACACTAAAACAAAACGAAACTACAACAGTGTGCAGCGTAAGTGGATGTGTGACAGTAATTCATATTAGTCATAGTGCCTACTAAGGAGCAACGATATATCACAATATAACATATGCGAAACAACTATCTCGTTGGACAACGCCACATCAGAGACCACAGAACCAAAGTCTACGCCACACAGCTTACCACATTGGCGATTAAGGGACTGACAACAGGGCCTACAGACAGCTAGTGGGCCCTAAGCACTTTGGCAGTCCAAAGCGAGGCTGCACGATTTATTAAAAACCTTAAAGGAAGAGATTGTTCGATCTCTGACAACAAAAAACAGCTAAATCTTGTTTCATTGAACAAAATTAGGCAGACTTGAAGAATATCTCTTTTCCACACCATCTTGGAGCATGAATCTCTCTTTCCAAATCTTATATCTACAATCAATCTAATGAAAGGAACACATGATATTAACACCAGGCATGCTAATGTTTTCAATTCTGTTGCCTGTCACACTAACAACTTACGTAAACTTACTGTGGAGTTCATTGTCATACTAGACTGCCTAGGGGGGCAGAAGAGGTATGCCTCATATGGGACAGTAGTAGTGTATGGTTTGAGCAGTGTTCGATGGGTATGTACCAGGGCTCATTTCATAGCTTGGCAGTGCAGGTTGTTATGACCTGCCATTTGTAGAAATTAAGAATATTTTTTCATGCATCATTTTTCAAATCTCGAATAGTTTGAGGTAGAAAACTCTGGTGGCATAGGCTGCTGTTTGCTCTTAAGGATCTCGGTTGGCCTTTGCTTTGGGATCTAGTCTGCATCTGGCAGTTTTGTTTGTCTGGTGAGCTCATCGTAAGATGAATTCAGGGCAGGGTGGAAACCTTGATTTGAAATTATAGCCATTAGGAGATCTACTCTTCGCTTTCTCCACCTCTCTGCCAAGGGCACCAGACCAAGCTTATGCACAACTTCTTCTGGTCCCTTTCTTCCCTTAATGTTAGCAATGAATCTAGTTGCACCATTCCGTGATATATGTGCTACTATTTATTAGCCTCAGTTATACATCCAGACTTTAGCTTTCTCAGAGTTCTGGGCCAAAATGAGTAATAAAAAATATTGTTCTAATGTGTGGTGTATATGTATTGAGGGCCTGTCTAGTATTGTGTATTTTATCTAAATTTTGATTAAAATTTTAATCAAAATATTGAACCTCTTTGTCATCAAAGGGGGCGTGCGTGAGCCGTGACAGGTATGGAACTCACTCAACAATTTATCTTTGGATAGCTTGAAAATGCTAGCCCCATCTCACTATGACTATTCATTCGAAAAATGCAGATGTTTTGACTCCGACCTGTCAAAGCTTGACTGAAACTTCTTCAGCGGCAATGGTCCTTCTTGCTCTGCAGTTCGATTCCCTATAGCTTGGCAATGCCAAACTCTATCAATTCCCCGCAGGGGTGGTGCATTTGCACCACTGGAAATTTCAGAAGAAAATTTTTTTGAATTTTTTTATTTTTATTTTGTTGATTATTTTTGCTAATTATATTATCCAAATGTCTGTGTCAACCTAGCACAAAGAATATAGGGGGCTCAAAAGCATGTGATATGTTATCATCTTCCTTGATCCATGTAAATAAATATTCCAACCATTTTTGCCATTTATTTTCACATCCTAATCACAAGAAACTTTATTTTTTATCTACTCTATTTTATTTTTTTCTAGGCCGGCCCATAACATAAATAAAAAGATAAATGTTTTTATTCATTTTGCTTAGATAATTGTATTTGTATTATTCATTTATTCATAAATATATTACAATCAACAATTCATTTCCAATGTATTTATTATTATCATTTATTATAATAATAATTATCATTATGTTTTGCTTTAAAACAAAACAATTAGGCCTATAGGGCAATAGGCTAGTTACAACTATTCTATTCAACCTAACTCAACTGGCCACAAACCCATTTATATGTGGTCAACAAGTTACCTTTAACAAATGAACATAATGTTATCTGTAAACTTTCAGAAAACCCAATAAATGTATATGTAACTGAATGAACTGAACTGGCTCTTAGCAAAGGGGTATTTATACCCCTTTGGCTCTTAGGCCCTCCTAGACCCACAGATGCCAGGATTTTGCTTGGCGACCGGGGCGCTGACCCGGAGCCCGTTGGGGGCTTACAGCGCGCTCCAACTGAAAGGGCCGCACGTGGAAGCCTCCCATACTCGATTTCTCGACCTACCACTTTCCGTGCCACCCAAATATGCTGAACACGCCGCTTAGTTAGGAGGAAGATGAAGTTGAATGCCCGACAAAAGCTTAAGGCCGAGGTAGGTTCACAGAGGGCGGTTACACAATCGGACTTTAACACCATTGTTAGGATATTCGTACGGCCCCGATTAATTTGTCCAATTGGTGCCTTTGTTCCAATGTCTAATAAAAACCCCTGTTGCAAACATCGTCTGCTCACCAGCTCCATTTTTGCCATTTCCAATCATTTGAATTCCTAGAGCAAAATTTGATTAACTGAACTCTGAAATAAATCATAAATAAACATTTACCCAATTATTGAATGAATAATTCACGATAAAAGTGGCCATTTGCAAACTTCCTAGGAATGAAATTTTTGTTTTGTTTTTCATTTTAGTTTTGAAATAACATAATGATAATAATATAATTATATAGGTGCTATCGCATATACAGTGGTGATGGAAATAATGGGACCGCCCTTGAAATTTTTCATTCTTTGAGAGAATGCCCTATTTGTGGTCACTTTTTTCCATAGAAATGTATTAAATAGCATATCAATAGAAAGCCTAGAACCTCAGCTTTCAGATATGCATGATTTTATGCATAGAGATCTAAAATTTAGAAGTTTTCAAGGCATATTCCTACGGTATGTCAAAATTGGCGACATGTTACGATTTTTATCGAATTGGGATTGGACATAGTCAGCTCAAATATTTTAGATTTATGAGACTGTAGCTTTTAGAAACTATGTTTCTGACCTTGAAAAGGGTCTTTGGGGTTTGTGTGTGGCCTAGCATCTTGGTAGCCAGCGTTTTTGGCTCGATCACGGTGTAGCAGCCTCGGGCATAATATCCGCAAGGGCGTTGAGGTGTTCTAGTGACCCAATTCAATACTAGGACTGAGTTTTCAGGTGCTTTAGTCTTCTGATGTTGGTTATCTTGTCTTTAGATAAAATTTATGCAGTGGTGATTGGTATATTTTCATTAGGGTTCAAGTACTGGCCATGGAAGGACTTGGACATGGTAATCGTTTTATCCACTTTTTGTCAAGCCGAGCTGTGTGACAGGCTGTTTCACCTTGGTTTAAGATTCAATCATCACGGCAGAGCTGCCTGGCAGCTGGCAACACTACAATTTTGAATATCTTGCAGCATTTGATAGATTTGTTTGCCTCAATAAAGAAATAAAGAAGTCTCGGACCAGTTAGGCGAAAGTTGCCCCGCACGAGGGCGGATGCGCAATGCTAGATGGGTGGTACTAGGCACCTTGGGATCAACTCCTTACCTGCATCTCTCATATTATTGGTTCCACTATGGTTTAGGATGGTAAAAGTTCCTCTATCACTAAATGGCACCTTCTTGCACTAGTCTCCTGTCCAATAGAGGTGTTCCTTGGTCAGTTTCAGTTGTGCTCGGCTTTTTATTTCTGTCTGCGGAAGCTTTCTTTAAGCTTTGCACTCGGAGGCGAGTCTTTTCCGTCCACCCCACGAATAGTGAATGGAGTCAATTTAGCACCAGCAGGTACTCAGAGCTCTCTGGGCCGTTGGGGCTCAGCGAGATGCCTATTGACTAGTCAGATGCGTGCAAGCTTCCTTGCAACTCTCCGTGTTGTCAGATTCCTTTGTCCGCGATATTTTTATTCTTTCAGGCTACCACTCCCCTTCCACCACCTAATTGTTGCTAGCACCCCATCCATTAAGCAAGAAAGTTCCTTGACCATCTCATGGTGTGTTTTCCCTTAGTTATGCGGATGGATTACGATGGCATACTTTTCTTAAGAAAGATGAGCGTCATAACGGCAATGAAAATGAACTGAAAACTTTCTCTTGTAACAGACACGTTTTAGCAGAGTTATACACCACACAAAGTTCACACAGCATCTCATATGGAGTCTTCAACTGTCACAAGGCAATAACAGGGAGAGTGCAAAATATCCCTTGTAAAATCAAAGAGCTTAAGATGTAATCTTAAACTCGCAAAATTTAGTAAAAATGAAGATTTCAGAGTTGGTTCAGTTAAAACTCTCTAAATACCTCCATCTTTCCCCAGATAGTATGGAAGAGGCTGTGGAGAATAAGGAGAAAATTTGCTTTCAAATGGTGTATAACTTGGATACATTGCAATGAAGTAGAGAGACAGAATTCAGGCTCAAATGCGAATAGTACATATTCTCTTAGACGGTCCCTTTATTTCCATCACCACTGTATATAAATAGTGACAATTAGTATATTTAAGAGTTGTCCACTCTCGCGCACTTGAGAGAATGTAACTTCTCACTAAAATTGATTAGCTGACTGTAGATAGGACAGGTATAATATAGGAGAGCAGTACCTACACTGTAGAGTAGTCTCAGTAGAGAGATAGATAGACAGATACCTATAGTAGACTGTGAAAATGAGGCATGGAGAGACAGCAGTATAGACAAGACTGTCGACATACCTGTAGATAAGTCACACAGTGACAAGAGTGGACGACTACATAGACGTTACACATACATATTATACAAATGTATAAGCTAGTAGAAAACACGAAAATGGAAGAAAAACTACAAAATAGAAAACCAAATAAAAACCAATAAAACACTAAAACAAAAACACTAAAAACTAAACTAAACTACAATAGTGTGGAGCGTGTGGAGTGTAGGTGGATCGTAGGCTACCCAGTAACTCATATCAATGCGTACTAAGAAATAAGGATATATGCGGAACAACTATCTCGTTGTAGACCTTGGAATAGAGTCGACACCGCCACATCCTAGACCACAGAACCAGAACCTACGCCACACAGCTTACTACATTGGAGATCAAGGTTCTGACAAAAGGACCTACAGACAGCGTACTACTACTACATACTATGTACAGCTGGTGAGTCCTAAGTACTTTGGCTCCAATTAAATGTTATAACTGACAATACCAAAACCCCCAATTTTAGTTATAACAGTGCTACAAACACCCTCGATAACGCAACGTCAAACTGCAGGGAACTTTATATAAGAATTATTATATCATTAGCGGGAAATGGCCATTTACAGAGAACAACCTAGTAATATTTCTGAAGAAACCAGGAAGAAAGGATTACAGCGATACCACAAATTATAGGTCAATAACCCTGGGATCAATATGCGGGAAACTTCTAGAAAGGATCATAGAACCAAGACTAAGAGATATTACTGAAGATCAAAATTGGCTAGGTGAAAATCAACATGGTTTCAGAAAAGGCAAATCAACCGGTACATATCTTTGTCACATGATATTATCCATCCAGGACCACAGTGCGAAAAAGTTAGCCACAACTGGGATATTTGTGGATCCATCTACAGAAAGCCTTTGACAGCGTGTGGCACGAGGGTTTACTATATCGACTGATTGATATGGGGTTCGGAAATAAGTTCCTCAGACTTACCCGCAGCTTCCTAAAAGATAGAAAAATAAAAATTAAAGTCAATAATTTCACTTCAGAAGCCAAGTCATGCCAAATTGGCCTACCACAAGGAAGCATACTATCACCACTCCTATTTATATTTACAAGGGACATGCTATCTAATATCGATGGACTAGCATTGCAATACGCAGATGACTGCTCCATCATATGCTGCAAACCGAACCAGGTAGAGCTCAATAATGCGCTTAGTGCGGTTTGACAACAAATCAGTGATTGGCTTGCCAAGTGGAGGCTCAAAGCCAACTGCTCCAAAAACATACTGTATGTTTTAAAGGACAATCAGTACAACTACAAATAAGTAAAGAAAATATTAATATTGCTAAAGGAACTAAAGTCCTTGGACTCATAGTTGATCAAAACCTCTCCTTTGGGCAACAGAGGAATATGGCAAAAGCAACCATTTTCAGGAAAAGGAATATGTTAATACCTTATATTCACAATGGGCTACTCCCAAGTACCTCACGCACCATACTCAATACAGTGATCCTCCCAAAAGCATGTCATAATGCCTACATATGGGACGCTAACTCTGATATGGGGCTCTTTTTAACCCTTCAACACAGACATTACATAAGCTGACAGACATCCAGCCTCTTCAACTAAGGAACGATGCTGACATATGAAAGGGGTTATGACATGTGGTTTATGTCTATATTTAATGCAGCACCTCTTATTTGGGTTTGTTGCATTTGTGCTACTATAAGCAGAGTTGTGTCCTCTTGCCCATGCTTGACTCATTAGCACTATCCAATGCTGCTTCAAACGCAACTTTGTTATGAAGACGCAACTGCGTGCTTTATGTCTTATAGAGAAAATTGTTGAATTCAAGCTGTTTGCATAGAAAGAGTACAGTGGTAAACAAATGATTTCACAGTGTTTACTAATATAGCTGTAGGATAACTTGTGCAAGTTTTTGAATTTTTCTGAGCTTTCCTTTTGCTGGCAATAACTAGCTGCCTTTATTGGTAGGTCCGGTATTTCATCTGGCCACACTATATACGGCGGTTATTATTGCGTTCTTCTATATGCCTATGCATTGTGTTGTGGTCTAGTTGTTTTAAATATAGCCTGGAAGGTACAAACAATAGAATAGTTACAGTACTAGAATAACAAAATATCTAGGCACTCAATATATTGTGTCACTATATACATATCTAATTGAGTGCGTCTTAATGGTCTTAATGCTACCGTAAAACACGTGGCATAACCCCTTTAAGTGCTTGTAGATTAGCTGCAGCAGATAATACACTAACTTTAATCTTGAGAAATTCAAAAAGCCAACTGCAAAAGAAGATAAGATGCTGCATAGCTAAGTTACTAGGTCGACATTTTGAAGACCAAGCTTTAACACCAAATTCTTTCAAAAAGAAAATTGTTAAAAAACTGATCAAGGAAAGACAACGTACAATATGGAAAACCCATCTACAACAAGGATATAATGGTGAAGGTTTATTAGGGCACCTCCCTATAGACCATCTAAGTGAACACCCATTCCCCATATCACTCCCAAGGAAGTTGACAGGATACTTGTGTAGTATATTAACAGGGCAAGTCAAACTACAAGCACACTTATATAAAAGCTAACAAACATACACACCTACCTGCTCTTGCATGCTGGAAGACGAGTCCGTTCACCACTATCTATTCTCGTGTCTCAACTACACCCAGCTAAGGCTCAAGGTACAGCCAAACCCATCCAACTACATATCGATAATAAACTACATCCCACCTTAAAGTAGTACAAAAATGCTCTTTTGAAATATTTTAGTCAGTTTTTATTCAGTTAATCAGTTGTAGTTTTGATCGTAATAAACAGTACCAGTTTTATTAACCAGGAAGCTTTCATGATAAAAATTGCCTTCCTGTATATTCACAGTTGAAGCAAATGCAAACTCATACATGTGCATACAACTTGACCTACATGTACAATAGGAATAGTAATATGGGTAAAAAGTAAGAGTACAGAATGTAACGTATACAAAATTAGGTGATCACATAAATTAATCTCGTGCCTTTGGAGTTTTTATTAAGCAAGTTCCACTATGATTACCTTTTTTGCTATTATCAGCTGGTCACAAAAGACACAATGGAAGTGGCAAAGAATTGTTTAACAACTACAGACCAATCACACTCACACTCAAATTTTCGTTTTCGTTTGGTTTATCATGTTAGTTTTGAATGAGCAATGTTTAGGATTGTTAAGATGAATAATGATGTAATAAAATTAAATCTTTGTTATCGTCTTCCAATCACAAAACGACTTGAAGTTCGTCGATTGGGTGAATGAAGCTGAAGTTATGGTCATTTTTATTGAACCTTAATACAAGGAGGTAGCAAAGAATTTTCTACCAACTACAGACCAATCTCACTTACAAGTATTAAAGGTAAAATACTTGAGCATAAATAGTAGTACATTATCTCTGCAAAACATTTGATGCTGATACTTGATACAGGCTGCACGGTTTCCGCAAGGGAACCTCATACCATACCCAACTGTACTCTACATACTATTACCTTTTCAGAACATTCAAATGACTCGTTGTTTGTTAACTTATAGTTGAATCATACTCAGTCTTCTCGTTTTCTATTTTTAGTTTCCATACCAATGATCATTCCGCAGTGTCAGTGATTAGACAATGATATGCTAATAGTCCCATGGAATAACATACATTTTCGACCAGTCTCACAGTGCTTGCAAGGGCAATGATGTCGAGAAATACTAAAGTAAACAAATTAAAGCTATCATCATGGAATGTTCCAGAAGAGGTGTTAGAATATTATCACAGATGTAGAATGAAGGAGATGTTTCCCTGGCAAGTAATTATTACATGTGTGTTTACTTCAATGTTATGCCAATGTCAGCCAATCACTGGATCTTTTTCTGTTCGTCCATTCTTACTGGCTGTTTAGACAGTGTCCAATGCTAACAGTGTCAGCCCTACGTTACATCTCCAAACATACTCTATTGGTTATTAATGAACAGCTTAGTCTCTAAATCATGGAGTAGTTACTGTAATGGTTATACTGTGAGGTCTATGGTAGAATTAAATGACGTTAAGTAAAGGCTCTAGTGTTAGCGTGACATAAGTTCATGGCCACCTGGACTTGTTATGGATTAGTTTATGCTCCACTACTTCCCTAGGTGTCTTCGCGACCTCTTGGACGGACCCGGGTCACAAATAAAATTTACAAGATGGCTGTCCGACCAAGGCCAGAAGGGCTATTGGCCTAGGATTTTGCTTGGCCGGACGAAACCATTCCTAGCTCATCGGCACACCGGATTTCTTCGCGCGGAAATGAGGATTTTGCTTTTGGCCAAGGCCGGTGTGTTTGCGACCCTGTGGCGGATGCGTGCCGGAAAATATTTTTGTAAATCGGCCTGGGTCTGAAGTTCAGGTCGCAAAGACACCTCCTATCTATAATAATTATTTCTATTGAATACAACTAAACATACTGATTATCTATGTTGTAGGTGAGTGTTTTTTTTTCACAGCACAAATTTTGACAGTCAGGGTCAGGGTTACTCAGTCATAGGAATATTCTTTAGGACTAAATTTCTGTTGTCTTTGGTGGGACTCGAACCTTGGTCCTTGCAAATAATTCGCAAGTGCTAGCCATTGTACCAGTATTGAAATTTTGATGATTATTAATTGGTTCAGGCTAAATTTTAACAGTTTACTGACAGCGTTAATTTTATTCCTTTTTGTTACGCGAGTCATACATCGCGAACGTTTTATTCCAACCATGTAGACTACATTTTCTGTTGTGTTCACTATTTGCTAGCAAGGTCCTTCTACATGATAATGGCGGGCAAAGAGGAAACATCTGCTCTACTCAGTGAACCAGTCACTAAAGCTATTGATAAGGAGAAAATTCTGGAAGTTATAGATGAGCTGAAGAGAACACCAGCCAGAGGGGTAGGAGTTGTCGTCACTTGTTCTGTATGGAACATGTACCTGGACTATCTGACTGTACAGAAGGTGAGTGGCTATGAATATATGTTATGGAGATAATAACTACTATGTTACATTGAGTTGACTACCAGCTACAATAATTATACCAGTTTTGTGTTCTATTCTCATATAATTAGTCGCTAGTAATACAATAGTGGACTCTGTGTGTGATATCTATATTCTATATGTATGTGTTTGGTATCTACCTAATAATCTAGCTGTGGGCACAGTATACACTGTATGCTAGTTACCATGGTAACCTATGGCTGTCTGGTACTCTATGCCTATATGGTATATACTTATACTGTATGTGTATGTATGTATGTGTGTGTGGTAGATCTATCTATCGGTAAAACATAACAGTATACACATGTATATTATTATAATAAAATTTATATGACAGAATAATTACATATAACATTGGGTTGTAGATGAATCTAAACCACATCCCATTTGTGTTACAAAGTGAGGATGGTGAATATAGTATGTTGTATTATTGTAATATGGGTAGAATAAGGATAATGGTAGATTCAGTTCTGAGGTGCCACACTAACAATATCATGTTGATTTATATTTTAATTGCAGAAGAAAGTCAACAGGATACAGTATACAGGATGATTTGTCTTGATGTCAGAAGTGGGTTGATGAGGATTACCAGCACATATGTGGATTGTAGAAGTATGGAGGTAGGTATTAATCACTGAATATTATTGTTTGTATAAAGGTGCAAACACACAGGAGCGTTTTGGGGCGAGCGTTTTCTGAGCAAGCGTCAAGCGCTATGCCCTTGATAATGTAAAGAATGACAAACATAGCTTCATAAACATTATCTTACAGGAGAGAATAACTCCAAAATAACACTCCAGAACAGACAACTCCAAACCAAAAAAATGAACATTATAGAACAGAAGTTATCTCCTCAAAAGTAGAAACAACTCCTACACGTTACTATCAAGAAGCCACACTCTTCAACTACCAGTACAACGAGAGTTAAAAAAGGACTATAACTACAGAATAATATACCACAAGTCACGCCCCTACATTATATTATAGCCCATACAGATAAGCCAGAACTAACAATAACAATTATCTAATATCCTGCAGTGTTTTCTTAGCTAGCCAATAGAAATTAAATAGACAACCAAGCTCCCTATGACAGATTGATATAACTATTGTATATGAATATTTTAGCCAATAGGAAAGGCTTTATTTTGTAATAGAGTATCACAAAAAGTATAAAAAGAAAGGACATCATAAATTATGCGCTCGCTAGCTTGCTTACTAACTTACTTACTTGCCGCTTTAGTTAGCGAGTCACTTACTGTGTTTACTATTTTAGTTGTTTACTGATTTAGTATTTTTCTCTAGTACATTAAGTCATGAATATTTTATCTAGTTAGCTTTGTATTTTAATATGTGTATTTTATGTATAACCCCTGTTCTCTCGTTAAATAGATTGTCGATTAAATAAGTAAATAGAACAAGGGATATGAAAGGAAATCAAAGTGGAGTTATATTGAAAATATATATATAAGGTATAGATGAACGTGAAACGTGAAGTAATACATTGATGCTTGAGCTAGCAATATATTGATCTAGATAAATTGACGGGATATTCGTATATTGTAAGTGTATATAAATGTGGATAATTAGTAATTGGACTTGGAATTCTTGGAGACAAATTGTAGGATACTTGTTGAAGTAATTGTGATAATCTTGGATATAAATGGTATTAGGTGACGTCGCATTGTGTAAGATATTGTGGATAATTCAGTGGATAATTCACGCACAGTGAATTGAGTATAATTATAATAGTATTGAGATAGATATCGGTTAACAGTACATGGTGAATAGTACAGTGAGATTTACGTGAATAGAGCATACAGTTATATCATAGTTGTACATTATAGAATAACTTATTAGTCGGGCCAGTGAGCCGTTATCGTATTATTTAGAGTTACTCAGTGAGTCACACAGGTTGTTGGTCGTCCTTCAGTTGTCCCATATTGTCATATACAAATAGTATTGTTTAATATACATCCTGACTTATGTGACCACTTGGACCTCCTAGAGAATCTACGCAGCTAACCCCCTGGCCTAGTTGATGGAGTGAGGGTGGTGCGATACATCAGACCTACAACGACACATATAGCTTACGTACATAATACATATATAGAACAACGAACCTGCACTCCTGCTCCCATCACAATAAACACACGGGGCAGACGAAGAGCGCGGCGATTTAACCATTAGCCAATGACATGTCGGTATGTATTCACTCCGTGATAATCCACAGGTTTATGTTTACTAACTCGCGGTTTAGCAGCCAATCAACATCGAGCGAATCATCTCAATACCTCGGCTGGCTGAGCTCGAGCGTTTTGAGAGCGTTGACACTCTGGCGATTCGCAAGCGTCAAATTTGCCCAAAACGCTCCCGTGTGTTTGCACCTTTATGGTAGGGGTACCTAGGTAACAATATCCTACACTTGTATTGATATAAGAGGTGTGTAATACCTCATATCTATCATAGTCTATGTGTGGTATAGTGTTTAATCTGTACTGTGTATGTGTTACAGGTTCACCAGATCAATTGATCTCTACAGGTAAGTTGGTATTTGACTTACAGAAGGCTTTCGGCAATCTAACAGTAGAGGTTATGGATAAAGAGGGAGAGTTGTCTACTCTACTGAAGAAAACATCTGCATGTATATTAGACTATGAGATAGAGATGAACAGGTAACATATTTTATCTCATAATACTGAGTATATCAATCTGTATACAAGGTGCTGTTTCGGTGTTTGACACCTCATCAGTACTGTTCAGAGATACACCTAGGAGCACACCTTAGTAATACTGTATATTTACAGCAAACCATGTTTGTAAGGTGCAAACTATCCTGTGAATGCCTGTGAGCATTACACAATGCTAACAGCTGTAGATACCAAATCCAATAAGTGTTCGAATATATAATTGTATATGTATGCATGCAGTGTACAAATTACTCTTTATGATAATTGCTTTTGTATTGAGCAGTGTATCAGCTGTACACTTACTTACATGTATTATACCCTATTAACAGCAATTATTTGCGTAGAAAAGTTTTATGTGTCTGCTAATACTGGAGCATTTTATGATCAATTTGCTTCATTGGAAAGTCTCTATGGATGTAGAACCAAGTCCCTGACTACCCACAAATAATTTCTTTTGTAAGATAAAGGGGATATTAGCATATAAATGTATATAATTACTCTATACACTGAATATTTATATGATTACAAGTACTTTATTTATATCATCACAGGTAAAGTCTACTCTCAGCTGACTCTACAAGATCTCTCTATGATGTCCGTTATATGAACTTCTCTGTAAGAACTGTTGCTGTACTGAACGATGGTCTCTTCTTGTAGTAAATTATTAAACAGTAGAGATTCTCCTTAGTAAATGTAACATTACACGGTCACAGTCATCTCATAACACATACACTGTATACCAGTTACCATGGTAATCTGTGATCATCTATTTGTAGTATTTTATTGAATGATATATACCATGTAAAATTGGGTATCTACAGTGGTACATACGAGGGACGATCAATAAGCAGGTAGACTCTATTAGTAGAAACACTTAAATGTATTTACATTGACCATGCTTAATTTTTTCTATCACCTTCAAAATGCTCCCCTTGGGAGTCTATACACAGATTCTAGTGCTCTTGCTATGTTTCCAAGCACCTAAAAAACTCAGTTTTTGGAACTTCCTTGAACGGTTTTGTTGTATTTTTTTATTTCACTTACATCATCAAATTGTTGGCCTTTTATGGTCATTTTGACCAGAGAAAACATGTGGAAGTCACACGGTGCTAGGTCTAGGGAATCAGGTGGGTATAGCAAAACAGTGACACTGTGCTTGGCCAGATGTGGCCTAACTGTAAATGCATTATGACTTATGAGCAGGCTCGTTGGTGTGGTGGAAATGCCAATTCTTAGTTGCCCACTTTTTTGACCATTTCCACCTAATGGCATGTTGAACGAGTTTGACGTTATTGTCAGTTGGAGAAGTAGTAGGGCGACCTGACCTTGTCTGATCTTTTACTGAAGCAAACCCACCTTAGAATTTGTCATACCACTATCTCCGTAAACCATTTGTACAATTTCATAGCATTTTGTTGGCTTTTTTTCTAAAATCGTATTCCTGATCTCTACTGCTCAATTTTTCTTTAATTTGCCGTCTCACAAAGTTTTACAAAATGCTTATTGATCACCCCTCTTATACAATTTATGTATCATCATCAATTACTCATTGCATTATGCTAATACATTGTCATTACATAATATGTATTACTTACTACTTACATTGTCTTACTTTACAGTATCACTTGTTATATTAGCTAGAATTGATTGTAACATTTATAACTAGTTGCATGTTTTCGTATAAGTTATTGACAAGCTGTACTTGATTGACTCTACTGTCTTACTATATGTATTATATTGCTAGACACTATTATAGTTACATTATTCTGTAGACACACAACACTGCATGACTAGAGTTCAGTTATATTTAATAAAGATTTATAATTCAGCCCAGAAGCTCTATAAATAACTGTAAAATCTATTATTAACCTACATTGTACATGTAAAACTAACCTACAGGCATACCTTACTATAATCATTTCTATTTATAATACCTACTGTACAGGTACATAGTATAGTATGTACAGTATAGTTAAAATAGTAATATAATCATATTATATTTATATGGCATGTGGTGTATTATATTAATATAGGCCTAAATGTACACGCATATAACATATTAGAGATTGATGTACTGTTAGTATACCCACAGTTAAGATTATATACAACGCTTGTCATCCCCTGACATTCTCCTAGCCTTACAGTATTGATACTTCATGTGAAAAGTGAACTAGTTTGAAGTGTTACCCTGTGTTCACAATTTTTCTGCATTAATATTTTTAGAGGCCACCATATTACCAGAAATTATTTACATATTCTATACTAAACTATATTCATACAAATCATACACATAAACCTACAAATACAAGTGCATGTATATACATGTATATACTATTATAGTACACATACCTCACAACCATGATTACTTCACCAGCAGGACATTTCCATATTTTAAAATTCAGGTTTGCAACAAGTAAAATAATGTCTGTAGTGTAGATTTTAGGTCATTTGACCAATTTAATAGGAGTTATTAGCCCCTGCTGACAGGGAATGATAACTCTTACCAATAGGTCACGCAAGTCTTTGCATACTCCCATACGTATATACAGCAGTCTTATTGCGTACTGGATTATTAGAGCATATACACGTATCTATGTACAATGTGTGTAGGTATATTAATATGTGTACACAGTGTTCGAATTGTGGTTATACGGGAGTATACGGCGTGTACCCACTTCAATTTTGGTGGGTACACTGTCAGCAGGCGTGTACCCTCATGGTAATTGACTAGTTTTGCTGAAGACACGGCAGTTTTCGCAATCGAAATAGGTTTACTGGTTGCTGAGTGACTGCTGATCGTAAAATTTCCCTCTAATTTAGCGATCGTTTGATTGATAACAGCGTGTTAAGTTAATCCCGAACTGTCAAAGTAAGTTTATAGTAGCTTGGACCAGCGACCTGCACACAAATAAATCCTTCTGCTTTACTAACAAAGTTAGTCATTGTATCAATTGTTTCATAGGACTTGAATATGGGTTCCACTTTCTTTAGTATTTTCAGTTTTCCGAATGCGTTTGCAGAGCCATGAAAACTTTTTGATGAGGACAGTGGCCAAACAGTTGAATCTAAAAGTTTTTTAGCTCTAAACCTAAATCTCAAAAGTAAATTGTTGTACTCTACTGGAATTTGACGTTTGACTGAGTGATAAATATCGGAGATAGTTGTATTTTTCTTACTTTGCTAATAAAATATGAAATACTGTAATAGTTGGCCGGTCAAAGCCACTATTACTTCACCTAACTACACCCAAACGGATGCCACACTAACTACAACTTGACCTCCCTACTGTTCACCCAGTAGGACGGTCATCCAGGCTATAGCCTATCCCAAAGGATAGCTCCCCGGTTGTCCAAGTCCAATTATAGGATTAGCCTATAACGGTCTTGTAAATCTAATAATAATAACTTACTTGTAAGCAGAGTAGTTGTAATCCAATAACAGAGAGTAGTTGTTGATTCCAGAGTTTATTTCTAACTAACTAATATGATACAAGACAACTGCTTTTATACTAACTCACAAAACCACAAGTAGATTACAAAAGATGATGAAATAGACGGCAGCCGGAACCAACCGTCACTGGATAATTAGTTACAGAACGACATAATGGTTAGCGTGACTAGCCGTCACTGGACTCTATTCATAAGGCAAAAAGATAATAGTCTATTATAATAATCCGTTATTGTAAAGATAAACAATCTACTGTAGTTATAAAAGAGGTGTTCATTACTAACCACACCTTCTAGAATATAATTGCTATTTACTAGGCAGAGTAAACAATATATAATGACATGTTACATAATAGGTAATCATAAGTGTTTAGCTTTGGGTCCTTGGCCTAGTTAACCTACGCAGTGTTTTGAGAATGCGTTGTAGAACAGGGGCTTTGCCCACAACACACCCCCCTCCATTAGTTGCCCCAGGGGTCAAACTAATACAACTAGGCTCCTGTTCCCTTTCCTTATCTTCCTTGGCATCTTGAATAACTTGGTTAGGTACTTCCGTAGCTATTATCGGGGTGACTTGGTCAGTCTGAGACGTCTGTACAGCACCATAACACTGGAAGTCATCATAGCGGGCAGGAAGCTTGGTCTGGCGACGGGGTCGTCCTGTCGGGACTGGTAGGGGTTCCGGTCCTGGTGCCGATGGGTCCAGCTCAGCATTACTCTCTGCTGTATCACTACTGTTCTGTTCCTCTGACTCGGTCTGTATAGGTTCCTCTACAGGAGGAACAGTAGTCGTTCCCGAAGTTCCCATGGGGGAGGTTCCGCCATCACCAGGTTGTGGCCTCACTCCATCTGGCTTCTCAGTCTCAGGGGCGACTTCTGGAATGGCACACTCTACCACAGGGTCCACTGACTTCCCCGAACAACCCTGTCGATTCTGCTTTGTTCGGGCACCCCGCATATTTGGCCGCTGAGCCAACTCCCTAGTTCCAGGTGCCTGACCCACACGCTCAGAGCAAGGATGAAAGAGCTTGAGGCGACATTCATTCTGTACAGAAACTTGTCCCTGCCTCTCTATCTCATATGTGTGGTTGTCATAGGCCTTCCGTATAGTATATGGACCTACAAACTTCGGTTGCAACTTGGCACTTTCTCCCTTCCGCCTACGGCGGTTGGTCAATAGCACCATATCACCTATTGAGAACAAGGGAGGTTCTTCCTGATCGGCTTGCCGTACTCCGGCCTGTTCCTGTCGGAGAACCTCATGGACTTGTTCCAATCGTCGTTGCACCTCCAACACATATTCACTCCTGGTCTGTCCAGTGACTGGAGGAGGATTATCCTGCAGCTGGTCCGGCAGTCGGAGCTCTCTTCCCAACAACAGAAGGTTGGCTGTCTCCCCGGTAGAACTATGCGGAGTGGCTCGAAATGCCCGCATCACTTGGGGCAACAAGAGGTCCCAATCCTCTTGGTCCCTATTCAACAGCAGTGCCCTCAGTGAGTCTCCTAAACCCCTATTACCCCTTTCCACAATGCCATTGGACTGTGGGTGATAGGGTGTAGTGTGCGTTTTGTCCACATTCCAGAGTCGGCAGAGCTCAGTCATTAGCTGTGACTCAAATTGAGCTCCCTGATCTGTGTGTATTTGCTCAGGCAATCCAAAATAGCAGAACACCCGCTCATCTAGAGTAGTTGCCACCACCGGTGCTGTAGCTTCCGGAATAGCTATAGCGTCTCGCCACCGACTGAAATGGTCGGTTAACACCAGGATCCACTGGTTTCCCCTTGGTGTGCGTGGCATGGGCCCAACCAAGTCTACGGCTACTTTCTGCCAGGGCCGGCCAGCATAAAGCCGTTGGCGACTAGCAGGTTGCTTGGTCCCACCATGTTTGGCTGCCTGACAAATCTCACAGGTTGCAATAGCCCGTTTGACCTGAGTGGTCATCCCTGGCCAGTACCAGGTCAGCTGGAGCCTGTTAATGGTCCCGACAATACCAGCATGGGCCAGGTTATGGGTCCTCCAAATGGTAGCCAAACGGAGGCCGGTTGGACATACTGCACACCACCTGGGACGGCCATGGGGAGATATCCGTATCTCAAGCACTCCACCCGTCCCAATCCGCATGGCCCCCGCTCGACCGTGGAGCTTCCGTAACTCACTGGAACCAGCGTTCAGCTGTTCCTCTGACGGCCCTTCTCCCGTGGCTATTGCCTCGTACATAACAGCTACGGGCCCCTGTCCACTGCGTTGCAACTGGCTCAGGTTATCCTGGTCCACCTGCCTTAGCTCCTGCTCTTCCACCGACCCTTTGTCCATTCCCAGATCAGCACCTGGTTCGCAGACATCAGTGGTGGCTTGGGGCCAGCGTGGCGGTCCTCCGTCTCTCTGTTCTATCCGTGTACACTGCTTGCACTCCAAACAAGTCTGTCGACTCAATCCGTCGGCATTCCCGTGTTTAGGGCCAGCCCTATGCTCTAGTTTGTACCGGAATTCTGCCAGGATTTCAAGCCATCGCGCCACCTGGTGCGAAGGCTCCTTTCTCCTGCTCAGCCATAACAGAGAGGCATGATCCGTCCGGAGGCGAAACTCTTGTCCATACAGGTACGGCCGAAAGTAGTTTACTGCTCTTATGACTGCCAGCAACTCTCGCCGGGTCACACAGTAGTTCCTTTCTGGAGGTGTCAACGTTTTACTGAAATAGGCAATCACACGTTCTTTCCCGTCCTGTATCTGAGAGAGCACGCCTCCGACCCCAACGGCGCTGGCATCGGTGTCCAGGATGTACTGCAACTTGGGCATAGGATACCCCAAGATGGGAGCCTGGATCAGCCGATCCTGGAGAACTTTGAACGCCTCCTGCGTTCTCTCATTCCACTCCCATTCTGCAGTTTTAACTGTCAATTCCGTCAAGGGCTTGGCTATTGTAGCAAAGTCTGGTATATATTGCCTATAGTAGCCAACCGTTCCCAGAAAAGCCTGGAGCTGTTGTATGTTCTGCGGAGAGGGCCAGTCCCGTATAGCAGATATTTTCTCTGGATCAGTGGACACTCCTTCACTACTGACTATGTGGCCCAAATACCGAACCTTGGGCTTCAGAAGCTCGCATTTCTCAGGCTTGAGCTTAAGTCCAGCAGTCTTGAGACGCTGTAAGACTTCTCGAAGCCGAGAAAGGTGGGTCTGAAGGTCGGGGGCTATTACCACAATGTCATCCAAGTAAAGAAGTAGTGTCTTCCAATGCAGACCTTGGAGGACCTTCTCCATAAGCCGCTGAAACGTGGCTGGGGCTGAGGTCAATCCAAAGGGTAGCACCTTCCACTTCCAGAATCCAGAGCGGGTGACGAAGGCCGCCTTTTCACGGGCGTCCTCATCGAGAGGCACTTGCCAATACCCACTGACCAGGTCTAGTGTGCTGAAGAAGCGACTGCCTGCTAAAGCATCCAGACTTTCGTCAATCCTGGGCAGCGGGTATGCGTCCTGGTGGGTAACGGCATTTAGCCGTCGGTAATCCACACAGAACCGCCACGATGAGTCTTTCTTCCTCACCAATACCACAGGAGAACTCCAGGCTCCCTCGGCCGGTGTGATCAACCCCTTTTGAAGCAGCTGCTGAACCTGTCGTTCAGCCTCGGCTTCCTTTTCTGGTCCCAGACGGTGCGGTGGTTGCCGTATTGGTCTGGTCCCCGGCAGCACAGGTATGCTGTGCTCCATCAGGTTGGTCCGACCGTAGTCCTGATTCCCGGTGCTAAAGACCGAGCCATATTCCAACAGTAGTTGGGCTAGGTTCTTCTTCCCTGCATCTCCCTCACAGTGTGGCAATGCTGCCTGATATAACTGTTGAAGATGCTCCGGGACTAACTTAGCACCCTTCTCATCAGGCCCATGCCTAGGGAGACCCGGTGTGTCAACTTTACTGACCACTCCGCGGGCTACTCGCTTGGGTTTCCCCTTAGGCACCTGACGAGGAGGTGGGGGTCCTCTCTGTGGTCCGCTAGTACCTCTCTCTACGCCCTTTTTGACCACATCCGCCCAACTCCGGCTATCTCCGCCACTCTGGGTGTCCTGCTCATCCACCCCCAGGTATGAGCCCAGTGTCATACCAGCTCGAAGTTTCAGGGGATGACCCGTTGGGTTAAGACAGCGCACCATCAACCGGCCCTGCGGGTTGGGTTGACTGAGACTGGCCGCTACCAACGGTCCAGTTTCCTGTGTCTCTACGCTCCATGCCTCAACTATTCCCAACGGAGGAGGGTCTCGGAGATTAACCCGTCCCAGCAGCAGCATTTCTGAGTTTGGCGGCACAACGCTGGTGCGTACTAGCTGGACTCTACCAAGTAAGGGTCGTCCATGCCGGTCAGTGCATATTAGCTCCTGACCTGCTAACGTGACCACTGGCCTATCAAAGTCCATAGTGCACCGGTGTTGGGAGAGAAATGGCATGCCCAAGATGGCATCCTCATTGATACGGCATACCACAAACGTTTCCTCAGTCTTAACCTCCCTGACTCGTATCGCCAGCCGGAGGATTCCAAAGAAGGGAAGTTGTGTCCCGTCCGCCATCAATCCATGAGAGTCACATTTCTCTATTCCCGCTCTGATCCCAGAGGGCAACCGGTCGTACACTCCCTTGTTTAAGAGATTAGTTGTACACCCGGTGTCCACCAAGAAATGCACAGCCTGTCCAGCAACCTTTCCGGGAAGAAAGTGGCTGGCCTGATAAGGCTTCTCTGCCACCTCTGCACTCCTGAGCTGCAGAGGCCTGGTTCCTGGGTTATCAGGCAACGGTGCCGGTACCTCTGAAGGTTTCCCTTCTCCAGACGCTGTACCCCGTTTTGCCTCTGCTAACCGTCTCCCTCCTTGACTAGGTTGCCCCTTCCTAGTCTGTTTCTCAGGCAACGGGACCAGTGTAGTGGGTTTGTCCTTCCCACGCACTACCCCTGGTCCTTGCCTCTCTTGCCGTTTCCGTTTCCTACCAGAACCGCGGCAAGACTGCTCAGCAGTAGACGGGCATGGAGGAGATTCTTCCACCGGACTTTGCTCCACCGGCACTCCCGCTTCCTCCGTCTTACTCTGCTCCAAGACCTCAAAAGGATTCCGAGTCCGGAAAGTGGGCCCCTGACGGGGGGCTGACTTTTGGCAATGCCGCCGTGGCACGCGCCAGCCCTCCGAATCCACTTTCCCTCGTTTATTATACTTCGCCCGCCGGCCAGTGTAGGTCTTCACTGCCGGGGGCTCACCCCGTTTCCCGGAACCTGGGATTCCACTCCTCTCAATGGTTCCTGGGGTTTATGCATACCCGCCTTCAATTCTCGCATCTCCTGAGTTAATTGCAGGACGGCTTGTGACAGTGCCAGGAAATCTGGGTCACCCGTCTTTACCCGTGTGACCGGGTCTGCTGACTCATTTATACAGCGCAGGGCAGGAGTTCCTCCAACCTCTGAGTTGGTTCGAACCCGCAAGAACTCCTTTCCCGCCTGGACGGCTCTTTCCAGATCTGGAGCACTTACCGCTAGTAAGTGACGCTGCAGCTGAGGACTATCCAGTGTTTGAATAAAGGTCTCCAAGGCCATAGTAGTCCGGTAGCTCTCCGAGAGCTCACCATGGGCTATGTCTACTAGCCGCTGAACCTCCATGGCATAGTCTTGGAGAGTAACACTGTTACCCTTCCTCATTTGCCCTAGTCTTAGCCTAGCCTCTCGGGTTGAGAGCCCATATCGAGATCTTAAGGCTACTAGGATTCCTTCCAGACTGTCCGGCCGCCCACAGTCACGGGCTGTACCCTGGAGGGCTTCTCTCAGGTGGAGTAAGGTAGCCATTGGTCGCCACTCATTGGCCTCTGCTACCATCTGGAACTGGCGGATAAACAACTCTACATCTCCGTCCCCGTCAAAGTGTGGAGGCTTAAATGCCTGCTGCACGGGACGGGACCCCTGCTGTAGCAGTCGTTCTACTAAATCCGCCAGCCTATCCAGCCCACTCCTCTCATGACCCTCATTGCTGCCAGCCCTGTCAGTGCCTTGAGCACTCGGCATCCTGTGTCGTTAGGTGAAAACGGGATCTGCCTATCCCACCGCTGCCACCAATGTAATAGTTGGCCGGTCAAAGCCACTATTACTTCACCTAACTACACCCAAACGGATGCCACACTAACTACAACTTGACCTCCCTACTGTTCACCCAGTAGGACGGTCATCCAGGCTATAGCCTATCCCAAAGGATAGCTCCCCGGTTGTCCAAGTCCAATTATAGGATTAGCCTATAACGGTCTTGTAAATCTAATAATAATAACTTACTTGTAAGCAGAGTAGTTGTAATCCAATAACAGAGAGTAGTTGTTGATTCCAGAGTTTATTTCTAACTAACTAATATGATACAAGACAACTGCTTTTATACTAACTCACAAAACCACAAGTAGATTACAAAAGATGATGAAATAGACGGCAGCCGGAACCAACCGTCACTGGATAATTAGTTACAGAACGACATAATGGTTAGCGTGACTAGCCGTCACTGGACTCTATTCATAAGGCAAAAAGATAATAGTCTATTATAATAATCCGTTATTGTAAAGATAAACAATCTACTGTAGTTATAAAAGAGGTGTTCATTACTAACCACACCTTCTAGAATATAATTGCTATTTACTAGGCAGAGTAAACAATATATAATGACATGTTACATAATAGGTAATCATAAGTGTTTAGCTTTGGGTCCTTGGCCTAGTTAACCTACGCAGTGTTTTGAGAATGCGTTGTAGAACAGGGGCTTTGCCCACAACAATACAAAAATTAAAAATAAATATTAATTTAATATGGTCATCCATGATGTTGTATATAACAATAACATAAATATTCGTATTTGTTAGATTATCACTAGAGAAAGAATCTGTATTCAATAATATAACATATAAATAATAAATCAAACATTATTTTTATATTAATTATGTAAAAAAATAAATAAATAATTATTTATTACTTATAGTGATTATTATAAATAATAATAGAACTAGAAGTGAATCAATAGAATTAGATAATCAAATGCTAATCATATCATAATGATAACCATAATTATTTATATTTTCATTAATTTTTATATGAAATAAATTATTTTGATAATAATTGTTGTAGCAATACGCCTGCATCAAGTATAAATAAAAATATTGCTTACTGGATTGTTACAAGAACAAGAGTCGATATTCAATAAATAAAAATGAAAATATAAAATAGAAATAAATTGTTTTTAATAGAACAGGGAATTAGATAATTAATTTATATTTAATGATCATTATTGTATCGAATATTTAATGCAAATAATATAGCAATTGTTGTATTGTTTTATATAAAATATTTTGATCTCATGTTGGTATTTTTATTCTAGAATAGGTAGGAATACTATTTGTTTTTGCACATAGTATTGAATTTCAACAGCTATAGGTGTTGCGCTACTATTGCAAACTGCTTCCAAGTTTAGTAAGTGAGGCAAAGAGTGAGGTTATGACAAATTGGAATTTACAGAGAGCTAAAAAGAATCCTGTCACTGTTTAGTCTAGATGGTACTAGTAGAAACTATGTATTTGGATTGAGCTTGGTTTCACTGGTTGACTGCAATTAAAGTAATCGTTTTGTTTGTATCCTCTATTTTTGTAGTATTGAGGTGATTCATTGCTTTCAGAAGTCCACAAAAGACCACAGGTAATGAAGTTGTATGCTGCCTATTAGTGTACTTGCATGCCGCATATTAGTGTACTTGCATGCTGTCTATTAGTGTACTTGCATGCTGCCTAGTAACCTACATTGTACATGCATGATAGTTTGTCGAGTATTTTAGGTAGCTGAATAGTCTTTTTAGGCAATACTATATTTTTAGTTTACATTGAATTTACTGTCAGTATGATTTGATATTTCTTGCTAAGGTTATATTTGGCCATGGATTTAACTTTGAGGCCAGTTTTTACTAGTTCTGCCAATTTATAAAACATTTAGCATTTTTGGAAGATGTTGTCACAAGTGGTGAGGATACTTGTAATACAGTGTTTAGTGATCCAAAGGAAGCTGGTGAGGAATTTAATTTTGCATAAATGATACCCTAATAGATATTTTTCATATCTAGTGCTCGCTGGTGAAGCTGTCTTTTTCTAACATTGCTGTACTGGTGTTGTGGCAATGTCTTCTCTTCACTTTTCTAGGCGATTAGGCACTGTAGAAACCATTGGTTCAAACCCCAGTCAGGGCCTGGTGTTTTCATGGATTTGATGCAAGACCTGACAGCTCCCACAGATAAATTCCTTAAATTAACAAAATTATAATAATATTAGAGAAAACCCAGTGAGTAGTACATGTATATATCCTAGATAAATTGGTGAAACTCCTTTACACAGGTATGTATGTTTTATAGGCTTCAACCTTTTAACTTTTCCTTATAGCTGTTGTTCAATATAACATTACTGGTGTTATATAATAAAGTCTACAGGTAGGTTGTGACAAGGGAAATACATGTATTTTATTGTTTAATACTTTTGTTCATTATAATTTTGTTAATAAACTTCAACTCCTTCCCTTCTCTAATGTTGATGTCAATGTCATAGCTGTTTTGTTGAATTACTATAGTTTTCATACAGTTGCAGTTACATGCTGTTGTTGTTTGTGTTTAAATACTTTTGACAAAATATACAATTGTAAAATGTTGTAGTTCAGCATTTTGTAATAAATATAGAAGTTGTTTTCTCTTTGACTACATGTACTTTTATTACAGTGAAAGAAAGATAAGGGGAGTTGTCGTGTTTTAAATAGTATAGATCTATTCATTCTTACAATCAATGCAGCAGTAATACAAAATTGAAGGACACAAAGCACACTCAGTAGTTTAAAATATAAGGGATGGTCTACATTGGTACCATGACTGTACTCTGTGTAATGAGGTAAAGGAGCTATCAACCATAATTAGAAATTGTCCTCCCTTGTTTTGTCTTGCTGAAATGGGAGAACAACTTCTAATTATGATCTGCAGCTTCTGAGTGACCAATGCACCCTTTAGGAAAGGTCCTAAGATTGCAGGTAGGAACCGTGTACCCACCTCATTTGTTCCACTTCGAACACTGTGTGTACATCATATACATGTAGATGATTATAATTATCACTATACTATACCATCGTACAAATGATTATAATGCTATTGGTGAGGCCCTGACAATAGAAATTATATGGAATAACTAGACTTACATGGATGTACTATAATATGGTTAGACTGAAGAGAAGTGAAATGGAAGTGCTCTATAGCTTTTCGACATGGTTTCTCTCTATCTTAGCTTATACAAACACATATGCTTGTGATGCGTTTCTTGTGCAAGGAATTAAGTGGCCAAACCCCCTAACACACATACTTGTACTTATGACGACCATGTACCTGTAAACAGTATACTTATTGAGTATACTGTTTTTATTGTCAAGTTGTAACTCATGTAGTTGCACACCGTATGGTAATTGTGAATCAACCAATCCTTTGAAATAGTAAATAATATTCTGACAGAAGTTTTATTGAATATAGACAGAATTAACACACATTTTATAAATAATGTATAATATAACATACAATGTAGATAACATAAAGTACTATTAAGTAATACATGGATATTATAAAAATACGCCATGTAAATAATAATGTTACATAATGACCACACAATATAACTGGACAATATTATGTAATACAATAAAACAATACATAAAATCAATATAAAATTTTAACACAATTACTATCTTATATAATATACATGTACAACTTGCATGTGTACACTGCAAATACCTACTCTATTTCATAATATTATATAATATGCAGTGAACCAATAGAAATACTTTAACCAGTTAGCCACATGCTACCCAAAGAAGTATATATACCCCTTTGATGCTACCATAGTAACTAGCAGTCAGTACATTGTTACCATAGTAACCAACATACAGTACAATGTTGCCATAGTATAATAAAAGTTACCGAATGGCTGTGCCCACATGATGCCATTCTTACGATGGAATGTTTATTTCATTAGATAATATTGAATTGAAGGTGAGAACCAACCACTCAACACAGCAAGAATCCCATCACAGAGACTCATATGTTTACAACTGTGACCACCTTGTAGTTCCATCTGAGAACAAACTTTACCTGTAACCATATTATGAGTATATAAAGTATATAATTATATTACCAATGAGGTTATAAAGTAACTACAAGGTAAATGTTAAAGTAATATACAGAGTAACTTGTACATTAGTATTCTATAACATGTACATTATATACAAATATATACCATTATATGGTAATACTGGTCTACAGGTACATGTGATGGTATTGAATAGATGTGACATCAATCAGGGTAGAATATTGTACAAAGGCTAATAGTCTGGGTACTAAGGTAGAAAGATTGATGCATTTTACACATTCAAATTGTTTACTCATTCAATACACCACTTTGTCACTCAATCCCGACAGAAAAAAAAATAATGTACATTATGTATACAATACTGGGTTAATACAGAAACAAGATACAAGGAATTTCCTTTTTATTAGCACATACATGTATGAAAGCGCAGGTATAAGCTATATACAATGTACAAGAAAATATTTATGAAAATATCTCATTAAAGTCATCTAGATATAGTTGATATTCTAATATAAACAATACTACTAACCTGTGTTTATATCAATGATGTGTAATGTTGTTACTCCGTCTACCTCACTGTCTACCAGTATATACGATCCACCATCACAAGTTACATCACCAGGTGTAGCTATATCTGTGAGAGTCCATTTGACTTCTCCTGTACTAATACCTATTCTAATCACTTGAGATGAGTTATAGATCCTAACAATGACATCATTTCCTGTGCCAGCACACACTGATACTCCCCTAGCACCTGCTATCTGAGGACAAGGTATCTGTCTGACCAGCTGACCAGTTAGTGAATAAACATAAAGATTTGCACTAGATTGACCAGGTATAACTAACTGATTGTTTACTACCACCAGGACATAGGACTGGAGGTCTCTGTGTTCCCATTTGTTTATAAGTTGACCTTCAAGGTCATGTACATGTACTAGAGAGGTACTATTACTAAATACCAATGTATATATTCTATTGTTACACACTGTGATATCATAGATGCTATCAAACTTTTGGTATGTTATTAGGTCTCTGTTTATCTGACAGTTCTCATCTACTACTTGTACGGAGTTACCATGAACTACATATGTTTTACCATCATACTGACAGAGAAAGGACACGTAACCCACTATTTGGTCCAACTCAACAGTTTGGATGAGATTGAGAGTCTGAGGTGGCTTTGTAGGAGTTGTCTTCTCTTCTTCTACGGGGATATTCACATCTTCTGCAGAAACTATTTCTAGTTCTACACCTCTAGAGGCACCTGGATGTAATATACCATACACTATTACTAAACTCCACACTAGTATACATGTAGGCTACTAAGAATGTGGAATATAATAGAATTTCCTTCCCCACCATGTATACAACATCAGTGTGTGGATTTGAGAAAACCATGTCTGAGCATTACTCTAGTGTACATTCCACATGACTACATATCATATACCTTGCAGTGCACACACTAATCATGTGATTACTACTATCATGAATCTGTAATAGTAAGTAGAACAGAATCAACTATTACCTTTACTCTGTAGTTTCACTGAATTGTTTAGATGTAACCTTGGTAACTCTTCAGTTATGAGTCTGTTTACTTCCTCTCTTGTTTCTCTGTATCCATTTATAACATCAACCTGTTAATAACAATAATATACTAATACATGTAGTATGTACATGTATATATACATTATTATATAATCCATGTACAGTCTCTGACTCTAGCTAATTATAACCAGTTCATTCTATTTACCTGGTGATTGTCTTTCATTCTGACCTCTAACCTCAGTCTCTGGGTACAAAGAGAAGATAACTTCTCATCCAACTCTTTCTCCATAAATCTTGTTATTCCAGACTGAGTCACATTTCTACGTTTTACAAATTCTGTCTCTAACTCTTTGTAAGCCAAAGAAATAGCTTCCAACTGTAATAATATAATATACAAAGGTTCCTCCATTCATCTGCTGAGATTTCAGGTAGCTGTTAGACTAGCATCGCTGAGCAATGCTAGCGTATTGTATACCATGTGACAAGGTCTCATATATACATGCATAAATAGATGGTTCAAACGGGCCTGCAGTAAAAAAGCGTCTCTGATTGGCCTGAGGTACACCAATAGAAATAGCGTATTTGTGCATAAAGTGGCATAACTCCTTGATTAATTGTGACAGTGTTTGGAGGGAGTGAGCCATCTTTTTTTCCGCAATCTTTGGTTTCATACTATAATATAGAACATGTTATACTATGATGCATTTACTACAACATACATCAAATATGTTACCTGTTCATCTCTAGTCTTGCGAATTAATTTGATCATCTCCTCCGTCTCCATCTCATAGTCTGATATTGATGTAGATGTTCTCTTTAGTAGAGTAGACAACTCTCCCTCTTTATCCATGACCTCCACTGTTAGATTGCTGAGAGTCTTCTGCAACTCTGACACCAACTCATCGGTAGAGATCAACTGATGTGGTGAACCTGTAACACCCACAAAGAATAGATACCATACACATAGAGTATAGATAGATACTACACACATAGAGTATAAATAGATACCACAAACATAGAGTATAGATAGATACTACACACATAGAGCATAGATAGATACCACACACACAGAGTATATATAGATACCACACACACAGAGTATATATAAATACCACACACATATAGAGTATAGATAGATACTACACACATAGAGTATAGATAGATACTACACACATAGAGCATAGATAGATACCACACACACAGAGTGTATATAGATACCACACACACAGAGTATATATAAATACCACACACATATAGAGTATAGATAGATACTACACACATAGAGTATAGATAGATACTACACACATAGAGTATAGATAGATACCACACACACAGAGTATATATATAGATACCACACACATATAGAGTATAGATAGATACTACACACATAGAGTATAGATAGATACTACACACATAGAGTATAGATAGATACCACAGACATAGAGTATAGATAGATACCACACACATATAGAGTATAGATAGATACCATACACACAGAGTATATATAAATACCACACACATATAGAGTATAGATAGATACTACACACATAGAGTATAGATAGATACTACACACATACATGTAGAGTATAGATAGATGCCACAGACATAGAGCATAGATAGATACCATACACACAGAGTATATATAAATACTACACACATATAGAGTATAGATAGATACCATACACATAGAGTATAGATAGATACCACACACATAGAGCATAGATAGATACCACACACATAGAGCATAGATAGATACCATACACACAGAGTATATATAAATACCACACACATATAGAGTATAGATAGATACTACACACATAGAGTATAGATAGATACTACACACATAGAGTATAGATAGATGCCACAGACATAGAGTATAGATAGATACCATACACACAGAGTATATATAAATACCACACACATATAGAGTATAGATAGATACCACACACATAAAGAATAGATACCACACACATAGAGCACAGATAGATACCACACACATAGAGCATAGATAGATACCACATATATAGAGTATAGATAGATACCACACACACAGAGTATATATAGATACCACACACATATAGAGTATAGATAGATACTGCACACATAGAGTATAGATAGATACTACACACATAGAGTATAGATAGATACCACATACATATAGAGTATAGATAGATGCCACAGACATAGAGTATAGATAGATACCACACACACAGAGTATATATAAATACCACACACATATAGAGTATAGATAGATACTACACACATAGAGTATAGATAGATACTACACACATAGAGTATAGATAGATACCACACACATAGAGTATAGATAGATACTACACACACAGAGTATATATAGATACCACACACATATAGAGTATAAATAGATACCACACATATAGAGTATAGATAGATACTACACACATAGAGTGTATATACATGTAGATACCACAAACATAGAGTATAGATAGATACCACACACATAGAGTATAGATACCACACACCCAGAGTATAGATAGATAACATACATATAGAAATATATAGATATCACACACCCACATTTAGATAGATACCATCAACGCTCATGTCTTCCAGGAATATTGGTCTTGCCTCTAATTCTTTTGTGTCCAATTGGAGACCAGAACTTAGAATTAATAATAATCACCTGAAGTATGTATAATAGTATAATACCACTCACCATCTGTACAGTTACCTAGTCCTGGTATACATTTCATACAGAACAAGCCAAAACAACTCCTACAACTTAAACCATAGATTTCGCCAGTGTGCTCTGTACATCTTCTGGGTTTAAGCTGTCTAGCCTTAGCTCTATACTCATCAATGGTAACTTGAGGGTGGTCATCATGCACCTCATCATGATGCTGAAACAAGTACAACTGCTTGGTTACATATTCAAGCATAGAGTAGCATACTGAGTATATAACAGAGGTAATATGAGAAGTAGTTTAGCCATGGTTAAATACTGTATTTGTTCACATACATGCTCATCTACCTTTACTGTAATATCCTTTGAGTCTAATGTACATACAAACCTCTAGATGTTTAGAGCAGTATGTCTTACTACAGGAAGTACAGTACATAACAGCTAGCTGATTGGCTACTCCTTTACGTCTGCAGATATCACAGTATGTCGAGCTATCGGGTATGAATACTGTTGGAAGACTGTCTAGAGAGACATCGTATACTCTTCTATTAAATAGTAGAACATCCATTGATATCTCACAGCATATCATGTATAATAATACATTGTTAATATCCACTACTACTACTAGACATCATCACACTACTATGTACTATGTATAACATAACATATATTTACCTGCATGCAGGACACCTGACTATCTTATTTATGTTATAAGCAGCAGTCAGACATTCTAAACAGTGAACATGGGAACATGACATCTGTTTAGGGTTTACTAAGTCAGCATCACTCCTTAGACAGAATCCACACTCAGCAGATACAGCAGTAGGTGGAGCCTCTTCAGCCATCTTTTAGTGATCTAAAGATATACATGTACATGGACTAAGGAAAACTACATATGAAAAATAATTCTGAACCAAGGCCAAAAATTTATAGGGATTGAAAATCAGACTTGGTCCATAAAGAGGGTCAGTGTCGCAATAGTATAATAAAATAGTCCCAGAGCATAAAATACGGTTTGTACAGTATATGAATGATTGTAGCATAAGACAGTCAATGCGTTAAAAAGAAGAATACAGGAAATACATAACTATATCATGCAGACAGGTGTAAAACTTTACATTCTAGTGTTTCCACATTGTAAATCAGTTGCTTGTAGACTGTTGATCAATAAAGTACTCTTACTAATTGAATTATACAGAATCTTACTGTTTAGTGCTAACAGTAAGATATCAGGTACTCTGCCCTGGCTTTGGGTCTTCCCAGGTACAGTCTTAGGACTGCTACTAGGACCTAGCAGTCCAACCACCTACAGCCTTAGGTCAGCCTAGCTATAGGAGTCATACCCACACAACCAGGCCTTGCGTTACTCAGACCTCGGGGGTTTCCAGGAGGTCGTCACACATTTTTCGACGTGTGCTGCGCTGCTTGGTTGGACTCACCTAGGTCCTGCGTGGTCAGCCTATTCTGACCCTCTCCCTTGGTACTCTGGCCTTCATGTTTTACGGCGTTACTCAACCCGACACAACAATGCTAGCACCATCAAATCTCAGGGCACAACAGTATTAACCTACAGGTTACAATTATGGCCATAAATCATGCACACCTCATGGTCATTAGTCTAGAGTAGTGCTACCATCATACCAGTAAAGTTCCCTCCTCCATTTGGCAGATGACTCCCTCATTTTAAACTTTAATTTAATTTAAGCTTTCAATTTCGTACCAGCCCTACTTGTTGCATACCAATGGCAACATATTAGTATATATGAGTTGTATACTCTTGTGCACTTAGTAGCGGGAGAATGTGACTCCTGACTAGATTTGATTGGTTGAATGAACTGGATAGTAATGTACATGATACACAGTACATGGGATAGGCTGTGAGACAGTACCTAGAATAGGCTGTGAGACAGACACACAGAGTGGAGACAAGAGCATAGTATAGACTATAGAGCCAAGTGAGAATGGGGAGTAAAGGGGCGGCAGTATAGATTGTCAACATATACGTATATATATCCACACAATGATAAGAGTGGACAATTACAAGAGTGGATAATGACATAGACGTTACACATAGATATTATACAAATGTATAAACTACTGGAAAGGTAGAAAATGAGAAAAAATTACAAAATTAAAATATAAAACAAAATAAAAACTAATAAAACACTAAAACAAAACTAAACTACAACAGTGTGCAGTGTGTGGAGCGTAGGTGGATGTGTGATAGCAACTCATATTATTGCGTACTAAGGAGCGAGGAAAGGATATCTGCGGAACAACTATCTCGTTGTAGACCTCGAAACAAAGTCGACACTGACTGTCACATCACAGACCAGTAAGTAAGACCACAGAACCAGAATGAGAATCTACGCCACACAGCTTCCTACATTGGAGAACACGGGACTGACAACAAGACCTACAGACAGCGTATTACCACTAGCAACTACGTACAGCTAGTGATTTCCAAGTACTTTGACTCCAATTAAATATTATAACTGACAACCCCAAAACAAAACCCCGACTTTAGTAATTAGTTATAGCACACTCAAACATTGAATCTCTTTTCATCAAGGGGGGGGGGGGCATGAGCCATGACAGGTATATGGTTCCCATGTAACAATTATCTTTGGATAGCTTGAAAATACCAGGCCTATCTCGCTATTCATTCGAAAAACGCAGATGTTTGACTCCGACCTGTCAAAGCTTGAACGAAACTTCTTCAGCAGCAATGACCCTTCCTGCTCTGCAGTTCTGGGAGTCCCTGACAACCAAATGTGTCGAACACGCCGCTCAGTCACGACAGAGGTTAACCTGAACGCCCGACTAAAGCGTAGGGCCAATGTAGCATGCACAATTTGGTTCACTAAGGGCAGTCGGACGATCGGAGTCTAACATTATTGATAGGATATTCGTACAGGCCCTTATCATGTTGTCCAATTGGTACCTTTGTTTTAATGCCTAATAAAAACGTTTGTTGCAAACATCGTCTGCTTACCAGCTCCACTTTTGCCATTTCCAAAAATTTGAATTACTAGAACGGGAGCCAGTCACTTCGTGCTACTTCCATCTCGTGCCACTCAAAGTCGCACTACTTCCTACTCGTGCTACACGTCAACTAGTGCTACATTCTGACACGTGCTACCGCCAAGTGGTGCCACATCCAACTGGTGCTACTGTCAACTGGTTCCAGATATAAATATGATATTAAGAACAGACAATTCCAACTTTCTGCTAATGTATAAGCAGTGCAGTGCAAGTACAGTGTACATTATTATTATTATAATTATTAAAAAATTATATGCCATAATGGCCCATTAAAAAGTGATGTCTCTGAGGGCACAAATTTTAGTCATTATGTTACCTAGATCTTATTTTTGAACATGTTATTTCACAAAGCTATCATGGTCATATTTTTGTATATTATATATGTATATGTACATGAATTTTTCTATATGGTGCACATTGAATAATATAGTCATAATGCAACCATTTTATGTAACCACATATTTTAACGCTTTTTGCGTCTATAGAGCACATCTTCCTATTCTAATTTATCAACATTACTTTTAATGAACTGAATTTTGTTAAGATTATGCATGTAGTATTTTGTCATCTTACAACAATGTAGCCTTATAATGTTAAAATATAAGTATAATGTATACTTGATTATTGATGATAGCTTTGCTCAGGAAGGTATTAGGAGAGATCAAACAAGTGAGATAAAGACATAAAACATTTACCACTGATCTTTCATCTGTTTTGTACTTAGTTGAGGCTGAGTAAAATTCTTCTGTACTACTTGTAAATTAGATCTTAGCAAGGCTTTATCTTTGGATCTAAAATGTAGCTTTCCATAATTACCCTAATAATTGGAGAACTTAGAATAGCTACATAATTATATTTGTTACTAATTATTAGTAGCAAATAATTACACCACCCAGGTTCAAAGACAAATTCTTAACACAAATTGAGATTTCTTAACTGGTTGTGCATAATAGACAGGCTTATAAAAATATCAGGTTGGTAAATGCTGTTAGCATTCTCTATTCCGTCTCCAACAACTAAACATGGACTTGTGTTGCTGCTGCAACAGAGTTGTTTCCAGATTTCATCTTGCTGTAGAGTGTGAGGTATGCCAAAAGTGGTGGCATCTTCGTAAGTGTGCAAAAAATATCACCGTGGAGGAGTATCATAGAGCTGTATCAAATGAAGAAACAATAAACTTTGTATGTGAGAAGTGTGTGCCTGTTGAGGTATGTACATGCACATGTAAATTGTATACATTGTAAATTATCAAATTGGTCAAACATGTATGCATTTATAATGCATGAGCATGATAACACTTATTTATACATACACACTGTAGTGTGCTTTACGTCTTGATCTATGTATTTTCAACAATTATGTATGTACATGTATGTATATTTAGAATGGATGACTGACATTAACTTTATTAGATACTGAATTTTCTACTCACAATGTACAGGTAGACTGTCTGAACTATTTTAGCTCACTACAGATGTTGTATTATATATTATTATTCAGTTGAATAAAAGAATCTAGAAGCCATGTTCCCTTAAATATAATGCAATAAGTACTTCACAGATGGGCTATAAACAAAAGAAGAGATTATAATATTATACATTGTATCTCCTAAGTTCTTTACCTTATTTTTATTTTAGAGACCAGCCAATGTCGATGTAAATTTTGAGTCAACCAGATATGAAGGAGATATTTCTAGAAGAAATTTGGTTGACATATCGTAAGTGATGTGCACACATATCATTATTGATCAGCATAAGTACATACAGAGTAAAATCATTTCATTTTTACTAAGCAGTTGAAGTGAGCTAGGCTGTCTATCTACAATTTCCAGCATCACTGATTTACATGTAAATTGCCCAATACAACATCTGAATGACTAGTGCCATAATTATAAACTCCATCAGCTTTAGATGTACATACAGAGATGACGTACATTGTATATATGCATGTACTTGTACATACTAATGCACTAATATTTATTCATAAGTGACTGTATGCAATTAGTTACCTCTTTATTGTAATAATTCTAGGTCAGTGCATGCTCCACCTACCCTACTACAACATACTTCTGATGTTGAAGAAACGATGGCACCTGTAACTGCTGCTGTTGTAAACAGTGACCATTCTTACAACATTGCTCCTGGAGCTCCAGTGATACCCCATCCTCGTGTGTCTTCAGACCGGCAAGTCCACGAATCGTCACTATCCTTTGATGTTGACAGATCCTATACTATTCCTGTACCTGTTGATGCAGTCGAGTAAGTATTTTCCTCACAGTGCAGTACTGTGTACTACAACATTATCATTAATTGTTCAGCATGAATACATAAACAGAGTACATGATATACTTCTTATAGTTACACATAAACTGTACTTTTAATAAATATTTTTCATCCCTTGCCTAAAAGATCCTCTATATTCCTGCTCACTAAGAATGGGTGAGAATTTGACTTTAGAGTCAAGCCTAATAAGTAGATCTAAAAATTATTTACCAGGGGTCACCTCCAACCACTGCTACTAATTTTATTTATCAGAAATATTATTTTCAACTAACTAATTTTACATACACTATAACTATATATTCCATCTCCAGGGTCCAACACAGTGATCCAGTTGATGCAGTTTCTGAACCACATGTACTCCAGTTTGCAATTCTGCCTAAGGGGAGTCAACGTATGTGTCCTCTCTTGGTGACCAATGATGGCCACAGTTATACTGTAAAAAGGAAAGGAGTGACCGTAATAGCCTGGCAATGTAGCAATCGAAAGTGTGGGGCAAAAGTAAAACAAACTACTAACGGATTCTGTCAAACTGTAAATCACAACCACCCTGGCAAGCCAGGACTTGATCTTGGAATGAAAATGAAGAGCCAGGTAAATTGAAACGCTCAGCAAAATATCTGGGCTATGTATTTATAATCTTATCAAATATATATTGCATTGTATGACTTCAGTGTTGAATGTCAATATCTTGTCATCGTAAATTCTGTATACAAAAGATAACTTTTTGCAATTTTTCTGAATGTTTGGACAGTGCAAGCACCAAGCAGAGGAGAATGTTTTCAAAAGTTCAGGAGTCATTGCACAAGAAGTACAGTACAATGTTTTGGGTGACGCTGAACCTGATCCAACAATTGAGGGTATTCCTAGTTTGCCACTACTCTCAAGGATGGCAAGCAGAAGAAGGCAGCGCTTACGACCCGAGGAACCCAAAGATCTAGATTTTGAGGTGAGATGAAAAATTCAATTATGGAAGTACTTTACAGATTGCAAGAACCTGGATGATAAAATGATGATAATAAGTCAACGCTAATTTCTCACCTACATGTATACTTCTGTTGTAAATGCAACCCATATTATAGTGCTATAGTACACTAAAGTACATATATGACTCTACATGTATTACACTAAAGTACATATATGACTCTACATGTATTACACTAAAGTACATATATGACTCTACATGTATTACACTAAAGTACATATATGACTCTACATGTATTACACTAAAGTACATATATGACTCTACATGTATTACACTAAAGTACATATATGACTCTACATGTATTACACTAAAGTACATACATGTATTATATGACTCTACATGTATTACACTAAAGTACATATATGACTTTACATGTATTACACTAAAGTACATATATGACCCTACATGTATTACACTAAGCATCCAATCTTTTTAACAGATATCATATGACCACATATACCCAGGCTTTCTGCAGAGAGATGTAGTAGCCAATAGTCAAAGACATCTTCTGTTCGCAACAAGAGATACTTTAACACTCTTAAGCCAGGCAAAGGAGTGGTATATGGATGGCACCTTCAAGGTAGTTAGAGAACCATTCAAGCAATTATTCTCCATTCACTGCTACGTGAAGCATGACACCTACACGAAGCAGATACCCTTGGTATTCGTCATGATGTCTCGAAGGCGAGCTAAGGACTATGAGGCGGTGAGTATGGTACAATCAGCTCAGTAATTGACGCTGTGTTTTTTGTACGGATATAAGAGTGGTTGGATGCCTAAACTTATTTCAAGAGTATAAGTTTAGTCATAAAGTATGTATATTTATGTACACTGTACAGTACTAGTTGCTGATTGTTTAGGCACGCTTTAATTATTTTATATAACATATGCCTTGACCAGCCGTATTACTCTATGTGCATATACATGTACATGTGTTGCAGGTTCTTAAAGAGCTGATGGAGCTAGTACCCTCCCCTAACATTGTGGAAAGTGTTGTTGCTGATTTTGAGAAAGGTATAGTAATACATATATACATGTATTATAATACATATATATTATAAGCTGGTACGCCTCACTTCGATATTATGTGAAACTTGAAGAGCAAATAATGCTATAAAAAAGTGCCATTATATCATGGTACACATTACAACTAATAGGCCAAAAAGTGTTGACCATTGCATATTACATGTGTGTGCATAATATATATTTTATTTTACATATGAGATTGATGTTGTGCTTTTATTTCATAACAATAAGCCATGACTGTCTCAATGTCAGTCTCTGATAGTATAAATAATATATTGATGTATGTTTAACATTATATTAAGTGCACTTGTATGTTGAGTATTATTATGTTATATGTCATGTTTTCGTTCTAGGGATGTGGAAAGCATTAAGTAGGGTATTTCCAACTGCGGCAATACATGGTTGCGCATTTCACTGGGCCCAAGCTGTGTGGAGGAAAGTATCAGAACTTGGACTAGCTTCTATGTACTACAAGAAAGAAGCAATATATGAATATATAAAAATGTTAATGGCATTGCCCTTCTTACCACATGAACAAATTTCAGCCGCTTTTGAGATACTTTCTCACCGAGCTACTTCTGAGAAATTGGAAGAGCTATGCCAATATCTGAGAAGTACGTGGATGGTGCCAGATAGTATGTGGTGCCCGCAAACATGGAGTGTTTTCCAAAGAGCCTTTCGCACAAATAATGATGTAGAAGGATGGCATCGACGGCTAAACTCCATATGTAATGAGACCGCTCCACCGTTTTATGTCTTGGTGTCGCACCTTCACCAAGAAGTTAAGCTGCTACAAACTAGAATGAAACTGCTGTCTAATGGGAAACTAAAAAAGAGACAAAAAAAGCATGCTAAATTAGCTCAGAGCCAGATTTTCTTACTTTGGGAGAGATATATTTTGAACCAAATTTCTACGAGTAAGTTATTGAGGTTAGCCTCAAAAATTAACAAACCAAACTTAATACAATATGATGGAGAGTAATTTATATTTTTTATCCTTTCCCAGCTGCTTCCTTTTAAAAAGGCGTGTTTTGAATATTGCATAATTATTAATTTAAGCTCAGTAATTACACATTGTCGAATCCATGTATGGTAAAATGTGACCAATAAAATAGAAATAAGACAACTGTAACAAACACAGTTTGATAATGTATAATACTCTCATTCATTCGAATAACTGTGACGGTTATCACTGATAATATAGGACATGGCTTTGGATAAGATGAGTTGGAAAAGTTATTAGCCACCACTAACCACATGTGCATGTATATTGATGATGCTACGACTATTGCAAGACAAACTTTAAATTCATAGAGCTTAGGCAGAAACATATAAAAATCTGTAACAGCACACATTTTGTTCATGTTGTCAAATGTGAATTTTTCTGCAGTTTTTTCAGCTATTCATGGGGTCAATATGGATCTACTTTCATCATACAATCGATTTATTAGTTTTTCTGGTCAATTCTACACTTTTGCAAATGCTGTTAAGCAGAGACCGGAGAAAGGCTAACATCATAATTATTATGATGTTTACCTCATGGGTTAAAAACCAACTATGGAATATTATGAGAAATTGTCTTCTCCGTTTTAAAAACTGAGAGAGGACAACTTCTTTGCATGATTTTCTTGATGTGAGGTGTGAATACCAGTGATTTACACTTTATACTATGGAATATAACACTGTCTTACTTTATATTTATAAAAAATCTATGCCTACATGACTTGTATACTCACAATTTACACTTACATGTACAATAGCCTGACACCACTCACCAATACTATGAATAGAAAGTGGAACCAGTTGACAGTAGCACCAGTTGACGTTATCACCAGCTGGAAGTGGCACGAGTTAGTGGTAGCACCAGTTGGCACTGGCGCGAGTGCGTAGTGGCACTAGTTGACAGAGGAACGAGCTGCTACTGGCACGAGTTCACATACACCCACTAGAACGAATGATTCACTGAATTCTGAAATAAATAATAAATAAACATTTGCCCAATGATTTAATGAATAATTCCAATTCGTGATGCAAGTAGTCATTTTCAAACCTCTTAGTTTTGAGATAATATAATAATCATTTTAATCTCGAGACAGACTTCACAGGAGAGAAGGAAAGAATTTTCTAACTAATACTAACTAGTACTACAGACTAATCCCACTTACAAGTATAATATTAAATGTAATATACTTGAACATATAGTGCTACATTATCTCTGCAAAACATTTGATGCTGATACTTGATATAGGCTGCACGGTTTTCGCAAAGGAACTTCATACCACGCCCAACTGTACTCTAGTTACTATCCCTGATTTTTTTTTTTTTTTTTGTATCACTATATATGTATGTGTATATATTACCTTTTTGCATTAATATAGCACCCATCTCGCTATTCTGCCCTTTTCTTTCTCCTATTATTGTATACACATTTGGTCATTATACATGTACACTAATGTAGCACCAATCCTGTCTCTCCTTTTTACCTAAACACCTATAATCTGCTATCACTTGTACATATTTTGAATACTTGTTATCTATCTGTTATTAAATCACATTATACTATATTATTGGCTCTTGTCATAAGCAATGATATTTGCCTCCTTTTTTGTTTTTTTTGTTCTCTTTGTTTATTTATTTATTCTCTCCTATGAGTTGTATATAATACATATATATTTTTTTGTGGTCAACAAGTTACCTTTAACAAAATAATGTTATCTGTAAACTTTTAGAAAACCCAATAAATGTAAATGTAATGTAATTACCTTTCCAGAACAGAACAGAATGCATGACGTGTCACTAAACACGTATACATTGTACTTGAGTTATTGCAAGTCTTCAACAAAGTTTTCCACTCCCTTTTGCTTCAGAAACTGCACCAGTCAGGGACTGGTATTTTCATGGATTTGAAACGAGTCTCTGACTGCTCAAAAATAATTTCCTTGCAAAAAATACATCATTACACCATATTCTAGAAGTGAACCTGCAGGTCTTCACCTGGGCTTAAGACTTCATTACCAACCAAAAATAAAAGGTTGTAATCAAAGGACAGTCATCCACTGAGCTGCCAATTACATCAGGAGTTCCCAAGGGCTTCGTGCTTGGACCAAAACTATTTTCATCGATGGCTTGCCAACTCTCTCTGACCTGCTCTGTTAGTTTCTATGCTGAAGACACAATATTCTACCAGAAAGTGAACTTGGCCGCCGAATAGGCTAGCGCCACAGTTTGTAGCCTGAAAATTAGACCGAAGCTCAACTGAGATAATAAAATATTATACTGTGAACTCTGGCCTCTGGACTCTGAATTGTGGAGTGGAACGAAATCTGCTTAGAAATGTAATATATAGAGATGCAGCACTCAGTACAATTGTGATTTGTTATTATATGTGGAAACATGCGTCATGTTCAGTCTCCTTGATATCCTGTTGACCATCCTTCACTTTTATCACAGGAACTTGACTACTATTACAATATAATACAACCCAGTCAGAAGCTGAGTTAAAGACCCTTATATCATAATATCAGATGACCGGAGTCTAAGATTAAAAGTTTGCTGTCCTGATGGATGCAAATAATTTAGAAACATTGCCCCAATTTTAGAGTGTCTGTACATGTTATTTGACCGAACAGGCGCGAACAGGTGCGGCTCAAATGACTCGTTGTTTGTTAATTGAGAACTGAATTTTCTTCAGTCTTCTTATTTTCTTTTTTTAGTTTCCATACAAATGATCACTTTGTTATCATTCCACAGCATCAGTGAATAGCTAATGATATGCTAATAGTCACAGGGAATAACATGGATCTTGGACGTGGCTCACTGTGCTAGCAAGGGCTAGGGATAGAATGACCTCGAAAAAGGCTAAAGTAAACAGATTAAAGCTATCATCATGGAATCTTCCAGGAGAGGTGTTAGAATATTATCACAGATGTGGAGTGAAGGAGATGTTTCCCTGGCAGGTAATTATTACATGTCTGTTTACTTCAATGTTATACCAATGTCAGCCAAACACTGGATTATTCTTCATTCGTCCATTCTTACTGGCTGTTTAGACAGTGTCCAATGCTAACAGTGTCAGCCCTACGTCACATCTCCAAACTTACTCTATTAGTTATTAATTAATAGCTTAGTCTCTAAATCATGGGGTAGTTACTGTAATGGTTATACTGGGAGGTCTATAGTAGTATTTAAATGACGTGAAGTTAAGGCTCTAGTGTTAGCGTGACATAAGGTCATGGCCACCTGGACTTGTTATGGAATAGTTTATACTCCACTACTTCCCTATCTATAATAATTATTTCTATTGAATACAATTAAATATACTGATTCTCTATATTGAAGGTGCAGTGTCTACAGACTGGCAAGGCACTTGACGGTGGGAACCTGCTGTATTCTGCACCCACCAGTGCAGGTAAATCTCTGGTGGCTGAGATACTGGCCCTAAAAAGAGTCTTGGCAACCAAGAAGAAAGCCATATTTATCTTACCATTTATCAGCGTCGCCCGAGAGAAAATGTTTGCATTAAGAGGAATGTATTCTGGTTTAGGTTTAACTGTTGGCGGTTTTATGGGCTCTCAGAGTCCTCCTGGTGGCTTTAAGCGTGTGGACATCGCTGTTTGTACCATCGAGAGAGCGAATAGTCTTATTAATAGGCTACTGGAAAGTGGCAAACTACATAAGCTCGCTGTTATTATTATTGATGAGTTACATATGGTGGGCGACTCAAGTAGGGGCTGTCTAATAGAGCCCCTACTTACTAAAGTGAACTACTACATAGATTCACAGGCTACGTCTTCTGATTCATCCAGTGAAATATCAGTTCAGATTATTGGTATGAGCGCAACGTTGCCAAATATGCATATTCTCTCCAAGTGGTTGAAAGCTGACCTTTACTGTACAGACTTTAGACCAGTGCCTCTAACTGAGTATGTTAAGATTGGGAGTAGTATTCTAGACATCAATATGGAGTATGTACGTAACATTGACGTACCTGGTGTGTATAACAATGATACAGAACTCATTGTTAATCTTTGTCTGGAAACGATAAAGGAGGGAAAGTCTGTCCTTATATTCTGTCCTGGAAAGATGTGGTGTGAGAAACTAAGCACATTAATAGGTGAGTTATGCAGATGGTGAGTCATGCAGGCGTTGAGTCATACAGACGGTGAGTCATGCAGACATGTACTTGTCTAGAGTAACTTGGACCTATATGGTTTTCTTTATTACTATTGTACACAGTAGTGTTGACAGTCACGGTCAACTGTATTACATATAGGAGCATTCTTTAGGACCTGAGTCGAATGTGGAGCTCTGATCCTTGCAGGTAACTAGCATCTTTGCTGCTCGCACTTATCATTGTACTAATTGTATTTTCCAAGGTTCAGGCAAAATTGTAGCAACAACGTTAATTTTCTTCTTACAAACAATATTTATGTTACACAAATCGGACATAGGGAAGGTTTTATTCTATCCTTGTGAACTACTATTTTATTGTATTCACTGTTTGCTAGCAAAGTCCTTCTACATGATAATGGCGGGCAAAGAGGAAACGTCTGCTCTACTCAGTGGACCAGTCACTAAGGCTATTGATAAGGAGAAGATTCTGGAAGTTATAGATGAGCTGAAGAGGACACCAGCCGGTCTTTCAGAGCAGCTGAAACTCTGTATCTCTTATGCCTCAGCCTATCATCACGCTGGTACGTGCTTATACATGTAACTCAGTATGTGCTTATAGTTAAGTATATGCTTATAACTCAGTGTGTGGTTATATTTGAGTATATGCTTGTAGTTCAGTACAGGCTTATAGTTCAGTACATGCTTATAGTTCAGTACATGCTTATAGTTCAGTACATGCTTATTAGCTCAGTGCATGCCTATAGTTCAGTACGTGCTTATAGCTCAGTACGTGGTTATAGCTCAGTATATGCTTATAGCTCAGTACATGCTTATAGCTCAGTACTTGCTTATAGCTCAGTACAGGCTTATAGCTCAGTACAGGCTTATAGCTCAGTACGTGGTTATAGTTTTAGTAATTGCTCATAAATCTGTAGGTAGATGTACAATTTACACTGTAATCCACATAGATTTAAGCACGTGCTCTCCCTTATTTTATCAATATGACAATTTCATTGTCATTACACAATCACATGGCGTTTTGGAAAATCCTAAATTGGTTCAGCAGGCCAACAATTGCACACTTCTGTTCTGGATAAATCAATGTTGTTTACCCCATTATTTTGTTTTATTCAATTCTATCACGAACACTGGTATGTTGTGAGATTTAATCATGGTTGCAATATCTGTGTCAAAGGTGGCACAGGAACTTCTGAAGGTTGGATGCCCTTCGTAGCAACACCAATGAGTTTTTTACGGGAATCGACTCTGGGTTTGCCACAATCCAGAGTTCTAATTAAAATTCAGAGTACTGATAGATTGTAATGGCTATATATGTTTCTTTCTTGTTTCCGCACTCTGTTACTCTGTAGCCTTAGTCCCTACCTTTTCTAGGACTCACGATGGAGGAGAAAGATGTAGTAGAGTCAGCGTTTCGTAAATCTATTATAAGGGTTCTAGTCTCTACAACTACACTCTCTTCAGGAGTCAATTTACCAGCTCAGAGAGTGATAATTAGGTCACCAATGTTTCTAGGTCAGCTGATTGATACATTGACCTATAAACAGATGGTCGGGAGAGCTGGGAGAAAGGGAATTGATTCACTTGGTAACTATAAAAATATTCAATTCTATAATATTTTACTCTCAATGTTGCACATATATTTTCTTGTTCTCTCGTACCACGCTATCCATAATTAAGCAGGCCACCCGCAGTTTTCCAGTTCTGGTATCATCGTCAGAAGAAAATTAATTAGCAATGGTAACAGGGCTGGTATCAAAACATCAGGAATAACAAATGCATCTACAATGTAGTACTACTTTATGCACTATTTTGTTGAGGTGAAAGCATACTGATATGCAAACCATCAGAGCGGAAGTTAGTCCAGGAACTATTGACCTCTGAACTCCGACCAGCTACCAGCCAACTTATTCGTCGTGATGAAGATGGCAACTTTGTTCTCAGATCTAGTGTCAAACGAGCTTTGTTAGAAATGATTGCAAGTGGAACTGCTAAAACCGTAAGTCATGTAACGGAAGAACGCATTGTTCCTCTTTAGTGGCTTTAATATAATCAATAACATGATAATTTGATTAGAAATTTTTACTTGTTTTGTAACATTACTCTATACATGCAGGTCTGCTCTCTCAACAAATACCTAAGCTGTACTCTGTTGGCTGCAGAAGTGGAGTCCCACTCAGGGAATGTGTCTCACTTAGTGAGTATATATCAATGACTTCTATGTATACATGTATATACGTATATATATACATGTATATACATGTAAACTATTATAAGAATAGATGAAATCGACGATGTTTATTTATTTAATTGATTTTACTACTATATAGTTTCGTACTTGTAAGTACTCATCAGGTAAAATGAATTAAATAAATAAACATCGTCAATTTCATCTATTCTTATAATAGTTTATACTAGCTCTAGGACAATACTACATCCTATAGAGCACTTTACCCGACGATACAAAATCCAATATTTATGTATATACATGTATATACATTGTGTACATTGCTCCCCACCTGGTTATCTCAGTACATATACATGGCATCATGGCTTTGACTTTCAATTGATCTTTTATATTGTATTGCACATTATAGCCAGTAAAACTCATTTTGTAATAATTTACCATGAGACCACTCTTTCTTCTGTTCTGTTCTATTCAACTTCAATCAATGAACAGGCTCATGCCATCATCATGGTGTGGTTGGAGTTGTCCTGCCTTCTGTTCAACATAAACATTATTCTCTTTATCAAACTGGAGGTGCTATTCAACAACTAATGGTAATTAGGGTGAAACTTTTGAGGTGTGATTTTAACCAATGACCACAATTTATTCTCGTGCTAACCAATGACCATTTACACAAAGGAAAGGGGACAACTCCTGGTTAATGATACATTTATGCTAGAATGTTGGAAAAGTCCCTTCTAATAAGCAGGTCAAGTAATCAGTTGACCTTTGACCCCAGGTGGACAGCTGCATCCAGTCTCTGCACAGCGATGAGTTTATAAACATAACTAAGAGTGATGGTGAGGATACAGAGATAGTCACGCCCACTCAGCTCGGCAGCGCTGTCTTTGCGTCATCTATGAATCCAGAGGAGAGTCTCATCATTCTCTGTGACCTCAATAAGGCCAGGAAACAGTTTGTCTTGGAGAATGAACTGCACATGGTCTACCAGGTATAACTTTACTGTTTCAGTTGGACGGCATATCCGTCTCTACAAATTGGTTCCCATAAATCAATTGAGTAAGAGTTTGGAATCTTTAAATATAGTCTGTTTTATGTTGTCGAGGATGAATCATTTATGATTATTTGTTACTTGTGGTGCATAGATGAGGTCATAATAATTGATTATGGTTTTTACTACAGAACAATCTCCACTAAATTGATTTGATCTATTTATGTGCCTCATATACTGATATCCCTTGATATTAGTACACAAATCCTTTATGGTACATGACTTTGCAATATGTCTGCCTACAACAGTCTCACATACCTTGAAGCTCTGATTAACCTATTTTAGTCACATGATCACTCTTGTCTCTCCATAACGTACTCTGTTTTTCTATTTTATAAACGTGTTATCTGATGTGTACTGCTGTACAGGTGACACCAATAAACGCCCTCAGTGACACTATTGATTGGATGAGGTTCCTAAGTCTATGGGAAGCACTTCCTGTTGATCAGAAGAGGGTCGGTGAATTAGTCGGAGTCAGTGAGAGATTTATAACTCTTTCACATCAGGGGAGACGACGACGGAACAATGAAAATCAACAGAAATCTCTCAGAATTCATCGCAGATTCTACATGGCTTTAGTTCTTCACGACCTCGTCAATGAGGTGAGAAAGAGGTTTATTGCTTTCCTCTACATGTAAAGCTTGCCACTCCAGGCTGCTACATGTACATATCTTTATACATTTTCTATTCAATGACCTATCGTTTTAATAATTATGTCAATGTCTTTATGGTACATTCTATGGATTTGGATAGGTGCCTTTGCAAGTGGTGGAGAAAAAGTATGGAGTGAACAAGGGGGCACTGCAATCACTACAGCAAAACGCCGCTATATTCGCAGGAATGATTTGTACGTTCTGTGATAAACTGGGATGGACTCCACTGAAACTCCTCCTTTCAGATTTCCAGCAGCGGTTAGATCTTGGTGAGTTATTTTCACTCTGTTGATTCTGCTGTCATATAATATACAGGTCTTTGCAAGTGGTAAGCAGGTCTCTGCAAGTGAGAGGCAGGTGTCTGCAAGTGGTAAACAGTGCTACTATGCCTACCTTTGCATGTGTTAAGATATTTTATTTTGCTGGTGTAAATTTGTACAAAGCTTTTATAATACTTGTAGATTAAATTAGCTTTTTGGACTTTGATCTAATAGGATATGACACCATTTTCTGTTGCTCGTAACTGCTGTTTGTTTCGTTTATAAGGAGTGCGAAGAGAATTGGTTGACCTAATTAGGATCACATGTCTAGATGCCAAGAAAGCCCGACACTTCTATGACTCAGGAATACACTCCGTATCAGAAGTTGTTAATTCTACAATAGAACATATATCTCACCTTCTTCAAACCTTCCTGCCATTTGAAAGGTATGTTCATTCTTACACCTTTAGGCTGAGTTATTGTGATAAGTGGCGCTGAAACCTAGGAACATTTTTATATTTACTGCAGGAATTCATGCAACGGATAACTGTGCCATGGCTGGTGAAATGCTATTTAAAAATAAAATCATCCATTGTTTCAATGACCTTCAACAGCATTTAAATTTCAATTTATTTATTTTTGTTTATTCGCTACTTTTTTGAAGTCATTATATGAAAGCTGTAGAATTACACAAATGTTTTGGGTTTAGCCTCGCTCTTTTGAGAAAGATTAGGTATTTGCATTTCAACAATTTCTTCTATAATTTATTTCTATAATTAGATTATAATATTATTCCCTGGCTTAATTCTATTGTCATTATTTTTATAGGACCCAAAACTTTGTAGGACACATACTGTTTACATAAGTATGTTATATTATGACACAATCCACTGCAGTATAGTCACATACGTCTTCACATATTTGTATATGTTTACCAGTTCTAAGCAGAGTTACGGTGAGACTGAGTGGGAGCTGAAGGGAAGAACTGCCAGAAGAGTTTTCATATCAAACAGGAAGTCTCTGACCATCTCAGAAGCTGCTCAATTCATCATGTCTGAAGCTGAGCAGGTGTTTCAGCAGGACCTTGATCAGCTTGGTCTTCATAATAGCATGGTAAGTCTGTTAGTAGTAGCAGTAGTAGTAGTAGCAGTAGAAGCACTAGCAGTAGTACTAGCAGTAGTACTAGCAGTAGTAGTAGTACAGGCTCGTAGTGGTAATATTAGCAGTGACAGCATTAGTAACCATAGTGGTAATAACAGTGTTAGGTACCATTGATGTAGTAGTTGTAGTACTAGTACTACACTTTACACTTTGCCCACTGATCTCCATGCTTATATTCCAGGTTTCTGTCAAACACTCTCATTCAACTCAACCAATAGCTGCCAATAGAGTGGATTCGCCACCACAAGTCAGTCAACATTCACCAAAGCTGGATACTTCTACTGCTGAGGGCATCCATACTCCCCCTACCACATTAGACACCCTATTCACTGGAGCTAAGGCTACGACCAGTCATTCTATCACTAAGAGTTTATTCTTCGCTCGTAAGGCGAAGGAATCGTCTTATCCTGCCAGCGAAGAGTTGATCTCTGACTCGCAGCAGAGTGAGGATTATAACTCCAAGTACAAAGAGTTACTGGACCGTATCGAAACTCACACAAGTCTATCCGTCTCAACTGATCAGACTGTTAAACCAGTCGTGGATAGTAACCAGGCTCCTGTACAACGCAACACTGACAATGACAGTTCTTTGGTGTGGGAAGATTCTCTTCTTCTCTCTTCTCAAGGTAGTGTTAAAGATGAAGGTAGACCTAGTTCCCAATCTGGCAGCCAGAGTACTAAACTTTCAGACGGGGAAATAACGGACCACCCGCTAGAGAGCTGTGTATTTACTCCTGATACACACACTATGAAACGTGTTCGTCTCTCTCCTGATCTCACATATACCAGACTGAAGAAAGTTCGACGAATCCGAACCTCTACTACAAAATCTCTCAGCCAATCCTCACACTCGAATAAATTGGAGACTAGCAGTTCGCAACCTTCACCTTCAACACCTTTCATCCCTCTAAGTCAAAGGTCAAATAGTAGCACTCTACAACGGGCACATGTGAAGAATTTCGACTCTAATACTCCAAGCTGTGTGTTAAAATGCAGTGATCCATTGGTGGATAGTAACATAATGGCGACACCTGTCATTCGACCTGCCAAGTCAGGTGCTGCTGCAACTCCAGTGCCAAATCAAGTACCTGTTGTAGATGCCAGTCTGCTTATAACTCCTATAAATAATAGTAGAGTTGGTGTCAATGCTACCGTATGGAGTCCTAATGACAACAGTCTGCTGGTGCCATCAGAGAAAAAACAATCAATCAGTACCAAGACAGATGAAGAGAGTAGAACAAGAGAATCAAATGACCTATTTAGCAGTGAGTTGATTGTCTAGTAGCAGCAGTTGTTGTTGTTGATACTATCAGCTAATTGATGAAATTATACGATATTCTTGAGATTTCCTTTATCTGTAACATTTTATATAATGTATGAGTTTGTACTACAGTTTGGTGGTTGTCTACCCTTTAGAGTCAATGGATAGTCTAGTATGGAGTCCTTTACCTGAAGTCCAGAAGACTCTTCCAGCCTCAACCACAGCAGAGAAAGGAGATGGCAGTACAAATCGTCCTATTACACCCCCTTCCACTCAGCCACCCTTAGTGCAAGATAGCCCGAGGATCAGTTCAGCTGATCGGATTATAATAGTGGATGTTATGGCCCACCCCTCACTTTATGATACATTTCTATCTGACTGGTCTGAGGCTACTGTGTATTCACTCAGTTTAGCCTGTGCTCCAATCATTCAACAGGAAACAGTTGTTCCAGGTCACACCAGTATTGGGTACCACAGTGCCACTACTGGCAGTCAACATTCAGGTCAGCGATACTTTCTGCTCTTTTACAATAGATTAGGGTTCAAAGGTCATTGCACAATTCTATTCCGCTTCAATATATTTTATGTGCCAAATTCTCTATGTTTTAATATGCAAAGTGTAGCTTAAAGGGCTACAGAAATGATAATATATTGTTTGATATATCTAAACTTTAAGCCCTGAGGCTGCTATATTCAATTTATCAAAACTCTGAAAATAATTTGGGCTGGGATATGCCAGCATATAAAATTATCATGAAAAGTGGGTTCTGGAAAAGGAAGTCCTAAGTTACAGGGGTGTTGCCCACATCCTGTATGACGTGTGAAGGCCCATAGCTTGGCTCTCTAATTATAGTCCTGTGCAGGGGAGTTACCAGGTGCCCCATACTTGCACTACAATCTCACAGCTATGAGCTTTCTGTAATTATTTGGCTTATGTAATCCTATGGTTTTCTGAATAATATGGCCAGCCATTGAGTAATACAGTTCAATCAGGACAAACAAAGGAAGCTATGAGTGAGGATATTGAGACAAAAAATCCTTTAGTTGCTGACCAAAGCTTGTTGAGGGCTATGGCTATGTTGTATTAATATAATACTTCTGCAGATATTGTTAGAATAATACATGTATACATGCAAAATAATTTTAATATTTAAATTACAAGTGACAATATAATATGCATGTAATATGTTGTTATATAGACCTACATGTACATCCAAGACTTGTTTGAAATTATAAATATGTTCAACCATGAAAATCCATATTACTTATTAATACAAATTATGTACATGTATGTAGGTACAGATATACAGTAGTACTTGCATGGAAATATAGAGTAAATACTATATAGCATATACATTTTGTAATATATACTAGATAGACTATAATATGTAATATATAATACATTGGATTATAGACACAGTATATACATATACATATAGTATAACTACATGTATATAATAACATTTTACTGCGTTATGGTCTAATACAGTATCAGTATGTACATGTATTACAACGTGCATGCATTGTATTACTGTACATTAAAATGTACTGCACTCTAATACAAATAAATATTTCACTGGAGGGATAGTAAGTAATGCAACAGTTATTCAACCCAATTGAGAGTGGTGTAAGTGTGGCATGCATCATTTGGGGCCACATGCTGTAATAAGCAAATGCACATAAAACAAGAAAACATGGCAGAACTGAGGTACTCTGTTGCAACAAGCAAAATTTTACCAAAGACAGCGATTAACTAGATCCAAGTTTCTGTTTGAAGCCTAGACTTGGAATAGCAGATTAGATGAGGATATTGGGTACTGCTGGCATTAATTCCCACCCATTATCTATGCTGGAATTTCAGCTTAATTAACCACACTAATTTAATTGGCTAGGCTTTGTTATGTAACAACTTCCATTTTGTTTCCACAGTTACAGAGTAAACAAAGTTTACATCCTTTGTGATTCAATATGGCAGAATGAGAGATTGTAGTGTTTTCCATTTGCAGAAAACAGACAAACTGATTATGTAATACGAATTTTTGTGGTATATATGGAAAAATAACAACCTATATAACATAATTGCTACATAAAAAGGCATGATTTCAGTAGTACTTTAAATCTACAGTGTAGATTATCGCTATAATCTGATTGTTTTGTAGATATAGACAGTCAGCTGTCTACTAGCACTATAGTCTCACCAGAGGGAGTTGTCTTACATCAGTACAGTGTCATGGTGTGTGGTCTGTCTGTGTGTCTCAACTCCAACACAGTGTTCTATATCGACTTAACAGAGCAGCAGGATAGTCAGTGTGATGTCATCACCACTTTAACCAAACAGAAAGCTGATAAGTATAGCATCAAATCAAGGATTACAGACATGTACAGAATACTCAGCAAGAAGTCTACTAGTAAAGTATGTACATACTTATACTGTGATCTTGTTACATGGATCTGACATTGAGAAAATCCAGCTGTGTATTTTGGGTAATTCAAGTTATATATTATGTATATGTTATACAATGTACACTGTATATAATGCGCCATGTTCTATATTGTGTGATCTCCCATATTATATATTGTTCTATATTATGTGATGTTTATATTCTATGCTGTACTTATCTGTCATACACAGGTAATATTTGACAGTAAGGAACATGGTAAACGTTTAGCGTCTCTAGTTGGACACAATCTGGAACTGGAAGGAGTGATTGACCCTAAGGTGGCCTTGTGGCTCCAGGATCCTGCTGAGAAGGAGTATAACCTGATTGGTGCAGTGAACAAGACTGTGCCCTATCTCTCCTCTGTCATTACTTCTAGTAAGTTGTATATATTCTTTTAAGTCAGCAAATACTCCAAAAACAAAAATTATCTGTAAACATTCGTTGCGCAGACTGTAAGCATGTACATGTATAGAGTTATCTCCTTTCAACTGTAGTTGTCATGCTCTGGAATAATTCTTTCACTCACATCTTCCCTTTCTCTTTATTGAAGTTGTTGTCCTTGTTGCCTTGTTCAATCCCGTTTCTCCCCTTAAAGTATTCAATTTTTGAGGATTTGACCATTCTAGACAGTTAGGTAACACTTTTAGCTTCAAGATGATATGCAAATTGACTATATTTACTTTATTTACTTCAGTGTAATCAGACTGTAAAGTTTATATATTGCCAAAAATGCTCAGCTATTCAACAATAGGTGAATAAGTGACGTCACTTGTTCAGGTTATCACTAGTGCAATCAAGCGGCACGTTGACTACTAGTTCTATGAGCCGCGCAAACACTGATTGTTCTAATGCAAATTACTATGAATCACCGGTCTATATTTAGTATTCATGCAACATGTACATAGCTTAATTCTTCAACTACTAATGTGTAAAGGGGATTCTACTTTTGTCCCGATGATTTGCTGAAATTTGTCAATGAACATGGGCTTGCTTACAATTGGTTTTAATAGGTCAACTAGTCATGTGCACTAGTACAATAAACTAAACTATAATAATGTAAACAGCATTACTCCCACAGTAACAATGGTAACAATTGACCTATTTATAACTAACACTCTCTCATTGGTTGTCTTTGTTTCTTTGTTCAACTATGTGAATGCTCTTTCATACTAAACAGACAAGTGACATCAATGAATAGTTGGAAATTCCTGGCAAAATTTCCTGAGCTTTTACAAAATCACTATATTTCAACGGTTTTTGGGGTTCAAATACAGCCATTTGTACATGTTCAACCAAGTCAAGTTGCATATCATTTTGAAGCCCAAAATATGAACTTACTAACTAAAATACCTATATTTTGAATCTTGTACTACTTTAAGTAGGTGATACTGGGATAAATCCTGTGGGGTTTTCTGCTCAACAAATTAATAGAATGTTAGTTTTTCAAGAGAGGAAATCTCCGAGATATACTTTAATATCATGAAATTTTTCGCTAGAGGGAAACTCAGGAATACCCTGACATTTTAAACTGCTTTCAAGATCAAATATTTGTTACTTTAACTTTGTGTGTTGGTACACAGGACAGTGTACTTGGTAACTCGTTGTGTTATGATTTAGATATAGGAGTGTGTATTGGAAATGGAAGCGTAGCCTTAAATCCTCACTCTGGAACTTCACCTAGACTAAGATCATGTTATGAATCTCTCGCTGCTATGGCTATGAGAAGACCCCTCCTCTCTTCACTTAAGGAACACGGACTATTAGATGCTTTTACTACCTTGGAGATGCCTCATTTAGCTTGTCTCTCAAAGATGGAGGTTGATGGTTTTGGTGGGTGTTGCTATAGCTAATACACTGTATGTTAGCTTTAGAGTTGGTATGCCTGGGCTAGTAAACTGGTAGAAAATAAAAAGTATAAGTAATATTTTTAGCTTTATCTACCAAACCTAATTGAAACGGGTAACATTCAAAGCTCTGAAACCTGGCATCACTGTTTACATTATGTGTCCGAATCCAAATCACATGCCGCCAAGTTTTTATAATCTTCTCAAGTTCTAAGTTCATGCTCCTGATACGATGTCTAAGCGAGGCAAGTGTCAGCTAGCTACTAGTATTATATGGTATCTTATTGAAGGGTTTGACGTAGCCGAGTTTAACAGGCAGACAAAGAATATTCTAGATTCTCTGAATGCAATAGAGAAGAAATGTAACTCCTTCAGCAAGAAAGCTTTAGACTTGGGATCTCATAAGGACGTGGGAGAGGTATGTCTACAGAGTATAGCTCATTTAACGTTGACCTCTTACGTTTATGAGACTCTATAGCTTAGGGTGGGTCTACTCAATGGCATCCATTCTACGATCTCTGCAGGAAATTGAGTCTTCCTGGTTAAAAGAGCAGTCAATCTCCGGTATCCATTGATGTGTACTATAACTACATAGACATACAACATAAGTCTGTGCTCTAGTGTACTGTGTACAGTCACCATATTGCATGGTCTTGTGCATTTACTTACTCTACAACCTCTGTACTCTGTATGACCCCTGTACTCTGTATGACCTCTGTACTCTGTATGACCTCTTTACTCTGTATGACCTCTTTACTCTGTATGACCTCTGTACTCTGTATGACCTCTGTACTCTGTATGACCTCTTTACTCTTTACATGTAGGTTCTGTTTGTTGAGTTAAGACTTCCATACGAGAGGAAGAAAGTGGTGAGTAGAAGAGGAGCTCCCTGGAGTACTGCTCAAGCGCAACTTGAGAAGATCAAGTCTCTGCATTCTCTGCCAGGTTGGTTAGTCAAATCACTACGTAGTCTACATGTAAGTGGGACTGGAACAGTGTGGTTGATTTCCAAGCTAAGATAGCTAAGGTTACTTGTGAACGTTGTCTGATTCACCATTTGATTTTTTAATGATGGTTTCAGACACTAAGCAGTGGATCCTGCATCACTGTGCTGTTACAGAGTTCAGAGAGAAAAGTCAATTACTGCACCATGCAAGCCAACAATAAAAGCATCATTTAATAATGTTTGCTGGTCACAGGTCTATGCAGTAGTCTCACAAGTCTATGCAGTGGATTCACATGTCTATGCAGTGGATTCACATGTCTATACAGTGGGTTCACATGTCTATACAGTGGATTCACAGGTCTATACAGTGGATTCACATGTCTATACAGTGGATTCACATGTCTATACAGTGGATTCACAGGTCTATGCAGTGGATTTACATGTCTATACAGTTGTTTTATAGCACGTAGCTACTGTAGCGCTGTCCTGTGTGAGTTTATCTCAGAGTTATGGTGTTTCAACAGGTCTGATTCTGTTGTGGAGGAAACTACACTCTGCACTGAAGACATTAGTACAGCCTTTAGACAGGAGTAAGGTTTGGTGTGAGGAGAGATCAATGTACAGGATATACTCTACTTGTAGTCTGCAGACGGCTACTGGCAGGATTACTATGTATGAACCAAATCTACAGACAATACGCAAGGATATACCCCTTGACATTGATGGTGAGTAGCCACACCACCTACTAGCGACACCCACTACTAGCCACACCACCTACTAGCCGCACCCACTACTTGCCACACCCACTACTAGCCACACCCACTAATAGCGACACCCATTACTAGCCACACCCACTACTAGCCACACCCACTACTAGCGACACCCACTACTAGCCACACCCACTACTAACCACACAACTCAACACTAATTCTCTTTAGCCCAGGTGCTGTCATGTTCTGTTGAATGAACTGACTGTACACTATTTATTTTATTCTTGTAGAACTCATCATCCTTACTGTTTTAAATGTATGTTGTAGGTTTACCAAATATGGCAGACAAATCGATTAGTCTTCGTAATGTGTTCACAGCACCTACTGGTGAGTAATTGAAAACTGTGTGTACATGTATATACTCTATATTACACCATGTTATATAATATAATGTACATATATGTACTCCGTGTTACATCAAGTTACATGATGTAATGTACATGTATATACTCCGTATTACACCAAGTTATATAATACATGTATATAATGTACATGTATATACTACATATTACACCAAGTTATATAATATAATGTACATGTATATACTACAATGTTTTGTTTTCAACGTCAGATGTGCTATTGGTTTGTGGGATTTTCTACTCTCATTCTTCTTTATGTTCCTCTATTTAGCTGAATAACATTTTCTAGCTTGTGTTTGCAATTATAGTATAGCCTAAATTAATATCACCCACATATATATGATTACTATTGTCTTATGGATCACAGGCTACACCCTGCTCTCAGCTGACTACTCACAGTTAGAACTGAGAATCATATCACATCTAGCCTCTGATCCAACTCTCATACCGCTACTGAATGCGGGTGGGGATGTGTTTAAAGATATAGCTTCCCGTTGGAAGTCTGTACCTTTAGCTGAGGTCACGGATGAGCAAAGACAGCAAGCTAAGCAGGTTAGTATTCCAGTTACAAATAGAAGACAATTACTAAATGATGGTGTTCAATCAATACTGTATCGCAGTATATTTGACTTGCTTGTCATTCATTTGTTTTGTAATGGAGGTTGGCGGAGGGAGGGAACATTATTTTAATTAAATAATTCTTAGAATTTCATCCAAGCAGACAGCATAACAGATATATTTTTATATATCAGCTTATAACTCACAATATTATAAGATTGAATTCAGTTATTACATGTACGCCATCTTGTACTGACTCTGGTCATTTCTGAACACCCCATTCATTTAGGAATACATGTAAAGTGGTTTATAACATACCTAACCTAATTATAGTATGACTGAGCAATTGTTAGGTAAGCCTGAAGTGTACTTTTATTAGTGTAATAGTGTATAATTATATATATGTTATGATATTATATATGGTATTGCATATGGTATTATAGATATGTTATGGTATTGCATATGGTATGGTGTTATACATATATTATGGTATTATATATTGTATTATAGATATGTTATGGTATTATATATGGTATGGGAAGTAAAGCACTATCAGAGCACCTGCTTGTGGATGAAGATACAGCTGAGCAGCTTGTCTCTGAATTTCAGTCTACATTTATTGGTGAGTTGGTCCATGTTATACACCTACTGATACCATGCATGGAATAACAACTCCAGCACTGATGTTATTCTATAGGATTTACTGAGTACCACTGTGTGATAGGTGTGATGATTACCACATTGAATTTCACACTACATTACTCACACTTACACTGGAGCCAACTGCCTAGTCCAATTCCTGAATTCCAGTAGCCGAGCTTTTAGTCACATGTACTTTTAGAGAGTTCATTGATTCTTTTCCTGTGTCAAGGTAAATTTGATCCCTGCTGTTGTAGGTTTGAAGAAGTACATAGTGTCTGTAGTAGAATCTTGTAAGAACCTTGGCTATGTAAAGACTATTGCGGGGCGGAAGCGTTACCTCCCAGCTATAAACAGTAAAAATAACAGGATGGGGAGGAGTCAGGCTGAGAGACAAGCTGTCAATACTACAGTCCAGGGATCTGCTGCAGATCTTGTCAAACTCTCTACTATCAAACTACACAAAACTCTAAACAAAGGTAAGTCAGCCAATCAGCTGTCAACTGACTGCTGAAGTAGCCAATCAGCTTTCAGTTTACTGCTGAAGTAGCCAATTAGCTCTCACTCAATTTCCAATCAGCTGCCAGTTGGTTGCTGAAAGGACCAGTTGGACAAGAAATTATAGCCAACCATTAGCATTGCCTTTTCATCCAACTATTTTGGAGTGCGAAACTATGTCAAGTTAATGAGCTTTCTTCGACACAACTGTTTAAAGTCCTCAGAAAGAGGCACCACATTAAGTTAAACCACTGGCAGGGAGAGCTTCCTCAACATATACAATGTATGTAGCATACATGCAACCAGCTCTGAAATCATGTAACTCTGAGGTTTATTTATAATTATATTATTCAACTGAAATCTCATTCAATGACTGCTTTAATGGATTGCTCTGTTGAGTATAGTCATTTTTAGAGCTTGCCACAGTTTTAGTTTGGTCTCAGGTTAGTGATGAAATCCCAGTATACCTGTTCAAGTTATTTTGTCTCATTGCAGATGTTAGCCTAGTTCTACAAATACATGACGAGTTAATCTACGAGGTGCCTACCCCCCTCCTCCAACAAACTGCACTTCTAGTGAAAGAAACAATGGAGTCTGTGGCTAAGGATCTCCATCTACAGGTCGTGATGACGGTGAGGGTAAAATCAGGTCCCACCTGGGCACAACTCAAGGAGCTCGAGCTAAGCTAGGTTGTTTATTTGTACATATACAGTAGACATATTATTTATGTACCAAGTGTATATACCCAATAATTTGCTGTATACCTATAGTTAGTTTATTATATCACAACATAGTATTCCAGCCACAATGATATGTACATGTTGAGGTGCTATTTTCGAAGTCGTCTTTTCTTTCTATCCTTAGTATTGAAGAAATGATAACTCCAAAACTGGATATATATAATGATTTTAATTGTTTACCATAACTATGATAAGATATCATCTTGTTACAATGAATGATAGTGTATATATCACCCATTATATTGTTGAGGTATTTTCAGTGACTTGTATTATGACAGGTGAATGAACTCCCAGTCAAACTCATGAAGTATGATATTGATTTACAATATTGTATTAAGTTTTATTATATTATATAATGATAATTCTTTTTGGCCTACAAGTGCGCAGGCTTAATAAAGTAACACCTCTATTACAATGAAATGATAATGAATTCTGTATTTTATAGGTTATATTATATTCTATTTTGGTAGTAATAGGTAAATGAATGATGACAGATATCTTATGTATTATACTTCACCTACCTGTGTAAGTACTATGTAACTATGATCCCTGGGATCTAATGATATTTTGTCATTGATATGTCTGGTCATTTCTGTGATATTTATTGTTTACATCATTATACATTATTTTTATGTTATGCATTGGAACAATCTAATAAAATATACTAAAAATTTGAAGTTATTTAGTTTGACAGCCAGAGGTTCTATTTTGGCAATATTCTAGGAAACTTTTTCTTATTATACATGTATGTATAAAATAACAGTGAAGAAATTCCAATCATCACCTTGGATGGCAGTTAAATTAAATGTAATATAGTTGACCATTGGAACTTATTTAGGTTTTACTACTGCCACTATCAACATGAACCGTGTATATGCTTGATAGTATGATCTTGTCTTGAAATGTGGAAAGTTCCAGCAGCTATCAATACAGTTCAGGGTTCAAATAACATAGGCTACTAGAAGCAAGGTAGCACCATGCCATATCAATACATGTAATGATATAAAAGAATTCAGACTCTGTGCATTACTCCATAACAACTTGTAAGTTACATGTTTATTTTATTCAAACAATGTACATGTACATAAAGCAGTTACAGTCATTCAACTTATTTGGTATCTGAATGGAGTGACAAGTTGTATGATGTCGGGCCAAATCGAACTGATAAATAACTAATAATGAAGTAATATATTATGTATGTATTATTGCAGTGAAAATACTTGAGTGGTATATTATAATTTTAATAAAAATATAATTTCTGCACAAAGGAATATGACTTCTAGAGATACATTACATAATAAGATGGATGATTAACAAAACTCTTGGATTCCAAAATAAAAAACAATTTACAACAATTTAAACAACAAAAACCAGCATATAAATAAAATAAAGTTAGAGATTGAAATGTATTATGTTACAATAACTTGGTTTAAGTTGATACTTTATTCTATCCTACATCTACAGAATGTATTGTGTTCCTCTTTTGATTGAAAGGTGTGACTGATTTAGCATAAGACTTCTATTCTTGAGTATTTATTAGCTGGGTGAGTTGATGTGCCCCCCTAACGCATCGAGATTCAGTGGTGCTAACCTTACTCTACACAATATCTCTTACTATCACAGTTGAAACTAATAGTTCACATCTTAACGTAGTAAAATATATAACAATTAAGAGAAATTTCTCAGAGTATAAGTGTTTATGTGTATTCTAACCAAACTGCTAGACTTTCTAAAGTCGATGATAATGCTAGGGTAATTTTCTCATTCTATACACTTAGAGTGTGGTGAACACTGCATAAGGAATATGTACACCTATGTATTATATGTGTCAAAGTTTTTACTCAAATGATGAGCAGACAACTTCAAACTAAATTATATAAGTAATGGAATAAATTACTGGGTAACAAATAAATAATTATAACAGTTCATTTACAATATCATAACAAACTAGAGAATGAAAACAGGTCTATGAAGGTTTCAAACGCTTCTGATTGCCGAGTTGTGATTTGATTTGTCCAGCTAGTAGAGGATTTAACGCATACAGCCAATCAAATACCTCCTTTTCGTCTAGAGATTGAATCAGATAACCTTTGTAGGGGGTTATTATAGAGAACGTGTTCTGGACACCTGAAATATACAGTAACATCCGTTAGTCGAGTACACAGCTGAAGTGTCCCTATTGTATTTCATACTTATTTACCAGTTTATACAATGTAACAGGTAAAGAGCTATAAATAGAATTTTTCCATAGAGAGTTGAACATACAGAAAGTTAAATATACAGTGAGAACAGCATGACGCAGGTAACTTCTATTATGGTATAGATCAGGTACATAATATGGTGTAGAGCAGGTAAGGTATGTAGCATAGTGCAGGTAAAGCTTATAGTATAGAGCAGGTAAAGCTTTTACCATAAGGCAGGTAAAGCTTATAGCATAGCGCAGGTAAAGCTTATAGCATAGCGCAGGTAAAGCTTATAGCATAGTACAGGTAAAGCTTAGATAAAAGTGCAGGTAAAGCTCATAGCATAGTGCAGGTAAAGCTTATAGTATAAAACAGATAAAGCTTATAGTATAGCGTAGGTAAAGCTTATAGTATAGCGCAGGTAAAGCTTATAGTATAGCGCAGGTAAAGCTTATAGTATAGCGCAGGTAAAGCTTATAGTTTAGCGCAGGTAAACTGAATACAGGTAAAGCTTACCCAGTAGCTGCTGCTGGTCATCACTGCACTCGATTCTAGCGGTACTCAGATTTATTGTGGCTCTCTCTACAGTATCCTTTGAGTTTGTGTAGAGAAAAAGGAACGGCCTTCTAATCATCTGTACAAAGGGGAGATAAATCCAAACATGGCAATGGTTGACCAGGAAGATGAATTCAAATATGCACAAATATGTATTCAATCTCTGTATGGAATAAGAAACAATATAAAGAATAATGGTAATGAATTACAATTTGCGTTGTACTTGTACATTGTATATAGCTTATGTCATGTAATTTTCCATTAATAACAGAATCTAATTATGTTAGTAGATAAAGCGAGCTTACCACATAACATTTTGTCCATTTGTTTCTGTTCTGTGGTTGGTCAAACACGTTAATGTATCCCTTCTTTGAGACTATAGGGTTTGGGAATACCTCTTCACACTCGGCAACGAGCTGGTGAGAGTTATCTCCTCCGGATCCATCCGATGAGACGGTGTGCATGCTGCCGAATGACATTGAGTGCTGTTTCCTCTCCTCGAGGTTAGACATGACTCTGCAAAAGGAAGTGCAACCATAATAACATACTGTAGCATGGCTACTCTCCCCAGCATTGCGATAGAGCAACATATTATCCTCTGATGATGTTACTTGGACAAGTGACGAAATATTAGGAAATAAATCCCCATATATAAAAAATGCGTCTTGTACTACTATTCAACATATTGCATTATATACGTTATACAGCTATGAACACGCTATCTACCTGCTTGGGATGACTTCAATTTAAAATATAGCCGAGTTCCAACAGTTGTCTTACTTAGTCATTACCTCATTCACACACTGGAGCAAGGGAGTAAGGCGGGTCATTTACTTAGAACATAACCGATAGAACCACATATAGATTGGGTAAAAGGTAGAGTGAATCCTTCCCTCCCATCCTCTCCCCCCCCCCCCCCCCCATTTTCAATTACTTAGGTAGGACACAGTGTTACAGCAAACAGTTCTAGACACAGAATGGGGGTGAGTATAAACAAACTCATAGATAAACAAGACAAACGCAAAATATATGATTTGGTGAGAACACACACACAAAGGTAAACAAACCTTGGAAACCGCAAGCAGGACGAGCTGAAAGAAATATGTCACATTAGCCAACCAACAGATAGAAAGTTGTACCAGAAGAGATAAAGATACAATATGGAGGTTTTTACTTAAGCTGTCAGAGTTTAACATGTACTTGAGTGTCTCTCAAGTACCTGTCAAGAAGTTGAGAGTGTGTGTCAAGTACTTACTTGGAAAGACCTGATACCACAGAACTACTTGGAGTTAGCTTATCCGAGTCTGAACTAAGACTTTCTGTTGACTCAGATCTTTTCAGACACCAGTTAGAGGCCATACCAGAGCTCATCAGAGAGATCACCTAAAGTCAAACCCACCATTACTAGTACATCATTATTAAACACGGTATGTCCTACGATACGCTGAATATCACTCGAACACAAAAATAGGGCAGATATCTGAAGTAACATTACTGTAGTTTACTTTATAAATTTAACTGAAACATCATTCAAACATACAATGAACCAGGCATTGAAGCTGTAGAACAAATATCATGTTTAGTAGAATCTGTAATATCATCCTATGAAACCACAGGTCTCTAATTACTACCATGGGTGATAACTCCACATTATATTACAACCGCACCTCTGTCTAGTGTGTATAAGCGAAAACACAAGGAGAGAGTTATCACCTTAATAGCCAGCTGTCTATCTGAATCCTTCAGCTGAAAGGTCATGTGACCTTCTGAATTATTGTCAGCACCGTCTGCACCGGTAGAACATGCATTTCCATCGGCAGTCGGTGTATCTAGTTTAGTAGCAGATGTTATGCCTTCCTGCACCTTCTCCCTCACAAGTAGCATGTGACGGGCTTTCTCGACCTGCATGGTAACATGGTAAGTGTAGTTATAGTAGGTATAGCAAGCATAGTAGGTATAGTACGGTAAGTAGAGTAAGTACATGTACATGAAAGTACAACACGTGCAATAAGTATAGGAAGTACAGGACTTGCAGTAAGTCTCCGTCACTCACCATTTCAAGACGCTTAATCTTTTCTAGCTCCCACTGATGTTCAAATATAAGGGAATCACTTCTGGGTCTCCAACCTCCGAGATTCTCCTCTCCTCTGACATAGGCATTAGACGTATCAATCACCTGTCTGGTACGGCGTATTGATCCTGTAAATAGCAATATAGCACTTTATGGGTGCACATTCAGATACAAGTAAACCTGGTATATAAAGATTGAAGTCAATGATTTCCTCAAGCTTATCCACTGAATGACAACTCTGTGTTAGTGGTTTCATGTACGTTAGGGTTCTCGTGCCTTCAATTTAGGCCAAGTCATCTCAAAGACCACTTGATTAAATTGTCTTTTAAAATGACTATTTTATGCCATTGAAGTAGTATTGCCTCCAAAGAGGAACAATCCATTTTCAGCGAATCAGCAACAATCTTTGTCATGATTTATACCCAATTGAAGATTAGACAACTCCAAATTGGAGAGATAAGAGTAGAGACTTTATGTCTTCAATGTCATGATGGACTGTAAAGTTTATAAAGGTATCTCAATATTAGCTAGTCAGCGTAAGGATATTAAACAGGATGCACTGATACGATGTTGTTAAACTAAACAAAAATCTCTATAAGTAAAATAATAATTATAAAAAATTTTCTTTCTACTAGTAGCATAGGCAGCAAGAACAGAGTATTGCATGTGTCACTAGGTGGTCAACAACAGAAAATAGTATCAACTACCATGGAAGCTGTAGTAGAATTGAGTGAAATTGCCCGAGTTCCTAACACAATACACACAATGATGAAAATGGTAAATTTAACAAAGTACGATTAGGTTATAGAAGAATGACCTCAACTTGATCATACCAGCTCAAAAGAATATTCGTACTGATAACGGCTGTTTATATTACATGCCAAGGTAATTTATTAGATAACATGCTAATGTAATAAGGCCATGAAATGTAACACATAGCCTCGGTAGGAATCCACTCTCTGGCCTAGGAGGAACTAAACAGTGATTGCGTGAGGTGAACCAATAAGAGCACAGTTAGTGTCAGCATAGGCTACTATTAGTTAGTAAGTTACCTGCACTTGATATAGACACCGAGCGGTGAATAGAGACGCTACGACTACGTCTGCGTCTGATTCGACACGCAGACGTACCGCTTAAACTACGACCATTTACCTGCTTCTTAGAGGGTACTGAGTAAGAGAACAAGGAGAAATGTGAGTGTACCAATCAGAGGATGAGCTACCCAATCAGCTATCGGTTAGAGTAACCAATCAGGTGGCTAGCCAGGTTCCAGTATAACAATGTGCCCAAGTAGAGTAAAGGGGGTCAGACTTGAGGATAAACCGCATTGAGCCGCCAACTGGTAGCAATATCAAGTCTGTCGCAGATGTCATAAGGTTACATAACATTATATTATATTTACTAATCTGTGGCCAAAGATTTTACATAAACTAGTTTTTACTGTCTTACCTGGACTAGAGTGCATAGTGGAGTCTTTGAGGGAGAGGTCGTAGAGAGACGAGAGCCTGGTCACTTGATCTGAGTCTCGCTCAGTCGGCTGACTTGACGTGAACAAGGCTTTAAATGACTTAAACCTCGTGCTGAAGTAGGAACACAATGTTGAGACTTAGAGGCAGGCATTACATATTATATTGTTTTAGTAGAATTCAGCAGAAAGTCAAAATATCATGTAACATTGGGTGTAATTTTATTTTTTGGTAACATAAGGGATCGTGAGAGTCCAAGTTTTGGAATTAACACAATAAAACAAAAATCTTTTTCATATGAAACTCCAAAGTCAATGATAATCTTGAACAATGACATCACGGCGCACTACATAACTAGGCCTCAAAAATCCATAAACAAGGACTTTGAGGATCATGCAGCACAATTTGCAACAACTAGATTATGAAGATAATTCCAGTAGTTCAGTTACCAACTCCTAAGTTATATGGTAGTTACGAATAAAACAAACAGTCAATGAAGACTGGTAACACGTGATTATGGTGAACAGGTTTATAACACTATCAAATCGGATAAGTGTGTGCAACAGTAACATCAAACCTATGTGTAATATCTATCTAATTGGTTAGTAATCAGAACAGATTAAATAATTGAAACAATTATAAGTTTCATCAGTAGAAAGCTAAGAAGTGGTGGACTACGTGGTGGCATAGTTTGTGATGTGTACCCAATTTAAACAGTGCAAGCAGCTACTGTACTTCGTCCTGGTAAAAATTGATACCGAAGTCTAAAGGTATTGATCCAAGTTAGTAATAGTATTCCACACCAACAATCAAGGAGTTATTCTCTCATTGACATCAAAACAGCTCCTTCTAGAAGTTAGCTGACCAATGGGCAGTTCTGTATTTCTACATGCAGTGGCACTCAATGACAGATAGGGGACGACATAGAAACATCCTTTGACTTCAGTACCAATATTTACAGTATAGAGAATCATCTAAGATGTAATATTCCATGTAAGAAATTTAACAGCTAGCCTTGTTAATGAGCACTTTATATTACACCGCTAGACTTACAATGTCTGTTGCCTAGGATACCAATAAATAAAATCACATGTAAATCTTGATTAGTTAAATAAACAGAAAGGTGGAAAGGCGTGTAAAACCGATACATGGGAATATAAATCATACAGGTGTTAGTAGTTGATAAAGTACTTATAAGGACAACACATCGGGCTTACTTAGCTATGTCAAGGATGCTAGTGGAAACAAGGATCCGAGGTTATATAACTATTAATGTCTAATAGGTACAGGTCAGGTCACACATTGGATAGAAAGAACGAAATTAAAGATCAATTATATCAACAGTTAGTGATGTATGGAACTCATGCTATCCTTAATCAGTCACATAGATTACAGGCTAATATAACATTAGTTCTGTTACACACATGCAGAAGAGGTGGGGTAACATCAATAGGGGAGACATCAGACAGTTAATACACATAGTGCACTGTAAATGTGGGTATTGGTTTGAGGAGTGTGTTTGGGACGTGTGTCAGACCGGGACATCTATACATATAGACTTGGCGCATACTTAGAAAGACTTGAAACATAGTTGGGGTAACTTGATATAAACTTGAAAACAGCAATATATACCTGGAAGGAAGTATTCTGGCATCTCGGCCAAATATCACCAGACATATATCCTTAGTGATGCAGACTGGGTGTAGACAACTCTCCATCTATAACAATGTTACATAACAACAGTAGAAGTTATCTTATTTATAATTATATTATTAGTACATGTTGCCTGACATCTATAACATAGTAATAGTAGAAGTTGTCCTACCTCTACATACAGTAATAGTATAAGTTATCTTACCTCTATACATACAGTAAGAGTAGAAGTTATCTTACCTCTATATATATAGTAATAGTGGCATAAACTCGCTCATCTGACGGAGTCACCCGATTTAGTAACTGTGAATTGTGAAGAGAGCTATCCCATGCTGCCTCAAATCGGTAAAACTGTCTGTAATATCATAATTGATACATTGAGCAACAGAAGAGTCAACAAGATAAATGGTAGTACTTGGGTATCTGACGGCATCACATGGGTGGCTCATGTGGTATAATAGCTATGATTTGAAACATTCGGAGGCTTCTGTTAGTGAAGTACTTATCACTAGTATTAAAAAGTATATCTCGTAACGTAAAAAATATTTGCATTGTCAACGAAACAAGCTATTATTAGATCATAGAGCATCACTACATCAACATGAGTTACTGGTATGACCACACATTGTAGGAGCATGATATAATAGAAAATGATGTCATAAACTGCCACTGACCTCTCATCCATATTCATGGTCATGAACTGTCCTGGAAGGAGATTGAGAGACAAGACGGACATGTCACCATTCTCTGCAGACTTATACTCTCTTGTGTTTCTAATTCGACCAATCACAACTTCTCTTACATCCCTCCATAATAGATTAGCTGCGGGATCTGACACCAATGTTAAAGCTATCCTGTAAGTACAAAGAAAACCGCCTAGACTCCTTGCGTCCAGACAACTGAGGCTGAGGTATCATTCTTAATATACAGCCGTAAGAGTATGATGCAATTTTGATGTAAAGTTTTATTCATAATGCATCTTTGCTCATAAAAAGAGTTGATTCCACCAGAAAGTTCTAGAATACAACCAACATATCTGCTCACCTGCGCTGTATGCCTTGACGTAGCAGGAATTCTCCCTGGTAGTTGTTATGTTTACCAACATCCACCGATACCGGTAGATATTCACCATTTGGAGCCAGTTCACAAATCTCTGTCCATGTGAGAAGGTCATGCTTAGCAACAGTCTGTAGACTACAAGCATACATGATATCATAATATGACATCATAATATGACACTATTACAACGCATCAGTTCGGAAGTTTAATAGATTATTATTAATTTTTATACTGGCCCAATTTATTGTGAACATTGAAATATTAAGATATCATGCTACAGGAAGGAAATAAACGTTGATAACCAGCATGAAAGATAACTACTAACCAAAGAAGATAACTACAAACAGGGGAGGTAACTACTAACCCGTGATTAAGAAGGAAAGAGCTGGTGAGACACTTGGAGCTAGCTAGAGGTTTGGATATTGGTAGAGTAAGATGTCTTGGTTTATTCATGCCCCTAAAAGAACAATGAACACATGTAACCCTGCTAAAATAAAAAACATTGAATATACATGTAGTAGAATGTCAGAGCAGCAAAATCATAAATCATTGCCATTCAACCAGCATGTAGCTTTGGAATAGAATGGGTTTATCGGTTATCAACTCTGTTGTTCCCTCCCAACCTTGATAACCATTTCAATCATGCGAAAAGAATCGTTACATTTAGTTGAGATGATTTATTAAACGATTCGATGAAATAAATATTGATGGATCGGCCAAAAGAGAGCAGTACCTGCTTCTGCCATCGTATTTCATAAACTCATTTATGTACAAAAATAAGTTTAGCCTCTGTTCTACTCACTTCCTGCTGCTTCTCTTAGGGTTAGGCTGGTGGTGTCCAAACACCTCAAATACAACATATTGGTTCTTCACATAGTCAATAAACGCCTTGGTCACTTCAACTGAGAACTAAAATAGAGAAGAGTTTATATTAGACAAAATCAGCTAAAATCAACCAATCAAATGTGAAAGTCATTTTGAATCAGCTATACAGGATTTCTGTACTTATCTAGCACTTTGATCTCTACACTTACGTTTTGAATGTGGTAGAAACCAAGACATGAAGATTGTCCAGAATTCTTGAGAGGTTCAGTGGAGAATGATTCATCATGTCGGTGTACAAAGCTAAAAATAAGACATTGTATAATCAACTATCATAGCAATCAGCTGGCATAAACTAAACCCAAAGAGTAAACAGGTTGAATGCATTAGTCAGTGGAACCATAGTACCAACCACCTTACAATGTATAGCACCAACAGCAGAGTGCAAAACAAAAAATAAACATTATACTAAATAAATAGTTCATGGTCACATAGTACATGCACAGTGAAACTTGCTTAATTCAAACTCCAAGGGATCGCCATAATTGGCTTGAATTAGGCCTGAGTTTAAATTGCATGATCCCTTCACTTATACGAAACCAAGATTAATAGTTTGAATCAACCAAGTTTATGAATTATCCGAGGCAAGTTCCACTGTATAAACATGGCAGAAGACAGGAATGAATGGAGGAGTAGGATCCACTGTGGCGACCCCAAATAGGGACAAAGCCAATAGATGATGATGATGATGATACATGTACATGTATATGGAGATGTAAGAACATGTGCATCTATATATGTATATGTAAAAGAGAATGCTGGAGTTGTCTACTCACTTGAACTGACAGAATATGTCAGCATAGTCTGTGGGAACATGCGAAGCCTGCAATACAGTGAGTCTGAACCTAAAAGTTGACCCCACCCGCAGTGCATTCCCGTTAGATTGAGTGACACCCTCCCCTGAGGCTATATTGGAACTCATCTCCTCTGCCAGCTGGTCTGGACTGAGTTTCAGGCTGTCATGTGTTTGTCCCTCCACAACACGAGAGTTGATGCCGTCTGCACTGCCACCGCAACTGGAGGAGGCAATTACCAGCTTGTTCTTGGACTGAAACAAACCAGATGATAAACACTATCAGAACATGCATTGTTCAATGCTGGTGAGAACCTGGATCTATACTTTACAAATTACCATTCATTTTTTTATTCAGATAAAACATAAACTTGCAGATAAAGTCATTAGAGACGAGTGTACTATTTATAAATAGAGAGTCCTATTAATTTACATGTATGCAGGCTTTAGCTCATCTACAGATTACATTTTGTGTAATATGCTTCAGAAGACACTACTCTACTAGTGCAGAAGACAATGTTCTACAATGTACTAGTGCAGACGATACTATTCTACTAGTGCAGACGATACTATTCTACTAGTGCAGACGATACTATTCTACTAGTGCAGACGATACTACTCTACTAGTGCAGACGATACTATTTTACTAGTGCAGACGATACTATTCTACTAGTGCAGACGATACTATTCTACTAGTGCAGAAGACTTACAGCTTGACTACTGATGGTGGGAAAGTAATCCTCATCAGAGAAACGTAAGGTCGTGGAAGAACACGATTGTCTAGATTCTTGATCATTTAATTCTTCTTCTGTGATTGGCTGGATGGCTATGCGAATGTAACCTTTGAATAAAGGAAGCATTGGTTGAAATATAGCAATATAGTAATTTAAAGTATTCAATTTTTGAGGATTTGACCATTCTAGTCAGTTAGGTAACACTTTTAGCTTCAAGATGATGTGCAAATTGACTATATTTACTTTATTTACTTCAGTGTAATCAGACTGTAAAGTTTATATATTGCCAAAAATGCTCAGCTATTCAACAATAGGTGAATAAGTGACGTCACTTGTTCAGGTTATCACTAGTGCGATCAAGCGGCACGTTGACTACTAGTTCTATGAGCCGCGCAAACACTGATTGTTCTAATGCAAATTACTATGAATCACCGGTCTATATTTAGTATTCATGCAACATGTACATAGCTTAATTCTTCAACTACTAATGTGTAAAGGGGATTCTACTTTTGTCCCGATGATTTGCTGAAATTTGTCAATGAACATGGGCTTGCCTACAATTGGTTTTAATAGGTCAACTAGTCATGTGCACTAGTACAATAAACTAAACTATAATTGTAAACAGCATTATTCCCACAGTAACAATGGTAACAATTGACCTATTTATAACTAACACTCTCTCATTGGTTGTCTTTGTTTCTTTGTTCAACTATGTGAATGCTCTTTCATACTGAACAGACAAGTGACATCAATGAATAGTTGGAAATTCCTGGCAAAATTTCCTGAGCTTTTACAAAATCACTATATTTCAACGATTTTTGGGGTTCAAATACAGCCATTTGTACATGTTCAACCAAGTCAAGTTGCATATCATTTTGAAGCCCAAAATATGAACTTACTAACTAAAATACCTATATTTTGAATCTTGTACTACTTTAACTACATATTGAATTAGACTAGACAAGAGTAGACAGTCAACAATGAAGTAAGGGTTTTACCTTGTACATCTCCTTTTTCATTCACTATAGCTATCTTCTGAATCAGAGGCAATCCATGGAATAAATTACTTATATACAGAAAACCCCTACAATGACACACCACAAAGTAAGATATTGTATCCAGTGTAGAAGCACGCTTCCACCCAGTATATACAATATAAGCACATACTTACTCAACATTAGATAAAGCATACAACTACAACTAGATGGTATATCCAGTATATAAGCTCATATATTGACCATTTGAAATATAAACTTGAAATGACTATTATGGAGTTGGCTAACTTATGATGCTCACAACTATGCCAACCTATTGATTATATTTGTGTGATTCTAAGGCTAACTTCTGCGATTAGCCTTAGTACCTACCTGCCCACGAGCCTAAACCAGGGGAATCTGTCATAGAATGGATCATTGCACATAAGGCTACTACTACTGCTAGCCTGAGAGACTTGAGAGACTCTCCGACTATCACCCTTAGCATTATTAGATCCTGGCGGGGAGATAGGGCTCGTCTCGTATTTTAACATCTCCCTCATACTGTTTAGTCTATGTCTACCAATATAGCAACCATATACATTGTACAATCATCACTAATATGCAATAACAGATGTCACTGAAATATTTCTAAAACATTCTCGAACGACTAGCTTGCAAATGCAACTTATAATAGCAAAGAACTATTAAACAAAAACTTACAAGCAATCTGTATGATGGCGCTAAGAATTGTTTATTGTATCCTATATTAAACTATAACATTAGTAAACACTCACAGTAACTTCTGTACGCTCCAGTAATGAACAGCACCGTTACGTTTGTCCTTCACCTCTACGGCTACAACAGTTCTGTCTGCACTAGTTACTCCATCATTCAACTCTGTGGGCATCGGGGAGTAGGGAGTATCAGTGAGTAGAACAAACTGGAACTCCACCTGAAGTGTTAAGAGTGTGAGTAGATTATGACACATCGTGTAGTATAAGTCAAAGCAGTGGCAGAATTAGTAACAGTATGAGTAGCGTGAGTCGTAGTAACGGTAGAATGAGTCATAGTAACAGTAGAGTGAGCCATAGTAGCAGTTGAGTGAGTCATAGTAGCAGTAGATTGAGTCATAGTAACAGTAGAGTGAGTCACAGTAGATAGTAACAGTAGAGTGAGTCACAGTAGATAGTAACAGTAGAGTGAGTAGTAGCAACAGTAGAATGAGTCATAGTAGCAGTTGAGTGAGTCATAGTAGCAGTAGAGTGAGTCATAGTAGCAGTGGAGCGAGTCATAGTAACAGTGGAGTGAGACATAGTAACAGTAGAGTGAGTCATAGTAAGTAGAGTGAGTCATAGTAACAGTAGAGTGAGTCATAGTAACAGTAGCAGAAGTCATAATTATACTCACATTCTTTCTAAGCTCCACACTGATGGAGTTGGCTTCCTTGATATGAATAGCATTTCCCCACAATGAATCCTGCAGCAAAACAAGATGGCTGATGTAAGTCGGAGGGGTAAGACGACAAACAGGCTGTATAGTGTGATGTCATCTCAAGGAAAGTAGATAATAAACCAATCACAGCACAAGTTTCACAACAGCAGTAAACACAGCAAACTTACAGGGTGTCAAAGAATCAGTATGTGCATAGAAGTTTACAAAGCAGACAGACAATCTTGGCTAGACACTCAAGCAGAAAGGACGGTCTTGCTATTAAGCTGGGTGATCTATTACACTATTAAATATATTTTGGTGCCCAATTCGGGTCATTAGAATACTGTAGTAGGCATTAAAAACACAATACAATGGCGATTGTATTTTTAACCATTATTTCACGAAGCTCAGGAGAAAATAACAGCACTGAACCCTGTCTCCTGTTTAAAACTCTTTGCAGAGCGTTCAATGCACATTAGACGAGAGATAAGACAAAACATGTGAATATGTAGGCTACTTATCGACACAGCGCATGTCTAGGGAGCCTGTAGATCTCTGGCTATAGAGAGCAAGGGTTCACACAGCAATCACAATAAATTATTAACAAAACAATTGATCCAATGATAAAAGATTTGACATGTATAGGAATATATAGGTGTGTATGACCCAACGACATCTAGAGTGTAGCTATGATAAGTACAATAATATAAACACATCTACAACATGACAGGTACCTTGATCTCTTTAGCTGGCTGAATTCGGATACAAAAATCCTAACAGAAGGAGAAAGAAGAGCAAAAGATTAGCGTGTTTCAGAAATTAACAGTCAGGTGAAGGGGAGGATAACCACTACAGTGCAGTAAAGAGAAGATAACTACAAATGTGCTACCAACAGTGTGGTTAAGCTAAGACAAATAACAACACACTAGTAGTATTGTATGTAGAAAAGGGAAAATAATAACTTGCAGCAAACAAGCTAACAGGGATTGCTATGTGTTGACAATTGCTAGGTGAAAGGAAAGCATAACTACACCTGAATGTGCTAAAGCTGTCCAGGTGGAAGAAGCAAGGTTTGGTTTTCAATCTATGAACTTGATTGGGGTCTGACATAGTGATTGCCTATACCAGGCTGAGACAGAGTTGGAGAACGGCCAATCAAATTAATCAACGACAGCAGCTAATCAGCTATTCCTTACAGAACAGGACAATCTACAACTTCTAAGCAGCCTGACCATGGGGACTAGAGATATGTATTTAGACTAATAGAATAGAAATAACGATCAGTGGGAAATGAGAGGAGAATTAGTGATCAACCAATAAAAGAGCAGCATACAATGCACTAATGAGAGATCAGCATACAGTACATCACTATTATGATAACTAGTCACAAAGAGACAGTAGTACAATCACCCACATTGCCTATCTATGGTAATTATATGCCTACACTTATGTAGCAATTCGAAAGGGGAAATGTTACAATTTAGAGGATATGCAATGATTGAGGATACTGCTCTCCAGTTGTCAAGTCTATTATATACATCAGATCTCAGAGATGTTCAAACACACAACACTACGTGTTCCATCACATGCACATCAAACAAACATGGAAAAATCACAACAGCCAATCAACGAAGGATGGAAGACATATGGTAACATCAGACATGGCAGATGAACAGAAGGTAGTGACGAACACTGAACACTGAATACAAAGTTAGCAGAGAGAATAGGGAGCACGAGGTAAAATGTGTAAATAACTAGTGTCTCACCCGTAGAGATGTAAACTGGTGGTATTTCCACTTCCTGAATGCCCACATAGCAAGTTGATATTCTCGATCACTCCAAGGGGTGTCGTCTACAGATACATTAGTATTCATTAGATGTAACAATGTCCAGATTACATCTGCTGTTAAAAAGTATCATCTACAGCCTTAGTATGATTGGGCTGACTAGCAAGTTTTACTGCCAACAGAGCAAGGTACAGAATTCATTTAATCTAAATTATATACATGTATACATTATCACTTTATACACCTTGCTTGTTAGTAACTTCCTCTAGCTGAATATATGTGTACAGCTAAGACAACTCTTACAGTAGCAATGACACCTAACATACCTAAGTAGTCCTCGTCTTCACCGTACTGACTAGTAGTGAGAGCAGCAGACGACATTAGACTCTCCGTCATGATGCTCTGTTTCTCTACCTGCTCCTGGAGAGAACGGATCTGGCACTCGTAGTCTTGTCTCTGCTTCTGGAAGACGATGTCTGCCTCCTCCTTCTCTCTCTTGTACTGCTCCTCCAGAGTACTTAGCTTCAGTTCCATCTCCTTGTGTAGATCTACCCCCTGCTTCTCTAGTAGCTCCCCTTGAGCAAACGACCAGTCTACCATAGACTCGGCTACAAGTAGGGGTATAATATTACAGAGTATTGGAGATACCAAACAAGTAGTCACAAGTAGAGTGGAACAAGGGGGGGGGGGGGGGCGTGGCTTACCAGGACAAACATGAACCAACAGAATGTTGAGACACAATACTAAAGTAGGTAATGTTGTAAAAACGTATATAGGTGAAGATGTAAGACCTGCATCAACATCTTTGTAGGTATTAACAGGACTACGTAGGCAGAGTTACAAGACTAAGTAGGCGGAGTTACAGTGTGCAGTAGGTGGAGTTAGAGTGTGCAGCAGACGGAGTTAGAGTGTGCAGTAGGCAGTACTTACTCATGACATCTGAAGACATAGACTTTGCCATCCCTTCGAGCCTCTCTTTGGCAGCCTGTTGAGGGTGGTTGAATCTGAAGACATAGTTCTTGCCGAGGATAACACGAGAGCCTGTACGTATCTCAGTAGCCTCTACCACAGCCTTACCATTTATATAGACTAAGGCATCTTCTACAGGTGTGATGTACACTGTACCTGTGGATGTACATATACATGTAGTATCACCGTATAATATAAAGGGTTACACAAACTGTAATTGTAAATAAAATAGGTTCGATAATGTCATTTAGAAATGACCAATCCATTCATCCTGAAGGCCAGATGAAACTGGTGAGACTCATGATGCAGTAATACAGTTGCAAACAATTAATTTTACTAGAGTAATCTATTTGACAAATTGGTCCACTATACACTAAATGTGTATAACAATAATAACTCCTACATTGGAACTATTGTAATAATCAAGTTAACTAGTTATACATGTATTTGTATAGAATACAGAATTTGCATAGAAATAGCGACACTACTTCCTGGACTATCCTCTGGTTAGAGAACGGACACTCAGGGCTGGCAGCACCAAAGTAGACAAATATATTATAATAAACACAACTCACTAGCAACATAGCGATATAGTAATATGATAATATAGTAGCACAGTCATATAATAGTTACACAACAATACAATGATATAGTAACATATTAACATAGTGAAGTAACTAACTCACCGTCACTGTTGACATTGAATGTACAGTGATGTTCCATGATGTGTGACCCATTTAGTACGATACAAGCATTCTTATCCTTACTCTGATTACCAACTAGAGTTACCCCCTCCTGTACAACAAATATTAGTAGAGTAATATACAACGTACATTGTACATATATACACATATATATATATATACATACTGTACATCACTATGCATACTGTACGATACAAGACTGTGTACCCTTGCAATAGTCACGCTAATGTATTGTAATATTTGTACACTAACAGTAGCTACTTCACCAGCTCATCATCACACGACTTGCGTACCCATGTAGTAGTTATCCTACCAGCACTTACCTTTAGGTAATAGAGAAGACATTCAGACATAAGAGGGTCCTCACAGAGGTTTACCAGGTGTGGAGTATTCTTTGGTGAGAAAAGACCCAAAGTATCTCCGTCCTCCCCTAGAGCCACGCCCATTTCACTCAGTATTTCCTCTCTGGAACATGACAAATATATTGACGTCTGCATGTGCGCACATGATTGATATATGGCAGACAACAATCAATAAGAGATGTCACAGTGTCAAACATACTGAAGTTCTCACATCGATACCACGACTATCAAATTTATAGCCTCAGAGCATACAATTATTGAACATGGTTATGGGTGCTCCATCACCTCCTCCTACCTTTGCTGTTGAATAATAGCTGTCTTCTTCAGCTTCTCTTCCCATGGTTCATTGAGCTCCTCTATCAGTTTCTCATTCATCTTGAGCCTCTCTATAGTGTCCAGTTCTCCATCCAGATTGGTCGATGACAGTCTCCGCCTCCTGAACTCTTTAGTGTTTGGAATACCATGCAAACCTAGAGAATAACAGTAGACACGTGCAGCCCTAGAGAATAACAGTAGATCCTAAAGAATAACAGTGAACACGTCTGTGTGTACAATGACCTTACGCATATATGTGACAAAACATAATTATGTACCCATCAGGTAATTACACACAACTCCTAATCTACAGTTTGCATTTACCTACTTGGAGTTGTCTTCACCAATGTCAGACTTGAACAGGCACTAACATGTATTTATTGATACAAGCTTTAGGTTGGTTATTTTGCATTTTATGCTCAATGTTCCTCACAATTTGGTGATGTATATGCAATATTCGAGTTTATATTGCTTATAAACCTATTAACCAGTTATAAATTGTCAACAAAATCATTGAATTCATTTCAGATCAAAAAATAAGAGGTTTCGACGAAATGAATATCTTGGATAGTGAATAAATTTACGTAAAATTTACCAAAGAAAATTGTCAGCAAACCTAACATAATATAATAGAGGTACTTTAGATATCAATCTCTGTTATACAGAATTAATAACTATTTCTCAAAAATAAATACAATGGTGAATATCATTAGTCTTATTACAAACTAAAGAGAATGCAACTCCTGTACTACTTGATATAACTGAGTAGGTAACATATAATGTGCAGTAACACATAACAGTAACATACAAACACAGTGGGTTAAAGAGGGATGACAACTAGACTCATGTTTCCTGTATGGTTTAGAAGGAATAGACTGAGTTCCTAACCACATTAAATGTTTTACTAGCATGATATCAAGGAAAATCGATTACTAAGTATTGTATAATTATTCAGTCATAGAAGAACTTAGAGAATCGTGCCCCTTGCACAGTAACGATCAAGTCATCGGAGTTAATCATGGAGCCCAAATGTGTCAAACTAGTCAGAAGAAAATGAGCAGTTGTCTAGGTGCCATCCCCATTGGTCAATATCATATGCCCATGTCTAAACTACTTCAGTGTGCGCATATATACCGTAGATGCTAAGTAGTAATATGTAAGAATACAACTAATAGACGGGTATAATACCTTCACCCTGTTGCTGCGATACTGGTTCTACACATAGACAAACAACACATACATCAAATACACAATATAGACATACAGTATAAACTTCAATGACTTTCCATAGTGTGCACCACTAAAAACTGTCTGCCTTATAATCCATGGAAACTGGTATTATCAATTGAATGCATGTCTTTGGTGTAGAGACACGCGTACATGAAGAGAAGACAATTCACGATGATGAGACAGCACAGTCTGAGTAAATACAGTAATACAAGGTGTGTCTTATAGTGGAGGATGTGAAAACATGCTCCACTATATACATTGTACATTGTGGTAGTCTATACAAAGTGCACCTTTCAGTGTAATAGTGTACGTATATAGTAGAACACGTTTTTGTGAATAAATGTTAGGAAAGATAACCCTCTGATCCATTTTTGAATAATTGTAACATGAGAAGACAACTCTCATTTGCCTATTTATACTACAGCTTGTCCTATGGGCACTGTACAGCAATGTGATGAGACTATGACTAGCATAGTGATCATATACTATAGACATCCACATGTATGTAATGTATGATCAACTTTAACACTGTCTGCAGTGGCAGCCATTTCAGTACACACCGACTCATCTACTCATAACTTTCCTTCTACTATCTATGATCTTTATTCTATATTTCAGCAATAGGAATAGTGCAGGGTTCCAGTGTATAACAGTGTATTATAATGGGTGGAGTACACAGAAAGACTAATACACACACATTACTTACTTTACTACCACTAAGGCTAAAAGAGTGAACAAATAGTCTTAGATCTAAACGACTGTGGGTCCTAACTTACCGGGACCTATTTCGATACCCTCCAACTTTAATATTTCTCTCAATCTCTTCACCTCATCTTGAAGCTCTCTAATAAGTTTAGCATTTGGATCTTCATTGACAACGGCCTTGCAGACGATCTGCTTAGCTCGGTCAGCATATCTGTGGCAATTATGTGACAAGAAGTTGGTTACAGTATTCATAATATAATACAGTGAAGCGTGTCTAGTTCACTTGACAACAGTCTCAACTCTTACAGTTACTAGTGTATTAAGTAGCATTCAATATTTCTCTCGTTCTAATAATATAGCACCTGAAGCATGCTTTTGCACCATGAAAAACCCAGTTACAATAACCAACACACTCTCAAATCCATCTTTTATGACAACAAGAGTGCAGTGTAGGACTATATATTCCAAGGGATTCCCAGCGTTACCTCAGCTATCAATGGTTGGCATACACAATTTATATTTATCTACAATGGAGGTCTAACAGTCTGATATCTATAGAGTTCTATGTTTAACTATCTCTAGAGGTCTATGAATGGAAGATTTACCGTAGGGTGGAGAGAGTCTCTTCAAAGTTGACGTCTGCAGGAGATATAGCGGCAATCATGGCCGTCTTGGAGTTGCCTCCCAGGTTCTCTTTGAGCAGCCATGTGAGCACAGAATCTCTGTATGGAATAAAGTCTGACTTCTTCTTCTTAGGCTTAGTCTGTGGACCAATAAAGTAGCCCATGTATTACTGATGAGGGGTAGTAAATAGCTCATACACCAAGATGGTAAAATATCACATGCACTAAGTCTAAGAGAAGCTCTGCCAATCTAAAGGGTGGATATGGATACATGATAGTCGGTCAGGTTATTCATACATGCATAATTATGTCTAAAAACACACGAGATATCAATAATAACTGTGGCTGTACCCTGTAATATGATAAAAGCAAAAAGCATTTCAGAAATATATTTAGATACAAAATATAGTTCTTGTCCTACAAGGTGAAAAAAGGTATAAAGTAAATAGCCAACATATAGATTGGAGTTGTGTACCTCTTGCATCTCATTGCCATGAATAGATAACTCCGATATTAAACGACTGTAAGCTTAGCAGAAATGACAGATATAACAAAAGATAAAGGAGCAGCTTAATCAATTATAACAGTAAAATTTTGTTTTTCTCTTTTTCTCAAGTACGAAATTTTGACCAGAACTGCAAACAACCAGCAAAGTCAGGTCATATCCATATACACTTAGACATGATGTAGTAGACTGCAGACAGAAGACAGTTTAGTCTATTGACGTGTGCACACAATAGATAGTATAGCTCTCAGACAATCTTATAAAGTGCCATCGGGTAGGTGAGCAACACAATAGCAATAGTGGAGACAATCTACACTGTATATAACATACACATGTAGGCTACATAGTAACTACGGCTAATGTGATGGAACCTTACCACTAGAAGTGCAGACGATGACTGTAATAAAATGTGTTACAAGATAGTGTTAACTCATTGTAAACAAAGGTTCAGACAATGACTGTAATACAGTATATTACAGGATGATGTTAGCTCATTGTACTCGAGCTAAAATAAGTTTAAGGATCCGAGAAAACCCGTTAATTCTAGGTACAGAGTGGGTTGAATGACAGCACGGTGGTTCTATAACTCACAGTGGTTCTATCAACAAACACAAGTGCTGCAGTAAATGTAATCCCATCTATCCATTAGTGAATTCTAGTTTCGACCTTCTAGGGTAGGTCCATGTGTCCAATTCAATCTCTAGGAGACATTTAGTGAACACCACCAAACTTCCCAAATTCAAAGGTTTGTCCCCTTCACATAGGAATCAATATCCCCTTCCCGTGGTCCGACTATCACCTCTACCTAGTATATAACTTACCAGTTCTGCTAGGGCAGATATGACCTTCCCTAGGGTAGTCAGTGATTTGTTAATATTAGCTCCTTCCTTTAGACGTTTCCCCTCGGCTCCGGTAGCATTTGCTCTCTCACTGCCGGCCAAGTCCACCAGACTAATCTTACTGACCTGTAGAGCACATTGATATCTGTACTACCACAAAGTGTGATAGAGGTCATTGTAATTTATACAACTATTCTGAACAACTATTGTTAATACCGACTCTACAGTAATACCAGTAGGCACTTTGCCAACTAACATCCTATCTTTAGCCTGTGCTGTCTAGAGAACTCTAGCCCTTCTTATAACTAGCTGGTCTACTATTTATACATTTTTATAACTACTGTCTGAACAGTAATAATACTTTAAGAAAATCAATATTATTTTGGAAGTTTTCCCAATAGTTTTCTATACTACAATGTCTAGTGTATCAATGTATAATATGATTGGCTCATATTAGAACAGTACCAGGATAATGATATTAGCGCAACTTTGGAATAAACCTTCAGATTGTAGCTAGATTTAAATGAATCAAATGGAGTAGCTAATATACTTATATACCCACAATCCCTTTACAGCGACTATCCTCTCTCAGTCTCCATTATAATAGATAGAGGTCAATGTACTGCATAGTTTTACTATATCTCATTGATTTGGAGATCAAGCAGGTAGTACGTAACAAGATGGCACTACTTATATGTAGGTTTACCTGCATTAATTACTGGAATATCACTAAAACCTGCACACATAGAAATACACCTGATAGCAATGTATAGTAAATCCATGTGCCGATAAGCATCTCCAATTTTCTCACCTTTTCTCCAACTAGGTTAGTAGCGTGATCCTTTCTCTTCTGAGTAAATACTATAGTAAATACAGCATGTGATCGACTGCTAGTCTCGTTCATGTTTGTCGCGGCAACAGTTCTATAACATAGTATAGCCACAGTTCTATAACGTAGCATAGCCACAGTTCTATAACGCAGTATAGTTACAGGTCTATAAGCACATATATATTTTCACAAACTCAATACGAGGAGAGTGAAATAATTATTTTGAAAACCAGCAATTTCTATACGTGATTTGATTGGTAAAAATAATGTAGCTTACAACACATTTAAAGGCCGCTGTAGTAATAATGTAGTGTTGGATGGGATCTCAGTATTCCGTGTCTTTTATTACTAGTTTCATGTTATAAAACAATTTTCAGTTGAATTCACTGGAATAAAAGATATAACAATCATCAGATAAAAGACATATATCACTACTAGTAATAATGTCGATTAACGATTTGAACTTAAAAAGAAATGTGCTAAATAGTATAGTCCCACCTTGACTTGTTTCCTTCATCAATAATGTTACTAATATCTGCAAAGTTCTGAACCGCTAGCTTAGAGAGATCTTCCACATAGGGGCCGAGCAAGGGGTGTTCCCTAACCTGTTATTATAACAGTAATATCACAGTCTAGACTGCATAACATAACCATTTATATATTATCATTATGAGAAAATAACATCAAATCTCAGTAACATGATATGACCTAAAATATAATCAACATTATCAATATTCTAATATGTTATGCTTGTGTTGGATCTCTGTGGGATGTCGCTTGTTCAGGGGAAGACAACTATGAATGAACATGAACATCCATGACCTGAAAGTGCATATTATTTGCCAATCAAATTTCACACGTGATGTCGATTAGATATGAGCAACATTGTGTTTACCCTTACAGGGTACAACTTTATTTAAAATCATTCTTTTATTTCTAAAGTTTGCTGTGTACAAAAAATATTTTCATTCCCTACTTCAGCATGTGTTGAGATATTTTCAATAAATTTGGTAATAATAGGTCTCAGACATCCACATCAATCTCATTATCGAAATTCAGGTGAGTCAGTGATATGAAGAAGAAACTGTAAACTCTACATGATAATAAATACGTACCTTTAGGTTCGCTTTGTTCTTAGGGTTCAAAAGGTCACGCACTTGTTCACAATATATCTCCATATAACTGACCTCCGTCGAGAAGTTCACGTCCTCACTCTGCTGAGTGGTGACTCTCTCGAATAGTTCCTCACATAGCTACATGTATGCAGTCAGACATTCAGAAACACGGGTATTACAGAGTTAGGACTACATACAAGTAAAACTTAGATAGGGTCCAAATACCAGCAAGAATAAAATGGCATAATACAGTATATACGCAAAGCTAAATACTAAAGTGCCTTGTAGTTTTGTTGTTGGGGGAAGTGGGAGGGACAACGCAGTGGCCGCAGACGTAGCACACATGTACACTGGTATTCAGTAGTAACTGCTATACATGTACCTGTGTAGCACATATGTACACTGGTATTCAGTAGTAACTGCTATACATATACCTGCGGTATGATTCCCTTCTCTCCAGGTTCGTTTTTACCCATCATAGTGTAAGATTTGCCTGCCCCTGTTTGTCCATATGCAAATATACACACGTTGTACCCTTCAAATGCATGATCTAACATCTCCACTCCGATATCATCATAAACTTGTTTCTGTGAGGCAAAGTGCTGATCCAGCAGCTACAAATATAACAGTATAATAATACATACCATGAGAGGAAAACTCCCGTTACTCCTAACTTGTTTCCGATAATAAAGAACAAATTCCCATATACAGTACAGTAAATATAGTATAATGCCGAGAATATAGGATCATGAACATCAAGTGCTGCTAGTTGAGCACCTGGTACCTAGTGTCAGTACGGGGTTCAATTCTGATCACAGGCTAGCACAGGGAGGGTTGAATTACAATCCTATTCACATGCTAGCACAGAGAGGGTTGGACTACATTCCAATTCACAGGCTAGCACAGGGAGGGTTGGACTACATTCCTATTCACAGGCTAGCACAGGGAGGGTTGAACTACATTCCTATCCACAGGCTAGCATAGGTAGGATTGAAGTGAATTCTTATTCGTGCAAGAATTAAACTAACTTGAGGGACTTCTGTATTTTTTATGCTAAATGCGACAAGGTGAGGAAGTAAAGCGCAGATAAGCAATGTCAAACAATGCAATTCAGATATGAAAACAGTTACATGCAACGTTATCTTTCTATGAACATCATTGCAGTTGTGCTGCCATTATCTGCAAGTGGTGTAGTTGCAGATATAAGCTACATTATCATTAAAGGCATACCCACCAACAGCCGATGTGTAGGGCTATATACAATGTACAAGTACGTGCATGGTTGCATAATGTACATGATCCTATACCAAATAGAACTAGCTCTACTAGAGTCCAGGGAGAACTAAGAGAGTATCATATCAAAGTATCTCCACAATAGCAAGAGATACATGTACTTGCTTTGCAAAACTGTCATACTATGAGAGAGAAAGAGAAGACAACTCAGACTAGTAACTGAACAGCCAGGACTAGGAACATTGGGTAGTTTACAAATACTCCTAGAAAATGAAATGCTAAGGTTTCGCCATAATACACAGTGTGTGTAAAAATCTGAATAATGGAACGGGTAGAAATTTAGAGCTGTCTTTATAGCTCGAGTCCAACCATACATTCATTCAACTCGGTGAATCACCAGTCCACCACGGATCACTGTCTACCATGAATCACAGTCTACCATGGACTACAGTATACCATGGACCACAGTATACCATGGACCACAGTCTACCATGGACCACAGTATACCATGGATCACAGTCTACCATGAATCACAGTCAATATAAATCATCAGCAGAGGTGCTGCTGTATACAATCACTACTAGAATGATATAGATCATACACCTGCATACTATGTGTAGCCTACTAAAACACAATATAGGCCTACATCAGACTCCGTACACTTAATGTTATTATACTAAATGTAATTTGTCCATATACAATGTAGGTCTTTCTGCTATAATACCATGCAGTGATTCAATCGGAATATATATACACTGTAATTACATTGGAGATAGGTTTATTATATTATATTAATCATGAGTCCCCAGGCTATATTTACACCACAGGCTACTGCTCACAGTAGATATGCATGTCAGTGTAAATGTGCATAAATAGGCTAATACGTCATGTATATTAGTCCAGCCACCGGCAGAGTTTGGAGTTATCCCTTCCTTGCCCTTATACGTGTTCTATCTCAAGTCTCATCACACATCTAGCAGCCTTACATAACATACTAGACAAGCTAGGCATAGCCACGCTGTGATGTTTACCTAAGCAGCACCAGATCTAGATTATATACATGTATATACATGCTGTGTACCCCTAGAATACTAGACCGATGTCCTTCCAGAAGATAGGTCAGTTAGACAAGCAAAGGCTACTAGTATCACCGCCAGCTTACCAGCTAGTACTATTACTAGGCTGCATTATAATAATATATATTATTGATTACAAGTAGAGTCCAGTTTGTTCTACTATCACCTCATCCACTCCGCTATTCAACCTTACTGACTCAATACATCAGTCTAAAGATATAGAAAATCAATGCTAATAATCTAGGGTCTGTAAACTGGGAGCTTTTCCCTGAAACGCCTAGCCTTAGGCCCCAGTGTAGTAAACACGCCAATAGTATAACCTACAATGATACCAGTGAGCAGCTAATCAAGAATCTAAGGCTACAGAGGAAGGCGGCATGGCGTTAAGAAAGAACACTATTACATAAACGAAATGACAACTTTAACTGGAATGACGTCCAATAATTAAATCCTCAGGGGAGAAGAGCTACCAATATTGTCACTTTACTTTCAATCTATCTACACTATTATTTATTTACGCAATGGAGTAGCGAGCATATAGTGTATATAGAGCACAGTAGCGGTATTCAACACCTACGGCAATGTAATATGAATGAATACAAATTATTTCCGTAGGATTAATTATTGATAGTTCAACCTTTTCACATTCACTTATCTAGTAGCAAGTCAATGAGAGTATCTCTAGCACAAGGGTATCTCGTGTCGTCTCCGGCCACGTCAGTGCCGCAATAGGTTACAGACACCTCACAACACAATATAACCACAGGTACTTAGGTGAAAACAACATGTCGGCCATAGTACTAGCAATGAACAGCCAATATCGAACGGTAAAACATTGACAGAGTGCAAAACGAATTTTATCTCGAACCAATTCCCTGTAGCAATTCTGTGCATTCAGGAAGTGACCGAGTAGGAGCAAAGTAACCACAGAGTTTGGCCAATAAGAATACAGTACTCATAGAGTAAGACCGATAGGAATACAGTACTTATAGAGTGAGACCGATAGGAATACAGTACTCATAGAGTGAGACCAATAGGAATACAGTACACATAGAGTGAGACCAATAAGAATACAGTACTCATAGAGTCAGACCAATAGGAATACAGTACTCATAAAATGCGACCAATGGGATTATTATAGTACTCACAGAATGTGACCAATAGGAGAAATCGAAGCTGAAGTTGTGAACTTGTCCTTTCTTTACTCCATCTCTCGGGTTAGTTATATCTACAGAACAAGCAAGCGTGTTTATATAATGTACTGTAAACCATATGGCCTAGCTCAACATCAGTGGAGGATAAGGTAGCACCTGATAATTACCAAAGAAGTCAATTTTCATTCTAGTCCAAGAAAAATATTATAGCAAATAGCATGTAGGCAACTCTGATCTTTTTGTTCCTCATGCCAAAATTGAAATAACATAAAATAGACAATCGCGTTCTGGGTTTTGAGGCCCACCACGGTAGTGTTAGGAAGAACACCCAATAGTATCACAATCCTGCACATTGTCGTGCTATGGATAGAATATGGTGGAATTATCTGCACCACAGCTACAGAGAGCACACTGATTTAGTGTGATAATGAATGAGTAAATCACTGCATCATTGAGACCATCGCTAGGTTACATGACGCAACCTTTGGTAGTATAACTAATGCAGGTAGTTCATTCAACAAATAGACTCACTCGTCTCATTTCCCTCCATTTTTATTATACATGCAGAAGACAGTTTCTTCTCTCTGTTGTTGAATGGCCTCACCCTGACGGCCACTTTTACTGATGACATGATGTTGCGGGTACTCTGTCACACAGTAAGCAACACTACAAGGTCTTTACAGGCTGACACCTTTCAGCTTTCACCTGACTGTCATATTTCTGCTCTCTGTAATAAGATAAACAGTAATAATTTGACACTCAAATATCAAATAATAACTTAATTTCCTCTTTGAAAATTATTATTATCAGCTGTTTTCTGTACCTTACAGGGAAACACCAGCATATACAGCGAGCAAGAAAGGACAACTGCTGAGCACATTAGCTTCACTGATTGAAAAAATGAATCAAAGAGTAAAAATAGGATTTACATACATGTAGAATAGAATCGTTCTGCCCCATATCATAAAAAAATCTCAAAAGTAAAAATTAAGCCTTGGGAAAGGCACCTACATGTAAGTATCAAATTGACGAATACATCCTGCAGCTAGTGCTCAATCACTATTAGAATATTCACAAAAGGACCAGAAATAATATCTTAGGTTATACAATAAGATATCCAACCATTATCACAATTAGCTCCTGAGAGGGTAATATTTAGGGTCAGCCTATCTAGGTCAGGAGAAGAATACAGACAATATTCAGTGCTTTTCCATGCTTTGTATTTTGCTTCGTATTTAAAATACGAAGGATGGAATTGGCACAAAATACGTATTTCCTGACCTTCGTAGGAGCAAGCTCCTTCGACCGCGAGACTTCGTATTTCCGAAAATACGAAGAGATTTTTATTGCTTCGTAAGATGGAAGTGCCATCCTTCGAAGCTAATGTACAAGTACTAGTTAGCAGTACACTATCTTTGGCTGGCGCAATAGTGAATAACTGCTTGTTGATAACTACATTATGGTTATGACGTCAGTTTGGCTGTGCCCTCCTTGTTGCGGTTGAATTCACATTAGACATGCTATGATGTCATAGGCGGGAGAAATTAAATGCGTTTGCCACAAAACAGTTGGACAATATACGAAGCATGGAATTAGACTGGAATGGAGCTTCGAAGGGTGAAACAACTCCTTTCGAAGGAAAATACGAAGCATGGAAAAGCACTGAATGGTAGACAATTACAAGGGTGCACAAAACTAATCAGTACGATATTGGCCACCTGCCCACATTAGATAGCAATTCAAGGAAAGTTATATAAGGTGTAATACAATATACATGCAGGATTGTCATAGCCAGTGCACAGGTATAGGGAGATTCAGCAGTTCACTACTACATTTCACTGTTATTAGTATATAAAAATATTAATTCTCCCCCATAACTAATATATTTCATCTAATAGTAATAGAATCAACCAATCAGATACCTCAAATGTATAATAATAGTACCAAACCTCATAGTTTGGTCTACTTCAGTGTCTCAACCATAGATATTATATAAATGTATTATATATATGGTCTACTTCAGTGTCTCAACCATAGATATTATATAAATGTATTATATATATGGTCCCAACTACTAGACTACAGTTTACACATCAAATATATATACAGTACATCTAGGCCTGTGTTATATAACTAGACTGGATATCACATGAACTCTGATCACAATACATGATCAACTTGGTAAACCTCCATCCACATGTGTCACTCAGTAACCATATGATTATGAGTCAAACTCACTCTCTCTCATGTTGATTTAGTAAACATAATTCACTCACTTGATTAGATAAGTATAAACCCTCATTACATACTAATTGCTAGTACAACAGTTACTGTTATGTGAGCAAACGGTGTAATATGTACATTTGGTACTGGTAGGCTAGAGACTGGATACAAACAAAGCAGACATACATGTAGTTATAGTACATTATAAATATCATAATAATTTCTATTTCATTATAGCTAACCGCAGCTGGCTGCATTCCCTTACATGTTATGTAAGGGAATACAGTACACAGTTTCTAGAAAATATTACTCTAAAGTCTAAAGCATCTACATGTAATAGTATTTTTTCCATATTTCAGTTAAATAATAGTTTAGTGAGCAGCCCTACAAGTAGACTACAATATAAGGGTATATATAAAGATAATATATTACATAGTAAACATTAGAAAATATTACATAACAAAAGTATCATAAATAATCCGGAAGCATAGCATTATTCTACAGGCCCACATTATTAGTATTTTGTAGAGTAGCAACTATAAAAGCATTAGCAGGTACTTGCTACTTGCTAGCACTTGCTAGCACATGCTAACTAGTGTAATCCTATATTAGTTTATTGATTGACAGCAGTCTACATTAGATATAATAAATAGGCCTACAGCTTCTCCGATGAATAGAGCCACAAATCACTGAACAATAAATGTTAGGCCTACAATATTGTAAAATAACATCACATGTAATGTATAGCTAGCTGTACACATAAATAGTAGATATTATTACATGCCATGACACATGTACATATCAGTATATGTAGCCTAATACTGGTATGACCTGTGCACTATGTGGGTAAACTACCCTATTTTATTTGACTAGATAATTACTGCTTTGACAAAGAATATCTATATAATTATACATATTGTTTGACCTGCCATTATGATAGAATTAAGAAAATTAAAATGTCAATCTAAAAGGTCACTCCACCATTTAAAAGATTTAATTCGTGTTTCAGACTTATTTAGACGTAATAGTGCCATACACTTTGCCAGCCTATGGTATGCCAACCTTCATATAGCTTACTGTTTGGGGTGAATAATAGGAACGTGAATTCAAATATATATAATATTATAATACATATCAAAATAAAGTTATTTTCAATCCATTCATCTTTACTATACAGTCACATCAAACCTCATCAACATACATGTATATTTCATTTGATCATATCTACTTACATGTAGTTACAAGTTCTATGTTTGTGACAATTATTATATGCCCTGTCTATCCTCTCTTACCAGTACTCCATATACATGACATACATGCACCCCTTATTATGCTGTCTGGTCTGCCTGAGAGATAGTGAAAAAGGCAAGTATCCCACCAACACGGTATACAACGTACATGTAGCTAACTATGAGGCCTAACTACTATAACACTAACCTGGTGTAGATGTATACAGCCTGTTATCCAGACAGCAGTGTAAGTAACCCAGTTGTAGTGTATATCTGGTGGTATCTACATGTACATTCCCAATGGATTACTTACTATTAGTACCTACAGTAGAGTATACAGTGAATAAGTGTATGCTAAAGACTGCCTACTGCCAATTCACACAGTAGCAGCATATGCCTATTATACTTTATAATAAATTATATGCTGTATACAATTCCTAGCTAACCAATAGTATCAATGGGTAATATATGTATATATACTGTAATGTACCAAATAATAGCCACAACTAGTAGAGGTGTATGATAACACAATCCCCCATTAGGATTGCATCATGACTTTGTATTCTAGTTACACATATAACATTGAACTTTGATAGAAACTCCATGCACAGGTTTGAAGAATCCCAAATAAACTTTTTATAATAATATTTCATAGAATATTCACAGTAGCCATGGTGTGACAACTCTGGACTCACCACTATGCATCTACATTACAGTTGTCAGAGCTTATTTGAAAACATTATTTTATTATGAACTACTACTATGTAAATAGCAGAGAAGTATTTATATCAGCTCTGTCTAGAGTTATAATATACTGCACACTATGTATGTATGAACTATAATCCTCCACAAGTGACTGTAACTAAATAATTAAACTGCTATTTCTATAATACATTATTATAATTACACTAGGCTATTATTTTGTTGCACTATATGGTATGTACACAACATTGTCTCTACTGCAGTGGAACAAATGAGGTGGATGCCTGTCATACCCAAATAATAATATTATACCGTGTCGCCCCTTGTTAACAGGTGGGCACATTCTACATACCCATGCACATGTAAACCTAGTGTATATAACAATAAGATAGAAATAAAATCTTACTTCATATCTACTCTAAAAGCACAAATACTGCTGATAATGTAATCAATATTTTATATTTCTGTATAGAAAATGAATAATTAATGTAGTGCACCATGTAATTTTGTAGCATACCGACACACTTGCTACCAGTAGCAATCACCTGCTAAAGCACCTGAAATGGGCTGTCAGTAAGTAACTAGACATTATAACAGAGTACTGGACAAGTACAGCTACTACATGTTGCCCCCAGCATCAATGCAAGTCTGCCAATAATGTCTGAATATTCAATGTTCCATAACAATTATAATGTCCACAAGTTATAGTAGCCTATATACTTGTACTATACTATATGCATGTACATCAAACTTGTACATGTATATAATTAATATAATATTATTCTGTGTATAATGTATATAATACTATACATTATTATACATACATTATACATTTACATCATCACTGTATATATAACACGCATGCGTATTATCATTACTGTATATACATAATACACATCCTCACAGTATATGCACATGTATATGTATACCATATTATTATAACACAAGACAAAACGGTCGGGTCTGCTGTCTTCCATTCAGATTTGGGTTGAAAGTTTGTGTGATTTATATACATGTATATTACAGTGTTGCCGGTTCAGATCTCGGCTCTGGGTGGTGCTAAGACCTTGGAACGAGTCCTCCCCCCCCCCCCCCCCCCGACTTCAGTACAGAAGGGAAGGGGATTCTAGCCTTAGACCGGTGTGTCTGACCCAGGTCGGGTGGGCACTCCACTCACCCTACCCACCGCATGTGTGCTAGAATTTGGGCTATACTGGCAACAGAGACCATCCTGAACTTGTGATTTATATATATGTTATTATGTTGAGAGTCAGGATCTCAGCTCCAGGATTGCTGCCCATGCGGAGTTTTGGGCTTTTCACCTTAACCTGGAGTGGGGTGGGCAATCATCTACCCACCTGATGAGTGGTGGAATTTGGGTTATGCTAACATTGGGGAAAACTTCTAGACCTGGAGTTGTCTTTTCCTCAATGCAAGGGAAGATAACTGCTAAAGGAATCCCTGTAGCATGCCTGGTCCTAAGATCTATCATGGAGCCAAAGTTTCTATATATCAAGTTTATCCAGTAAACGATGAGCATACTCATTTGCCGTAGTTCTCTCGCTAAAATGGGCAAACCGTTGCTCTTTAACGATCGCCCAGCCTGTGGTCAAACACTTAGGCTATAGAAATATAGGTCGGCAATAGTAGTTGACAGTCTGCGCAGAGCGTATTTTTACCATCTTTGGTCTACATGAGATATAAATAGTCCAGCCCACGTGATCAGTAAGCTGGCTCGAACTTTTTGGGCCTTTTTCCTATATTTATGCTCTTCTAAATGCTTGCATATTTTATTGATGCTATCGATATAAACTTCATGTATTCTGAAAATAATGGGCTAGCATTACAGATACTTTTAGCCAATCTCAGGGTAATTTTTTCGCCAATCTTGAGAAGACCCCATTGTTTCATCCGTAATTTTTCGTTGCCACTCAACTACTTTGAACTAGACCGCTTATTAGGTCAGATTCCGCGCGATCCTATTGGTGCATAAAGCCGTGGAACAACTTATTAATTCTATAAACTTTGATGGAGCTGCTTATTAAATCAAAATGAAAAATGTGGAAACGCTTCACAAATTTGCGTGTCATCCTTGCACAGGTGGCCATGCTAACCTTCTCTGTATCATTTCCACTTTATTATATGTATCTCCGAAGAGAGTACACAAATGGGTGTATAGTTTCTTTTTAAATACTAGAGATATACGATTTCTCTGTAACAAGTGTGCACGTAGCACTTTAAACTTTAAAATCTGTTTCTTTGCACCAAATATGTTAGCATTACCTGATGCTCTTTCAAACATATCCAAACTGTTTTAAGAGTAGTTCATAGATGCTAAACTCCGATAAAGTAGCATTAAAATCTTTAAAATACCTACAAGGATGCATCAATAGGAGTTATCTCCCCATATTTCGATGTCAATTCAATTCAATTGTCACAACCTTGCTTTGATTATCTCAACTCTGTCAACCCATAGCAGGATTCACAACTGTTTTTTATAACAAGTATTGGTAATTATAGTACCACATGTTACAGACCAAACACACAAAGCTAGTATAATAATAAAAGACAAAAAGGTCTATTTTTCAATCGTTGTGCTAGGACCTCTAGCCCAACCCTTCCAGATAAAATTTTAGGACATTCATGATTTGTATGCAGAAGTGCAGGGGCTGGGTGTGTTACCAACACTGGAAGAAAAAGGTTCAGAGTCTCCATCCTATTGAAATTACTTGGTAAGCGTGTATACCTACAAACCAACAGTTGTTAGATAATAGATAGTTGTACCCATACATCCTCAATATGACTGCATGGGAGCCTCAAGTGTATATATGGTAAAGAATCTATGGAGGATGTTAATGGCATCTCATCAATAATTTATATAACACAAACATATTTCCTGTAACTATATATACAAGTAAAATAGACTCAACACTTGAGTTATTTTGTTTACATTCCATGCCTCCATTACCTACAGTAAAACCTGTACTAGACTCACTACCTGCTTACATTCTGTGAAAACAGTATTAGTGTCATTGCACAAGAAACCATCCAACACAGATTCATTTACTGGTTTGTATTGGACTAAATGCACAAATCGGACAAAAAAGTGCAAATGAATACATAACTATATCCGTTTGTGCAAGTGGAAAAATGACAATGCTACCAAAAACTAATCATTTGTACCCATTTTGAACTTGAAAAAAGGATCAAATTGTCAGATTATTTAGAAATATCTACCGATAGGAGTTCATCACATACTGTATCAGGAACAAAATAGTCATTACTCATTCAACACCTCTCCTTTATACTCTGGCTTGTACTGCTCCATGTAGCTACCCAGTCTACACAACAAAATGGTTCGAAATCAATGAGCAAATTACCGCACGTTTTATTACTAATAGTCCTATGCAAGTTCAACAAGAAAGTTTAGAATTATCAGATAAGACGCAGCGGAGAAACGAAGGGCTGAAACCATTTGAAAACCAGATGAAGTATTACAGTTAACTTTCCATATCTTCAACCAACAATCCGCTACAAAATCGAGCAAAAAATATAGGCTACGGAAGCAGCAAAACATGAACTATTAGTTCTAAATTACTGTTGAGAAAGCTAGGCGATGCAACATTGATACTAAAAAGAAGAAATACTTTATTTATTGTTGAACAACAATATTCATATTGAATTGTACTTGAGTCAGCCAAGCCAAGGGAAGCCTCGTTGTCTCCACAATGAATAAGATATAAAATTGAAATTAAAATTTAGAAGATTAAAATTTAAAGATCAAAAATATCACCAAAATAAAATTGTTACTAATTCAATAGCTTTAACTAACTTATTATAAACATTATAATAATTATCATTATTATTATAAATAGCATAGCATAGAATAAAGCAATCTGTTTCATGTCAAAGCTAAAGGGAAGGAATAGCACAACGCAAGAAATGATCTTCAGCTCAAGACTCATGCTGAAAGACGAGCTAAAATCAGAAACTCTCTCCTGCTACGACTTCTCTCGCGTGAAGAAAATCACAGGTTGCTTATATTCGCTGATGATGAACTAACAAATGAGAGAGCCAGTAATGCAGTAGTAACTAGGTAAGCATCTCGTGGTGATTTGCCAACCATCTATGCGAAAAAGCCTACATACCACAATAGCTTTCTTCCCACAACTGTAAGAGAATTAAAATTAAACTCTGACCTGGTTGATGCACACTAATGGATCCAAGTCACATGATGAGTGACATTCACTAACAATAGAATATTATGCTGGCTAAGAACTTAATTTAGGCGTACAACTTGCTACACTACTGTATTGTAATGGTTTTTGTGTTCTGTGTGTATGTCGTCTGGGACGACCCACTTACAAAAGGTGAAGAGCCTATGAGTGGTACCAGGCCGTCGTCATTGCATGAAAGATTGACAGGTACTAGTAGTCCAAGGACTAACCAAGACAACCCATGTGGTCCCGAGTTAATGCTATTTTGCCATACTGAGAAAGAGCATGTTCAGTCCTAGTAGTCAGTTCGGGCATCAAGGTCGAGGACCTTGTCAGCTGGCACGACCTATACTACGAAAGAAGACTCTGTATAAGTAGTATAGAAGTGTCTTTATTGAGGTCCAAGCATCAACTGAGATAACAATAGTAAAATCAATGCACTTTATATAGTATTGAGATTTCCAGAGGAAGTTCCGGTAAAAAGGCTGATGTAGTGTCGTCCGGAAATTGCACAACAAGATGGCGGCCAGAAGCCAGAGGCCGACCCAAAATAGGTAGCGTATAACAAAAGATGCTTCTAATCATCATGTGCAAAATGAATTATAGCTAATTCTGAGAAGTCGGCCCTCTTTACATGGGTATAAAAAGGGTATAATTGCTCAGTAATGCATGCAACAAGTGTATAAAAGTGTAGTAATTATAATGATATGGTCAAAACATGCATAACAATAAGGACATGAGTCACATGTAGGTAAGTACAGAGCATTTTAGGACATATATGAGTAGAGCAGTGACAACTATTTACACTTAAGGTGCTAGAATGTCCATCAGGCAAGCTGAGGCCGTGCAAGCAAATGTCCTTACTATTACAGTATTATGTGCTAAAGAAAAAGATGTAATAGTTATAGAAATAGCAAGTATAGTTACAGCGAGCAAGTAATTACTTACTATACTATACTTACTATGCCCAAAGACTAAAAGGTTATGGTTTTGTTTACTCCTTGCTACAACTATATCTATATTATATCTATATAAATTTTAATATAATTATTATAATTATAATCAGATATAATAACTAATAATAATTTAATTTTATATATATTAATAAAATTTAATATTAATATAGGAAAATTAAATATTTTATTAATATAGTTATAGTATTCAATATTACTATTAAGCTATATTGCATTACTAATTAGTACATTAATAAATTTTTATTTTTATATTCTAATCTTACTTACATGTATAATACAATTTCTAAATCTATTCTCATTCTGTATTCTACCCTCCCTAATACTACTTACTATGGCTCCATTAGTTGAAACCAGTGCTTTTTTTTGTAGGGGGCTCTCTGGGCTCCCGGCAGCCCCCTCAAAAAATCATGGTTTGTTGAGGGGGCTTCCGGGAGCCCCCCAACAAATTGCCATTTTAAAAGTAAAAGTTTAAAAAGTGACCAGGTATCATGCATGATGCATCCTATTAGAAACATACATGTTGCCTGGTACAGGGCTCTAAAGTTCTCGGATTTTCCCCGAGCAGTCCGGATTTTGAGTGTTTGCTCGGAGAGCTCGGGAGGTTTTCCATTATTGATGATCTGCTGGGATTTTGGGAGATTTTCTCACATTAGCTATATTTTGAATCGAAATGCTCCAAATCTCCAAATTAATCTTCAGTTTATCTCATAGCTTGTTAGTTACTTAGGAAAAAGCTGCTAATTCCATGACTTTCCAAGGGCAAGGACTGAATTACATGCATGTACTGGGATTATTAGGCTGTGAAAAACTAGTTAGGCTAACTCCATAGAGAAATAGATATGTGCATGTAAGTGACCAACAGCTTTATTTATATCTCTGACCAATTGCTGGTAGAGTAATACTGCTACACTGCTTACAGTGCAGTAGGACTAAATTGTACATTTGCTCGGATTTTTTGACTGAGCAACTTGAGAGCCCTGGCCTGGTACATGTACAATGTACATGTATATTAAATATACATCTCTAATCACTTATACATGTATGTATAGGATGATTCGTATGCAAGGAATTTGTCTTTTGAGCAATCAGAGACTTGTTTGACATTCATGAAAATACCAGCTCCTCACCAGGATTGAACTCCGGCACCTCTACGGCATCTAATCGCCTAGCACAGTGAGCGGTAGAGGTGGAACGAGACTCAAGATTTCTCGAGTCTCGTATCGACTCGTCTTGTCTCAAAAATCGTCTCGAGATGGCAATTAGTAATCGAGACTGGAAAACTAATATCAGTTAATAATTATATTTAATATTTATAATAAATTAACAATTATAATACAATTAATTGCTAATCAACAATTAATCTATCAAATAGAAAATTATTATTCAAATTATTTAGTAATACTATGTACATGTGCATTCCCAGCACTGATTTCCTAGTAATAGCACTGCAGCTAACTCTGAGCTACTTAGTCAATCACTACAAGTCATACAGAATTACTAACGACTGTCAATCACCACTCCCATAATGCAATGTCATGTCCTTACCAAAAATTGTCTACTCGTGAGACTATTTCATTAATGGAAACATAACTCCATACTAATTTGTCAAATTACATTATTATTTTAGTACCCATGTAGTATACGCGTACATGCAATGTAATGTGCATGGAATATATGTGCAATATATTTCACAGCCTCCTGTTCGCCTTTTATTGAAATGCATAATGATAAAATACAGAGTTTACAGAGTAGCAATTGAAACTGTTGGAGTTCTAACATGCAGATATAAAAAATTTGGCAAACTTTGAAGGAAAATTCCCTTGAATCCTAAGCCCCAGTCTCGTCTTGTCTCGAATTTTTTGGAAGTAGCGTCTCGAATCTCGTCTCTAATCCAAAAATGCTGTCTCGTTCCACCTCTAGTGAGCGGACCCTACTACTGCTACACCAGCTCAGCAACCTTCAAAAAGAAAGCTTTGCCAAGGAACAGTAGATATGCTCTGAGCCAACTGCACACAAAACACCCCTCATATTACGGCCACCTTGCTATATATTCCGCAAAACATTTGACCATGAGTTCTATAATACATGTAATGTCAAGCGGATTCAGTAGGAGTGCTATGTAGCATGTGCATACCTGTCAACTATCCCGATTTGGGCGAGACTCTCCCTATTTCAAACTCTCACTCCCACCAGCTCCCTATATCCCTATATCCTCCCAATTTCAGGGCATCAGATTGGGATTTTTCATTTTTGTATCATCTAATATCCAATAGCCAAGATTATCCAATAAATAGCATCAAATTAATACCCTTGTTCAGTCTCATTTCACTCTATCTAGTATTGTGATACAGCTTTGGAGTTATCAGCATGTGCATGTGGTAGCTAATTTACATGTATTACTGATTATGTCAAAAAATAATGATTAGTGCTGTGATAACAGTGAAGCTTGGCCTCCATACTCTGCCCCCCACAGTTCCAACTCTTCAAATGTATTTTTGCAGTTGGTAGTTAGGTTTTGAAAATTTCACCTGTGCACCCGGAAGTTGGGACTCGCTATATTTTTTCACTCCAGGTTGACAGGTATGAGCATGTGTGAAGGTGAGAGCAGGGAGGGAACCTGAAATTCAAATATGCAGGGAGGGGTGTAACGAAACCACCTACCCCTACCCTACCCACGAAACCACCTACCCTACCCTACCCTACCCATACGAAACCACCTACCCTACCTTCGATACCCCCTACCCTTCACTAAACAAGCATTGTAGGCTTTAATAACGCATAAAAACTATTCCTAAAGTTGGGCTACATTCTCTTATCATCAAATCAATGAAAAGATTTTTGAAAAAGCTAGTAGATTATCTATAGAAGCCAATATTATTTATATTTATTTTTTATTATTGGATTTTCTCTTTGCCTGAGTACTATAGATTAAATTAAGCCGCACAGCTTTATTACGTTACTATAAAGAAGCTAACAAAGTTCGTCATGAATCCAAGGCTAACATCAATGCTTTTTGTTTATAAAGTTATCTTCTCTCTATGTGTCAGTTAATTATTTTCTTCATAGAGTTGTCTTCTCTATAGATATTAGTTACGATCTAAAAATGGTCTTGAAAAACAGGTACCACAACATCTTCCATTTCCGTTTCATTTATTCTTCATCTAATTTTAGATTTACGACTCTTGAGTTTCACAAACTTTTCAGTAATAACTAATGAATTTGTTTTCTTGCACCTTTTCTCTACAACCCTTTTAGTATCTTGTGATGAGTAAGTCCAACAGTTTATTTTTAGGCCTATTACTATGTAATTTCTTTCCAATTTGAAATAGTAAGTTAGTAAAAGTTAGTATAAGTATAAGTATATATTTTTAGAATTTTATTTTTAATAATTTCAAAATGATTTCAATTATTATTATATTATAATTATTATTATAATGTGGTATTCTAATAATTCTGCTATAAAATAGAAATAAAGATTGTATAATATTTGTAGAGAGAAAACTCAAAGTTGTTTGTGCTCAATTGTTAGTAATTGTTATGTAATGAATCAGGTTTCAACTAAACTAGCTAAAATTGGTGTAATCTAATGCACCTAACAGAGCTCCTAGATGTGAAAAAAGGAGTTCAAACCACTAACTAGCTTAATAACTGTATATTTATATAATTGGTATGGAAATCTTTAAAATCTGTAGTCAATATCTATTCACAATAATCACTGAATGAATCAGCATGTCTTGTTTGTCTGTTAGTATTTTCTGCATTCATTTGGTACTATGGCATTGTTATGATTGGGTGCAATTCCCAAGGGCTTTATTATTAAGAGCTTGATAGTCTCATTCAGTGCCATCACTAAATTTGCCTAGTTGTCATTCTTTTTTAAATTTATTGGTCCATTTATTGGTGATTGCACTCACTAGTGATTGTGACGACACCAGGTTGGTGGTGTTCTGAGCGTTCAACGCAGGCCTTGATCAGATGGAACTAATGGTTAGATTGGTGAGTATGGAACTTTTGTCGCTAGTTCACCATTGCTCAATCTAATTTGTACGAAATCTGACAGCAGTGACTAATAACGAATTTAAAGGCGCTTTGCACCCATGGCCACTAAAATTTCATTGAGCTTTCGATGGTACAACTCTAGCACTATTTACAGTTTGTACCTCTGATATTGTCAGTAAGATGTAACATGCACTTTTGCAAACTACTGCAGGGAAACACTCCCTCTAGTGATTCAGTTGTTGCAGCCTCACATCAGTAACAGATGTCATATTTTTGCAGCTAAACATGAATGCCGGGTGGTGAGATTATCCCAAAGGATTCTGCTTGAGCGGAGGGTTATTACAAGGTCAAATAAATTATATAGGCACAAGTTGAATGTGGTGGCAATACAAATTGTGTATAAATTGTCCTGAGAAACATCCACTAACAGTGGCAGGTGTTCATCCGTAGAAAGACAGACTAAATGAATCATCAGTTAGCGTGAACTTTCTACTAAAATGAGTGAAAGTGCCTTTTTCACTTGTGATCAGCATTTTCACTGAGTCTAGTGAACCATGTTTACCCTTGTGAGATGTGCACCTCGTGTCCCACACCTGTTTTAGCGAGTGAGGAACAATTGTGGTGGTGGGAGTCATAGGTCTTTCTAAGATCATCTACAAAGATGAAAATGATCCATAGTTATAATTAATAGCACAAATTGCAGAGAGGTTTATGCAGGTGTACTATTTTTACACTGTACTGAGAACCTGACTTGACTTCATATATTAAAGCCTACTACCAGCTGAAGCATTTGTCTTGAAATGATTCATTGAAGTAGTAAACCAATGAACAACAGATTTAAACAGAAATGACTGCCATAAACTGCAAGTTAGCGAAACAAAAAACATTCATTGGTACAACTAATAGATAGTGTTTGATTTTCTGCAGCAATTACAACTACACACAAATTATTTAATATGCCATCATACGATTATCATATTTTTATGATCATCACTCACATTGATCATGTAAGTATAAGAAAAGAGTTATTTGGATAGCTGGTGGTGGCACTAAAAATGAGACTATCAGGCCCTTGATAGTAAAGCCTTTGGGAGTTGCACCCAATCATTATAATGCCATCAGTGCCAACATTAATGTTGAAGCTGTTACTGACTATTTCCACTTCTATTCACTATTGATTATCACATGATAGGTTCAATAAGGTAAGCGATAAAGATAAGATAGATTGATAAAAAGATGAGTAGAAGAATTGGAATAAGAATTTCAATATAAATAAAGTAAAAACAAATTACAAATAACTAACAAAGAAATAGGCCTAAAAATAAACTGTTGGACTTGCTCATCACAAGATACTAAAAGGGTTGTAGAGAAAAGGTGCAAGAGAGCAAACTCATTAGATATTACTGAAAAGTTAGTGAAACTCAAGAGTCTAGATCTAAAATTGGATGAAGAATAAGTGAAACGGAAATGGGAAATGTTGTGGCGCCTGTTTTTCAAGACCATTTTTAGATCGTAACAAATATCTATAGAGAAGACAACTCTATGAAGAAAATAATTAACTGACACGTAGAGAGAAGATAACTCTATGAACAAAAAGCATTGGTGTTAGCCTTGGATTCATGACGAACTTTGTGAGCTTCTTTATAGTAAGGTAATGAAGCTGTGCGGTTTAATTTAATCTATAGTACTCAGGCAAAGAGAAAATGTAAAAATAAAAAATAAATATAAATAATATTGGCTTTTACAGCTAATCTACGAGCTTTTTCAAAAATCTTTTTATTGATTTGATGGTAAGAGAATGTAGCCCAATTTTAGGAATAGTTTTTATGCGTTATTAAAGCCTACAATGCTTGTTTAGTGAAGGGTAGGTGGTATCGAAGGTAGGGTAGGTGGTTTCGTATGGGTAGGGTAGGGTAGGGTAGGTGGTTTCGTGGGTAGGGTAGGGGTAGGTGGTTTCGTTACACCCTGCAGGGAGCCCCTCAACTGATCTTACAAAAAAGCACTGGTTGAAACCGATTTATATAATAGTGTGAGATAAGAGGCAACAATTTAAAAATAAACCTGTGATTTCTCAAATTCTAGTGTACAGTACTATAAATTGTAACTTGTATTACACAAGCCATGTAACATGTAGTACATGAAATAGATGTACTACAAAGTATTATCCTTTTCCTCTCTTTGGAGTAGGCTCTGATAGTAACGATAGAAAAGGCTACTCGTAATTGATTGGTCGAGTTCATGAAAAAACCTTAGTTTATTGGTGCGTTAGAATGGCCAATAATGTACTAGTAAGAATTTGGCTACTGTAAAGTGAGGGGCGCCGAAGACTGCCTACGTTTGAACTCAAACTTCGCTTCAGCTCACTAGCTAGTGTCAATAAAACTTATTTGGAGCGTGAAAACATCTATGCGTGAAAATCAAGATTTCTCTTCTGCGTAACTTTTAAGTTAATTAACGCCTCTTACTCTTTGTTAGTTAACTTGTTTGTTTGTTGGTTAGTTAGTTTGTTTGTTTGTTTGTTGCTATCATTAATTTTTTTGTTTTCTTTCAGGGCTGTAGCAACTGTTTTTTGTGCTTAAATACTATACTTAGAAGTAGCATAGATTTGATGAAGAAAATGATTCAAATTTAATTAGAAAACAATCAAATTATAATATAGGGTTTCTAACCCATTTTTACAAAATGACAATTTTATCATTTTTTTTACATGGATGGATAGAGTAACTTCTCAGCATCATTCTAATATATAATTTATGTATCTGCTATCAAAAGTTTCCAAGTTATAAGGATTTAAAGAAGAGCTGTATTGCCTGCCCAGAGGTGGGGAAAACCGTACTTGGCTTAGTGTTGACAATAATTCCTACGGCGTCATGTCATGCGGTATGTTATTTACTAAGAGCTACTATACTTGCCAGCTATTGGCTACTTAGCAGTGCAGCAGAGCCATAATGCCAAGTAATGTACATGTACTTCACTACTAACTTGTACAATGTATTGTACATAATATAGTAGTTTCATACCAGCCTACCAGTGCATAGTGATGCAGCCTACTAGTAATAGTAATGCAGCCTACTAGTAACAGTAATGCAGCCTACTAATGATAATAATACAGCCCAACACAGAAACAATTATATGGGGAATTAGGTATTACAAGATCAAGACTCATAAAATTGAACTTGTACTTTCATGTTTTAGAACACAAACAGAGCAAATACATGAAGAGAGCGAGAGACACACGCAATGTAGATAATGGCTGGCAAAGTACACCATTACCCTTTAGCCAGCTGGCTTACATTTAGAACAGAAGACAGAAAAGAAATGCGATTAATTAGTCAAACAATTGAAATCGTATTATACCTTATGATCTGTATAAAATATATATGTTTTTCATGCTTGCTACATAGTCATACATGTCACTATCGGCTTTGACCAGGAGGCAAACATTCTGACATAAAATGCTGCATCACCAGAACACAATAATCCTAATATCATATTATATATTCTATGCCGTACTATGCCTAAGTGTAGTCATAAACATGTTAAATCATACATAGAACTATAGAGCTGGAGAATATTACTTTTAATTACAACTATTTCTATTACGGATCTAAATTATCATACATGTATATGCAATTATTATTATTATATTATATACATTTACATGTATATACTCAATACTGTGAGGTAGGACTGTTCCCTAATATGTAATGTTAGATGTGTGTTACTTAAATATTCAAGAGTTCAAATGTAGAATCCAATCTAAACAAGGATCAAGAACATAAATAACATTGTCATGCAGCTCATTATATAATATTGCATGTAAAACACTTTCATAATGCAATACTTGTTAGAATCAGTGTACAAGTAGAACAAAATATGATCTAATAGCTTGCAACTAAGCATGTGAGAAGATAACTCTATGCAATACTTGCTAGAATCAGTGTAGTACAAGTAAAACATAGTATGCATGTACATGTATTATGATACATTGCAGTTTACAACTAAGCATAATATGAGAAGATAACTCTATCCAAGAAATCACGTGTGCTCGCTGCTGATTGGCTATATTGTCCAACGCGGCCATTTCATTGGATACAAAAATAAAAATGGTTGAGAATGATTTTTCATACAGCTTGGTTTTAATCTTTTTATTTTGAAAGATTTAAAAGCCATCCACTACAATAGAGTATATAATATAGGTAATTAGATATTTTTGCACATGATTAGATGTAAATTAAAACTTTTCTCATAGTTTAACATGGTTTTAACACCACATGAAAATCATGATTTTTAGAGATGCTCCAGTGGCCTATCCTGCATAGTGATTGGTTAATTGACACTGGGAATGTAGCCTGTGGTCTGTGATCAATCTATACTACTTTATTTGGTGGTGATAGACTTAATAGATTTAAAGTTATTAAACTTTTTCACAAGCATGAGTGTGCGGAGAGTGTGCGGACTAAGGCTGTACATAAATAACACAGTTGTGCGAACGCGAATTTAGTCACGTGATATTCTTACGATTTGAATACCTATATAATAATTATTAATTTATATTTTTAATTTCATTAATAATTTTAATTTATATTTTACTAATAGCGCAATTTTGGGTTTATTTAACAGATTATGGAATCGATGGATATAAATTTTGATTATTGATTAATTTCTCTGTTATCTCAATTTTGTGCACTCGCCTGGGAGAATGTTGAAGAATCTTTCTGTAGAAAATAATGCTTGCTCTGGTGGTAAACACAGGATTGTTACTGTCTGTTTCATGTTTGTGTATCTGGAATTATTGTTGATGTGTGAGAAACAAGTGTGCGTGAATTGGTGCGTTATCTGGAACTGACGGAAACTTTCCATACTAAACATCCCCTCTGCTCACAGTTAGTTGGTAACATAGTCTTTCAACCAAACAGGTGGCTTTCGTATTCTAGTGGATTGCCGAGGGTTGGCACCAGCAGGTTCTTCTGTGGCCTTGGCATGCCCGTCCGGCATGCGGTCTGGCTGGTGAACTATTTCAGGGTCACTGCTATCTACCTCCATCTCAGTGTTTGGCTCGACTGCTGCCGTCACTCCGGTTGAGCTATTAACAGGCCTGATATCTCTCCTGTTGCGACGTAAGATGTCGTCATTGTTTTGAATAGCATACGATCGGTCTGACAGTTGTTTTTCAATGACACTCTGTCTCCACTTCCTACGATGTCCTTGCCAGTCCCTCACGAACACTGGTTGTCCCACCTGTAGCTTGTCTAAGTCTTTGGCCCTCCGGTTGTATTGCCTTTGCGTTTTCCTCTTTTTTCTCAATTTCTGCTCCCAGGATAGATCAGCTGAGTTTGGTTGTGTTGTAGCCTGTGGTACTATGGATCTAGTTGGTCTCCCTAGTAGTTGGTGGATTAGACTGATGATTATGGTTAGGGGAATCTGGTAAAAGCCATCTTTCGCATCACACAGTGAAAAGAATCGTGCTTTGTTCAGTTGGGGTAATACATCCTCTAAAGTTGGTAGGACGGCATGGTTGCGTTTAGTCACTCGATTTAGATTCTGAGGGTCTATGCATACTCTTATTTTCCCATTAGGTTTTCTGACAGGTTGTAGGTGGCTGATTCACTCGGTTGGTTCGGTTACCTTGCATATTATTCCACGTTCTTCTAGCTGGTGAATCTCTTTGATGAGGCCTTCCTTTATTGATAACGGGACTTTTCTTGGCGGTGATTTTCTACCAGCTCAATTCTGTATTCCCCATCTAGTTTATCGAGTCCAGTAAATATGTCGTCAAAGTCACTCAGTAATGAGTCAATCATGCTATCGCCTGATACAGCATTCACTTGCTCGCCTAGGTGGAGCAATTGCATTTCGTGACATGTTGTCCATGATAGTAGATTGTGTTGTTCCGTGTTTACCGCTAGGAACTTTCTGGTTGTGAACTTTCCATCTTTGTCTTGTACATAGAGGTGTGTCCAACTTAGGGGACTGCACTTACTTTGGTCGTATAGTGTTAGTTTAGTCGTAGTAGTCTCCAAGTCAGGTCTACCCAGTCGGTTATAGTCAGGTAAATTGAGTGTATTACAGGTTGCAGCGGTGTCTAGCTGAAGCTCAATCTGGTGCTGGTGGTTACTAGTACTGACTGTCACCTCTGCTACTAATTTCCGGTCTCGTACTGTAGTTGTAATAGTGTTAATGTTCTCGGTCTCGCTGTCTGATGAGTAGTTCCATGACACTTTGTTGGCACTCTCGTGGTGAGGTTCTCGTCTACGTGCTCGACAGAAGGCTGCAAAATGGTTAAATTTGTTGCAGTTACTGCACTGCTTCCCGTAAGCTGGGCAGGACCTGGGTGGATGGTTACGGCCACAGTTACCACATTTGAACGTCTGGTCATTGTGTGCCTGGCTCTGGACTCTGCGTTGGCTAGTTGATCTCTGTCCCTCACCTTTGGAAGCTTTGTAGGTGTTATTACTGTAAGGTTGTCGAAGCCGTATTAAGTGTGCCTCTTCCTCACCTTTATTTCCCGTCATAGCCTTGTAGTCTCTGGCAGTTGACTCCTCTCGTCTGCATAGCTCCACAGCCCTGTCCAGGTCAGTATCACCCAAATCAAACAACTTCTTTCGAATCCTATTGCTCTCAATGCCCAGGATGAGAGCCTGTAGTACCATACGATCATACATAGCTTCGAGCTCACAGAGACCAGCTATGGTGTGTAACTCAGTCAGGAACCCATCTATGGTGTGATTACCTTGTTTGCATGTTAACAGGGCATGTGTCTTGGCTACCAAGTTAACTCTGGGTTTGCAATAATTATCAAATTTCTGTATCACTTTAGTATAGTCTTTTTTGTCAGTACGCTCATCCCAACTGAATGCCTCATAATTCAGATTACCTCTAGCCCCTATTGTTCTGAGCAGAAGTGCACATTTTACCTTGCCTTCTGCATCATCCTTAGCAATAGCATCCAGAAAGAGTTCAAAATTACGCTTGAAGGTTTTCCCCTCTTCTGGTAGATTGGGGCTATCTGCTAAAGGTTTGGGGGCCAAAAGTTGTTCCATGGTTCTAGATTACAAATATTTGCCAATGTTTACACACTTAGATCACTCGGGGCACCATGTTTAATGTTTGTGTTTCTGGAATTATTGTTGATATGTGAGAAACAAGTGTGCGTGAATTGGTGCGTTATCTAGAACTGACGGAAACTTGTCAGCCGTTTTTTATTACAGAATAATACTATTACGAATAAACAATAAGGTGATTACAATAGAATAATAAACGTTGGATGAATAGCATAAAGATTATAAGCATAAGCATAAGATATTTTGTGTTTAGAATAAAAGCGGTATATGTTATGTTCAGAATAATATGTGGGGGAAGTATTACAGTGTTGCGGTGTTTCCATTATTTCCATATACTAAACACTGTCAAAGATTTGAATTGTGACGGGAAAACTCAAAAGGAAATTTTGCTGGGTTTGATGGAGAACAGAAGAAGATTGTCATTCCCAAACATTTGCACTTGAGATCTGAGTTGAAATTATGCTGGGTTTGGTGGAGAGCAGAGACTTGCCATTGATTGTCAGGCATTTGCACTTGGGATTTGAGTTGAACTGATGCTGGGTTTGATGAAGAACAGAGTACTGCTTGGTAAAATATTGCTCGAGGATTTATATTTCTAATTGAATGCATTTGATATATTCTTCCAGTATCAATCATGGTGGAATGGGCTATACAATATGTTGTGTATGTAATTCAACCCGTTCTGCAATTGAATTGATGTATCAGATGATTAGAATTAGATTTATGCTTTCATCATATGCAGAGTTGAGTCCAAGTCGACTTGCCAAGTCGACAAGTCAAGTCAATTCTAAAATTCTAAAAGTTCCGGTCAACAATACACTATGACATTTAGGGTGACCTACGACAAGCATGACTCAATCATCAGCATGATAACACCTGTCTAAATACAGTAGCTTTGCGAAGTTTACCCTTTTTTATTAGATGGGAATTGGGCTTCTATTGCTTTTTGAAAAAAGCACTGTCAGCTATATATAAAACTGAGCAGGCACAGACTAACTTTGTAGGTGCATGAGCATCATAGTAAAAATTCAATAGAAGGACTCTAATATAATCATGTTGTATTTCATGCTGTATGCATCACTGCACCTGGTTTGCCCATGGGCAGAATTGATTATTATTTTGACCCCTCAAATTCAGCCTGTCAAACATTGAAAAGCAATAAAATTTACAGTTAGCTGTTCAATGGTATTATATATGTGACAAAGAAACATCTACCTACAACAAAACACCTACTTGTTGTTTTGTAAATTACAAACCATATTATAAGAAATTGTTAGAGCAATGATCCAATTATTATTTTGAAATGTTGACAATCTCCACTCCTGTTATGATTTACATTACTGTGATATTCATACTTTTTGGGGCAAACCATGGTACTGGAATATGTTATGTAATTATTGTGTAGATAGGTTACTTGTATATTACATGTATATGCAGATAATAATTTATTTTATAAAGTGCATATAAAAATATCCAGTTTAATCCTATGAGGAATCTACTGGAGGATAGCTGGAGAACTTGGGGCAATTATATGCAGTCTCAAGTAACATGCATACATGTACATACAGAACATAGTACATGTTTACACATATCCATGCCCAAGTTCTGCAGCTGGAACCCAGGCTACCAATGGGTACAGATTAACCAAATCTAGAATTTTTAGGTATGTTGCTTACTAAAATAGTACATTTATATTGTTATTTCAAACTGTTTATTTCAACTAACTATCCCGACACCACAGCAATATGATTCAGTAAGACATGAACATAGAAAAGACAAAAAACATGTATAGGTTATAAGGTCAAGTGATTAAACATATGGTATACTAATTAGGCCTACACTAAACACTAACAGTCTACAAGCCACTAACACTAACAGTGTACTCTATTCAAAATTACATATTTCCAACACTTCCACTTAATTTTGATTTGGTATTATTCTGACACGCATCCTGATCCCTGCTGTCTACCGCACAACACCCATGGCCGCCCTCAGTTTTTCATACTTTTGTTTTGTTAACGGCTTGGTCATAATATCTGCAACCATTTCGTCTGTAGGACAGTATTTAATCTCAATACTTCCATTCTCCTTGGCTTCACGTACATAGTGAAATTTGATGTCAATGTGCTTCGTTCGAGCATGGGAAATGGGATTAGAAGACATAGCAATTGTTCCCTGGTTATCTTCACAGATGGTTGTTGGCTTCTCAATACTGCTGCATTTTGGTCTTAGATCTTTCAGTAGCCTCTTTAGCCAGACAGCTTCCTGTGTAGCAGAACAAAGGGCTATATACTCTGCCTCTGTGGTGGAAAGAGCAACCACAGGTTGCTTTTTACTCATCCAACTAATTGCTCCTCCAGCCAATGTAAATACCTGTCCTGATGTGGAATGTCTGTCATTTATGTCACCAGCATAATCTGCATCAGAAAAACCAAGCATTTCTCCAGTAGTTGATTTGTTGTATTGTAATTTATGACCAATAGTTCCTTTTAGATAGCGAAATATTCTCTTTACTGCTGTCAGGTGGCTATTGTTTGGACTCGAGTTGAACTTTGAGACAGCACTCACAGCTAGAGCTATATCTGGTCTTGTTCCTAAGGCTACATATAGTAGACTACCTGTCATCGATTGGTACAGCTTAGCATCCACTCCTTGGCTAACTCCATCATCCTTGCACAGTGTGACATTTGTATCAGCAGGTGTAGCCACAGTGTACGCATCTGATAATCCAAACTTTTCTATTATTTGCTGTATATACTGTTTCTGGTGCATTTGTAGTCCACCATCCTCTCGTGTAATGTGTATGCCCAGGCAATAGTGGATGTCACCCATGTCCTTCATCTTGAATCTGTCTTTGAAGCTCTGTTTCAGCTGGCACATATCCTGCTCCGTCTTGCTCACAAGAATTAGGTCATCTACATACACTGCAACTGTAGCTCCTGTTATTGGATTCGTATAAACACACGGATCCGCATCATTTTGTTTGAATCCGATTTCTTCTACAAATGTACTGAAAGTGCGATTCCAGCACCGGGGAGATTGTTTCAGTCCATAGAGTGATCTTCTTAGCTTGCAGACCATATCCTCTTTACCTGGCTGTTCAAAACCTTCGGGTTGTAGCATGTACACATCTTCAGTTAAAGTTCCATTAAGAAATGCTGTCTCGACATCCATCTGATGTACAAACCAACCTTCTTCAGCAGCATTTGCAAGAATGGCTCGTATAGATGAAAATCTTACAACTGGTGAAAATGTTTCATCATAGTCAACTCCCGGTCTTTGAGCATAGCCTTTGGCTACTAATCTCGCCTTGAACCGTTCAACAACTCCATCACCAGAATACTTTACTTTAAAGACCCACTTGCTACCGATTGCCTTCTCACCCTCTGGTAATTTAACTAAGTCCCACGTATCATTGTCTACCAATGATCCATACTCCTTATTTGCAGCTGTTCTCCATTGAGTAGCATTTTCACTATTTTCTGCTTCTGCAAGGCTAGTCGGTTCTGGAATGTCACAGGCTACGTGAGCTGTATGACTGTTGACGTTGTCTGAAGCTGCTGCAGTGATATACTCGTCAATACCATATCTAATTGGAGGGCGTCTTTCGCGAACTGAGTGGCGACCAGCGATGGGTGCAGTAGGATCACAGTCATCAGGCTTTGTGTCATTACAATCCAAATTTACATCAGCTGTTTGATGTTTGCCTATTGATTTGCTACAACATACATGTACATCAGAACATTGAAAATCAGATTCATTGAACACAACATCACGACTTGTAATAAACCTATTTCTACTCTCATCTAACAATCTATAGCCCTTGGACTGTTTACTATAGCCTATGAACCTAACCTTGACAGCCTTACTGTCTAATTTCTGTCTTAGATTATTAGCAACATGAGTATATGCAACACAACCAAACACTTTGAATTTGCTAACATTTGGCTTACTGCCATACCACAACTCATGGGGTGTAAAGTCATTATCAAGTGCAGCTGTAGGTATGCCATTTCGAATACATGTTGCAGTAGAGATAGCTTCAGCCCAGTATGTATTTGGCAGCTGGGCATGTTTGAGCATTGTACGGACAGATTCAACAAGAGTCCTGTTAAATCTTTCTGCAACACCGTTTTGTTCTGGAGTATACGGAACACTGCATTCGTGCTTTATACCTCTCTCTTTTAAGTAATTGCTAAACTCATTTGAGAGATATTCCCCACCATTGTCAGTTCTCAGTGTTACAATACTGTTTTGAAATCTGGTTTGAACGGTTGCCTCAAACTCCTTAAACTTTTCAAACACCTCAGATTTGTATTTTAGGAAATACACTGTACAGTAACGTGAATAGTCATCAATAAATGTCAGCACATACTTACTACCGCCTAACGATTGTGTCTGCATGGGACCACATATGTCGCTATGAACAAGCTGCAACTTACGTGTCGAATGTATTCCTTTAGGCTTGGGAAATGGTGTGCGTGCTAGTTTTCCTTTTACACAACTTTCACAGAAAGACAGTTTCTCACTTGCTGCTACAGTTTCCGTACCTTCCAACACATTTTCTTTCAATATGGTCCGCAGCTGTCGCTCATTTACATGACCTAAGCGCTGATGCCACAAGTCAATATTAGCCATACAAGCTGTATGATTTCCATCGGTATTAATTTGAGACGATTTGCAGTTGAGCACGTAGAGTTTGTTCTTGGCATAACCTACACCACGCAACTGTCCATCAAAGCCACGTATCCAACATCTACTCTTCCCAAATTTGACAGTGTTTCCTTTGTCAACTGCTGCACTAATTGAGAATAAATTGCGTGACAGATGGGGAACATACAGTACACGCGTTAGCTTTGCAGGTTTTGAATCACTAATCTTAAATGTCATTTCTAGATGAACATCCCCATATCCCACAGCTTCCACTGGTCTACCATCTCCTAGTTTTACCAATTCAGGTTTCTCAAACTCTGTATATCCTACCAATAACCCCCTTTGATTGGTCATATGCGATGACGCCCCAGAGTCTATGAGCCATTGTTCATTATCACCAGAGAAAGTCGCATCAGCTGCAAATAGCCATTCGGTGTTCGGTGGTTGGTCTTGTGTGTCTGGTTCTACTTGCCCAGACACTGTGTTCGCTCTATGATTACTTCCATTATAGTCCATGTTACGTTGAGGGCACTGGCGCTTGATGTGATGTGGCGAGTTACAGACGAAACATCTACGTGGTTTGAAACTGCCATTATCCTCTCTATACTTCTGTGTAACTAAGGCAGTGTTACCTCCTGTTTCTCCCTGTGGTACAGCCACTTCCTGTCTTTTTAGCTCCTCGTTCAATAGCGCTTGTTGAACGAAGCTTAGACTTAGGTCATCTACACGTGCCTCTAGCGCTGTGACTATTGTAGAATAACTATTTGGTAAACTTCCCAATAGAGTTACAACCTGATCTTCGGTTTCAATAGAAGAGCCAATAGCAGCCAACTTGTCTGCCATTTCCTTCATTCCCCTTAAATGTTCAGTCATGGACGTACCTTCAATCATTTGAGTCCGAAAATATCGCTTCTTGATAAATAGTTTGTTCGCTAAGCTGTCCCGCTCAAAGTGTTGGCATAAAGCATCCCATGCATCTTTTGGCTTGTCATAGGAAGTTATTAAATACAAATGAGACGTACTAACAGTCATAACAATAGAAGCAAATGCTCTCTGCGACTCACTCTGAAATGTGGATTTAGTTGGATCATCAGCACTCTCACTCAGTGTTTTACTACCATCCACATATCCCCATAATCCCTTAGCCAGCAGAGCATGCTTCGTCTGAAATTTCCATGTAGTCCAGTTAGTACTGTCAAGTCTATCTATATTCCATTTGTCGGTCATTGTATCCATACTAGTAGTGCATTACAAGAAAACGTCTGGGCCCATAACCTGTTATTTCAAACTGTTTATTTCAACTAACTATCCCGACACCACAGCAATATGATTCAGTAAGACATGAACATAGAAAAGACAAAAAACATGTATAGGTTATAAGGTCAAGTGATTAAACAAATGGTATACTAATTAGGCCTACACTAAACACTAACAGTCTACAAGCCACTAACACTAACAGTCTACTCTATTCAAAATTACATATTTCCAACATATATGCCCATCTATTAATAGCCTATCCACACAATTATTACATAACACACTCCAGGTTTGCCCAAGAAAGTATATTGGTATCAGAGTAAAGGAAATAATAGCAACACATTGGAGATTGTCAATATTTCAAAATAATAATTGGACAATGTGGAGGTACTGAAACTGCTGCATTTCAATAATGTCTTGTATTAGAGTTATATCACTCCATCCTACATAATTCATGCAAAATAGGCAGGTAAATCTACAGTAAAGTAATCAATTTATTATTTGCTATATACCCATGTAGCTGTTGGCACTGAGCCTACTGAAAAAATCATCACTTTTGTGACCACAACTGATAACATCAAGTGCTTGTTGATTACACTCTAGCTTCTGCCAAGGCTCAAATTATTGTAAAGTAATTAGCATAGCCTCATTGTCTGGCAAATACAATTGAAAGAAAACTGTCAATATTGAGGAAGGGATTATTGCAGGCCCAGTTCTATCTACTGGCAGGGCTGTAACAACTATTTTTGGCTGAGGGGCAAAACGCACAGGCCAGAGTATTGGGCTGCCCAGACTGGTTTTAAAAGTATAAAATTTTAATGTCCTAGCAATTAATTGCTGACCTGAATTATTAGACAGCCATGGTAAACTCAAAAGAAGAGAAACAATTATTTTGGTCAAACACAGGGTCAAATGATGGTCACAGGTGTCTCAGTAACCTACTTCTATGTCTATGGGACTGATAAGAGCAATAGACAAACTGTTTACCAAGTCATTGAGGTCAAACCTCCATATTTTTATACTCAATTCATAGCACCATATTTGCTATCCCAACCTAGTGCCAAAACTAGAAAACTAGTGTAAATGATAAAGGCAGAGTGCAAACTATATAATTAATAATAATGAGGTAGCTATGGCAAACATATTATTACTATATATTGATGAATTATAAGGATATAAAGGTAGTTAAGTAAGGTAGTTAGGTAGTTGGAATACAATGAAGTAAAAATTTGTGCAAACTGTATAATTAATTGAAAGGAAGCAGCTATGGGAAACATAATTATTACAAAAATATTGATCAATTGCAAGGATATAATATTGATGAAGTCAAGTGGTTAGTAAATTGGAATACAATGATTCAACGATAATGATATTATGATTTTCAAATAAGTCTATTGCACCTCAAGAAAATCAACTCTTCCAGTAGTTCTGCGGACATCGCTCCTCTCTTGGCGGTCATAACAAGGCCCCCAGTGCTGAAGGTTCGTTCAATGGCAGCAGATATGGCTGGCACTGACAACAACTTGAAAGCAAGCGCTCTCAGTAATTTTCGAATTTTCCTGCAAATACAGATTACTAATAAGTACAACTAATAACGGAAAATCGAAACTGTTCATTCAAATTTTATGCAAATTGCATATAGTAGAAACATGTATGTGCACTATATAATGCACATTTTCATGAAGGCAACATTTTCTACCAGCATGCTGCTTTGCCTGCTAAATACACAAGACGAGCTTTGAAAAAATCAACTTTTTCAGAGACACTAGAAACTAGATCCTCAAGTATCTTCCAGACTTACCAAGAATTTTAGAGCTGATCTATCATTACATGTCATACTAAGAAACCTGTTGACCTTCTCCGCAGCTGAGAATTTGGCAGTGGAATGCATTGCATCTGTTGTTCTACTCCTTCTTAGAAACTCTGAAAACATAGAGCTGGAATCTTGGGAAGCAGCAATGTCTTCTTGAGAACCTCTGTTCTCAACTTCGAATCCCAGCTCCAATTCGTCAAGTGAAGAAAGAAGCAAACCTGAAATGCGTACAATGGTATGTTAAATTATCAAGAAATGACATACGAAATATCCACAAACAACATTGCTTATTTTTTGTTAGTGTCGCTAAGCTTAGAAAGCTTTTCAGTAATGACAGCGTTCTTATAAGCAATCATTTGGCATGATTGGCCAATAGGCACAGTGCTTTATGCAAGGGGGTTATAGTGAACAGGTCCTAGGAAATCAATGGGTGCTATGGATGAATGACACTGCTGCATGTGTCAAATTTTAGGCTATATGCATACTTGTACAAGTCTGTGTTAGACATGGAAATCCTAGTTTAAATGCCATTAAATGATGCCCATCGTCTAAAAGAAAGCCTCTGCAAGTGAGTGGGCATTTTTAGCAGCTGCAGTAGAACTAATATATCATAATATAACATTCAGTTTTACTTACGCCGAATGCGCTCTTTTATGTGAATGTAATTATCGCTCTCCCCAGCATACTGGAAGAAAGGCATGCCCCATGTCACATCTAAGACTGTAGACAGGGTGTAAATATCATCTGAGAAGGGACTCTACAATGATATATTCAGAATTCTAGTAGTACTGGTTTTTACAAGAAAAATCTTTCATGTGAAAAACATGGAGCTCGATCCTATCATTGCAGTTGGTGAGATGCATGTTAATTAGTATTGTGTGTAGGTAAACATGGGCAACCAGTTAGAACTACCCAACACATGGCATCTCCATTCTGACTCGAGTGACATTGGTCAATTGCAGCTCCTTACAAACGAAAGCACAACTGGTTCCTACAACTAATGAATATTGGTAAGGAAGAGTAAGACTGCAAATTCAAGCGACTCTCCTGTCAGGTTACGATATTGAACTAACCAGGAAAGTTTATAGCAGACAATTTATACAGCGCCCATGTGACGATATTAATTATTAATAAATTTATTGGGAGTTGTCATGCCAAATACACACAGGAGCCGACAACTCCGCTAAAACAGTGATGTGTACCCGCCATATTGACTTGGCTGACTTGCAAGTCAAAATCACAAGTCATTTATATTTCCAAGTCAAGTCACACAATGTGCAAGTCCAAGTTAAGTCAACAAGTGGGCAAGTCAAGTCGACTTGTGACTTGACTTGACAAGTCAAATCAAATCTTTGACTTGTACCCAGCTCTGATCATATGGCTTTCTACAGCAATAGGATTTCAGACAAAATGTAGAACATACAACTTCTAAAATGCAAAAATACAAAAAATGGAGTGTATGAACATTGTACTTTACTGTAAAAGTTTGGCTTTTACAGACCTGTTTTATTGTACGTAACAGTGGTAGATTCTATTTACTTCAATATTTAGCCACACACGCACACAACTCGTAGAATGCATGAATATGCACTTAAAACCTTTGTAGGCCTAAATAAAAATACTACATAACTAGATAACTTTATAAGATTATCATACAGAACAGCAATTATGCTACTACAACAATGTCGAAACAACAGTGTCATTTCATCACTGGGGGTTTTTTCCTTGCTTACGCAGTGACGCATAGCAACACCTTTGCTGCTAAATGAGGATTTAATTGTAACAGTTTGTTGCTTGCATAATCTTTTGCACATTATCTTGATGCGCAACAGAATAAACTTTTTAAGAAACACTAAAACTATCATGGCAGGACTCAGGAAGAGAATGTCTTGCTTCCACTTCATTATGCACCAGGTCTACAATTCTACGCTTACCAATGATAGCATGCTCTTGGCTTCTAATGACGTCTTTGGCAAAGTCACATGCATCAAAAACTTCCTTACTAGGATAGCAAACTGCACCCTCCTCATAATCCTTGAGCAGTGTCAAACGACCGACATCTTTTGGAGGGTTGCCCGTTGTTACACGCTTTGGGCACTTTTCACATTTTAGCTGCTGGCAGCGACATACAAACCCGATGCAATAGGTAAAGATATAGTACAAGCCATTCTCTTCATCCTCAGCAAGAGCAAATTCTACAACTGAGTCTAACACCATCTGAAGCAGGAGAATCACTGATGCCAACTGAAGAATCTAGAAATTCAGCTAAATATGCACGGTCGTCATTGTCATAGCTAGAGTTAAAGTTACATTTGAGGTACTGAGCCACAGTAATCAATTTTAAGTTTGCTTTAAATTCTTTAGCAGAAGGAGTTGTTCCTTTCAATTGTATTGTGCTAAACAAATTTTCAAGGCAGTCCAGAGTAAGATGAGATGTTAGTAAAAAGATTGTCTGCTAAGTATTTTAGTTGCTATGCCAATAACTGTAGTGGTACTTAGAATAAAGCTAGTTTAAACTGGCTTCAAATGGCCTACTGAATCAATGGACATGAGAGATAAGTGTTCAGTGGAACGATGCAAGAAACCGATGGCATCATTATATTCTGAAACTTGTTGCCTAGACAATGCCACCACAGGGCTCCTACTACTCATGATGTCAAACCATCTATCAACTAAATCATTATATGTCATGTTGATACCAAGCACCTCACACTGAAACAATCAATTACAATGATGCATGCAGCACAGCCTAACCGCAGTACATTTTACTCATGTTGTTGCAAGCTGTTGCACATATAAAACTGAAATTAGCAAGGTAATTCATTAAAAATCATTAGTGATTAGTAGATATAGCCAGAGCCGTTCATTTCCTTACAGAACAATATATTGTTTCTTAAGTTTTCATTCTTTTATATGGGTATTTTGCCACGGAAACGATGACTCTCCAACCTCTCATTTTCCTTGCTCCCAATATACATGTAATATAAGCAGACCTAAAAATTCCGCTTGACACCAAATCCAGTTGAAATTTCTAGTGCCGATTGTTTGAGGTACTCATACCCAATCACAGCCGCCAAAATTGGCACTCCTCGCTACTACCTACTACGACTACTATTTTTTGATTAGTTGTTGTAAAGTTTTCCTTATTTTTGCAGTGTTTCAAACTCCTTAATTGGTTTAGTGTGTAGTTGTGAAGTAGTTTTCCACGGATTGTGCTGAGAGTGATAAGTAACCTGAAGCCTCTTTTCAACCCAGATTTCTAACCTTGACAGGTTGTTTTAATGTTGCCTTATTATTATATGTATGTATCACTTTAGGAGCAACCTCGCACTTGGCTTTTAGATTCTAGACTGCCTTTATTATTCATACAAGTAATATATATATCTACTGCTACATGGTACACGATATCCTGGTCACAGTAAGTTCAGAAACATATGATTCACATTAGAAATAACAAACACTAATGTTTGTAGACATTACATCCCTTATTCATTTCGGAAACTAAAATAATATACTTCAAATTACAAAATGTATTCTTCCACACATAATTGTCCATGCTCACACGTAAAAGTATCATTTATATAATATTAACTCAAACATGAAATGTGAATATTCCTTCTTCCTTTTTTAATAACAGTGTGATTATAATATTGCCTAAGGTCTAGGAACGCTAGTACCCCAAATACATTGACATGAGTTACTAGTTACCATGCCCCAGTGCATGGACTACATAGTCACCATATCTATCAGGTGGTTTTCGATATCGCTGAGGCCGTTCCTGCCGTAGTTCCCTCCCTGGCGAATCATCCGGCGCATCAGGGCAACCCAGGGCAAAGTTAGGAGACATGTCGGTAGGCACAACCTTCACATGGGTGGAATTTCGTCGTTTCATATTCCCAGCCTTATCTTGACAAACAATCTCTGACCCTTGTTTCGCCGTAACCACATGTTTTTCGCTTCCAAACTGTGTGTCCAATTTCCCCTGTTTTTGCTGTTTCAAAATGATCTCATCCCCAACATTTATTTCCTCACAATTATCTCCCCTTTTCCTGTCTGCAAAGGTTTTGTTTCTAAACTTGCTTAGCGCATCACTCTCTCTAGCCAGATCATACATATTTGGATCTACTTCTACTTCAATAGATGGCATCTTGGTTCTCATCTCTCTCCCAAACAAAAGAGTAAAAGGCGCTACACCAGTACTGCTGTGAGGCGTTGACCTATACGCCACCAGAAATTTTCTCAGCTCACTTCCTAGATTTTGATTATTGCTGTGAGCAATTTTCAGAATTTTCAACAAAGTCCTATTGACTCTCTCAACTTCCCCGTTAGCCTGTGGCCATAAAGGGGTTGTTGAGACCCACTTTATGTCATGCCCACTCAAATATTGCTGAAACATGTTAGACACAAACTGTGGTCCATTGTCTGTACGGAGTGACTCACAATAACCTAGCCTAGCAAACACAGTATCCATGAACTCAACTACTTTTTCACTTGTTGTTGACCTCATAGAAGCACACTCAAAATACCTGCTGTAATAATCTATCATGACAATAATAGACTGGCCATTTGGCAGAGGACCAAGTATGTCTGCACTCAGATATGACCAAGGTTTGTCCGGAAACTTAGTCATTGACAGTGGTTGTGGGGCATTAGGTTGACTAATTTTTAAGCAATCAAAACAACCCTTGCAAAACTTTTCTGCCTGTTTATCAATTCCACCCCACCAAACTTTTGATCTCAAGCGCTGTTTAGTCTTGATTATGCCTTGGTGACCCTCATGAGCAAGTTCCATCACATGAGCTCTCAAAGAGAGAGGAATCACCAACTTATTTCCTCTAAGCAACACACCATCAATTTCACTTAGCTCTGCTGATACAGTTTGGTATGTCATACTACAGGATCTGAAATCACCGGATTCCATGGCTTTCAGTACATTCTGAATCTCAGGACATTTTTGTGATTCTAGAACAATGTCCTCCCACTTTAATGCTATTGGCACTGATTCTTTGGCAATTTGCCTAGAATATTCATCAGCCACTATTGAAGCAATCAAGCATGTTTGTTCACCACAAGAATCTACTATTAACCTAGACAGAGGATCAGCAATGTTTTGACTTCCTGGTTTGTAAACAGTTTTGAACTTGAAACTTTGTAGCCTCAACGCCCATCGCTCAATTCTTGGCACTGGCTTTGAATTTAGATTGTTGAATATAAACTCAAGTGATTGGTGATCTGTTACCAGCTCAAATTCTACACCCAGCAAATACATTCTGAAGTGCTCACATGCCCACACTAGAGCCAGGGCTTCCCTTTCTGTCTGGCTATACTTGCACTCAATTTTAGTCAAAGACCTATGGCCATATGCAATAACCCTGTCCACACCATTTTGTTCCTGAACAAGTACAGCGCCCAAGCCATATGGACTAGCGTCGGCTATCAGTTTAGTCCTAGCTTTCAATTCAAAATGTGCTAACGTCTCACACTTTCCCATGAGATCCTTGATTTTGTTGAATGCCTTATTCTGCTCATCATCCCAGCAGAATCTAACATTCTTGTGCATCAATCTTCTGATTGGCTCAGAAACTGTCGTCAAATCGGGTATAAACTTTCCCACGAAATTCACTAGGCCCATGAAACTCCTACACTCACTAGCATTTATTGGTGGTTTGAACTCAGTAATAGATTTCACTTTCTCAGTGTCTGCTGAAATACCATTTTCTGACACAATGAACCCCAGAAATTTCACTGCCTTCACCATGAACTCACATTTGTTTGGATTCAATGTCAGACCCAGCTCACTTAATCTTCTCAACAAAGCATGTAGCCTGGCGTCATGCTGCTCAACATTACTAGCGTGTAGTATTATATCGTCTGCCATATTTTGAACTCCCTCTAACCCCGCCAATGCACTTTGTACCACATACTGGAAATGTTCCGGGCTAGCATTGACTCCCATTGTCAGCTGTTTGTACCTGTACAGGCCATAAGGAGTAATGAAAATGGTTATATTTCTGGACTCCTGTTCAATTTCCACCTGGTGAAAACCTTGTTTTAGATCTAACTTCGAGAATATCTTCCCACCTTCCAAATTCGCCAACATTTCCTTAGTAGTGGGTATGGGGTGTCGTTCCCTCATGATGGCCTTATTAGCCTGACGCATATCTACTGTCTGCCTAACCTCCCCAGTGTCACGCACAACCACTACCAGAGGACTCACCCAGTCGGTCCCTACACCAGAAACAGGCTCAATGATATCCGATTCTAAAAGCTCATTAATTTTCGCCTTAACTTTGTCCCGGTAACTAAGGGGCAGTCGACGCACTGGTTGGGCAACTGGAGTAACACTATTGTCAATGTGAAATTTTACACTGTACCCTTTGAAAACTTCTGGAAAGGCATCCACAATATCACAAGTGCTATCAGGTAGTACATTACATACAACATGGTCATTGTACGGCAAAAGACATGAATCAAAAGCTGTCCTTGCACTCAAAAGACATTTAGCTGTGCCATTATACACTAGAATAGTGGTTTCAACTACCTTATTGGCACACTTCATTTTGGCAGTAAACTTGCCCTTTATATCTGTTTATTGCTACCAAAAGCAAACAATTCATTGGCTGATTTCTCTAGAGTCACAACGTGCAATACTGTTATAAGCTGCCGAGTCAATGATATTATTACAAGCACCAGTGTCTATAATGAATGGAATTGTCTCACCACCTATATCCACTTCACACCTAGGCATCTTAGATCTGCTATTTTTTACTGCAAATAGCTCGTCCATCTCATCTTTGGGTTCACTGCATGAGGCTTCTACAGCTGCTACTGTCGACTTTCCTTTACAGAAACGAGTGTTAGCATAGTGTCCTACCTTGCTGCACACATTGCACTTACGGTTATTAGCAGGGCAGTCCTTACTTTTAGACATGTGTCCACTTTTTCCGCAACGAAAGCATTCCAGAGAGCTAGACGACTGCTGTTGTTGTCGGTATCTATTGGCATTACTGGCTCCTTGTTTGGTCAACTTTGGTCTACCTTTCTGCACTGCCGACACATTCTCTGGCTCCCGAACGGATAAATGGTCCATACTCTCATCCACCTCTACTTGCAATGCTGTGTTGATAACTGTCTGTAAGTTAGCCTGATCACCGGAGCTCAAAGTTGTAATTCGATCACGTACGGCTTGACAACTTATGCCGATTCTAAATTGTTCCAACAAATTTTCCTCCAAATTTGTTCCAAATTCACAAGTCCTAGCACTTGACCTCAGCCTCACCACAAAATCACTAAAGCACCCATCGGTCCTACGCCTAATCTCCCTGAACTTAGCTCTCTCCAACATCTTATTAGTCACTGTACCATAATGACGCTGCAAGAGTCCTACCAATTCATCGTAAGTCTTCTCACCTAGATACCGTCTCATACTGTATCTCAGATAACCCCATTATCAAAACATGCTTCTGCTTCTCGGCCTTTGTTCCGTGGAAACCAAAGTAGCTCTCAAGTCTCTCTACTTTGCCACTAAATACGGGTACACCACCATGTCCACCGGCTGCCATGATGAAGCTAAGATACTCACCGAGATAGAGACTAATTCAAATCCGGAATCGAGCCCAACTAATTTTTCCTCGTCGCCATTTTAATGTTGCCTTATTATTATATGTATGTATCACTTTAGGAGCAACCTCGCACTTGGCTTTTAGATTCTAGACTGCCTTTATTATTCATACAAGTAATATATATATCTACTGCTACATGGTACACGATATCCTGGTCACAGTAAGTTCAGAAACATATGGTTCACATTAGAAATAACAAACAATAATGTTTGTAGACATTACAGTTGTCTTGTAAGAAAGGCCAGTTCTGTGCTTAAGCTTTTTCATTGAAAGGCATCACCAAGCTTATGTGGAATCGGTTTTCAGCCTTCTTTTCTTTCAACACATGGATATACTGCGTTATATTCCTCACCTTTTCCCTTAATCTTCGTCTATTTTATGGCATTAGTCAGCTATCCGGCTGTTGTGCAGTTCATTATCTAATGAATTTTAGTTTTCAAATCACAAGATAGTTGAACTTGTTTTGCTGCGGCATTAACCTGTACATATGTAGCCAGTTGGTTGAAGATATATCTTTTACACAGGGGTTTTCTTTGTTCATGAGAGATGTCAGCCTTGGCATTATCTTCTTTGAATTCCCCTGCTCTAAATGATCACTCTTCTTTCTTTCAGTCTTTCGTCGCCAGATAAATCATGCAACATGAAGGCGTATTACTACGAATAATATAATATAATTTTATAATAATAAAAAGTGTTCCCCATTGTTGCTCGTTATGCCCCAGCTTTCCCACGGTAAACATGACTACCGCTTAGTTCGTTGAAGGTCTAATCTGCGAGATATGATTGCAAACAAAGACTTATCTTCTCCTATCGCTGTACATCACATGATGCTGGGCAGACGGCATTTTCAAGAACGCCCAGTCTGCTGCGGTAAATTGCATGGAACCAGGTGGTAGACAAGAAAACATTTAAATAACTACACAATAGCGAAATCAGCAGCTGCTTCTCTGAAGTGCCAATGCAGTGCTTTATAATTGTTCCAAATTGCCCTTACTGTTCGAACTGATGACGCTACCCAGCGTACGCTGAACACTTTTCCAATCTTAAGCACCTCTATCTCAAGTGCTTCCGCAGCAGCAGCCAACTCCCTCTGGTTTTTAGGTGACATAGAATATGGACTGTACAGTTTGTCCATAAATGATTGAAAATGGTTGATGGCAGTGCACTCACTTAGTGCATCACTCACAGCAAGCTCCTATCTATGAGCAGCGCAATGCCAAGATATCAGCTTAGGGTGGTCTTTCTTAAGCAGTACCACCAAACCAGATTGTCTACCAAGCATTGTGCTACAACCATCTGTGCCTATAGCAAGCCAATTTCTTTCACGGCATTCAGAACTAAATCCATTGGATGTCAGGCTTTGAATAAGTCTATTTTTAATTACTTCTGCACGTGACCTCTCAAGTTCTACTAGATCTAGGAAGAATGTAGTCGGAGTAATGTTACCAGGCAATACACATCGAATGTATATTATAAGGCATGACTTTTTACGTAAGGAAGCACTCTTATCTAGCAGAATGGAGAACTTGGAATCGCTTTCTACAACTTTACGAGTTAGGGTGGTTCTCATCTCCTCTGAAATGTGCGAAATTATCTTTGCCCCCGTCACATCAGAATGTAATATGCGACCAAGATCCACTCCATTGAGTTGGTGAAGCTGAACGTCGTCTTCAAAACTTTTAAATGACTCTGCACACTTAGCGATTTTATAGGCAGTACGAAATACCTTTTGAGTTGTGTCATGCAAGTGAGTAAATTGTTCATCAAATTCTTTTTTGAGTGGCTTTTCGCGCTTTGGGTTGATTAGATCAGCTGCTAATTAATTTGTGTGCCTTAGACTCCTTATGATCAGCCAACTTTTTACTAATGCTAGCTTGCTGAATCGAAACTGATCGGCCTGCAGGCTCAACCGAGGTATTGGCCCACTGGGTACTAATGTTTATCCCACGCCCTTGCTTCTCAATATTACAAACATCCTAGCTTCTTCCCTTTACACAAAATCCACGGCTTGGTTTTCTGTTGGTTAGCATGGACGAGCATTCTGATAAATCCTCACAGTATGTGCAATAATATAACCTTTGCGGTAAGCTTTTGAGAACGCTGACAATAAATATTAGCAAAACTGTTGCTTTTTGAAGCATGCATACTTGGACAGTACCTATGAAATATCCGACATAACTTTAATTTATGTACAGGTACATGATTATTTAAAGTTAGAATGAAATCTTAGATGGCAGGGTAGGTTTGTCATAATTATTTAAAACTAGTATCACAATTTTTGTAAATGTTGATGTTCGTGTTGTAAACCAGTCTGATAGTATTCCCAGTAATGCATGCCGTGCACCACATCCTCTTGTGCGTTAACCGGCTAGCAGTTTGTAAGATCAGTGTATACTAAAATATAATATTATGTAATGTCAGATAGTAGAGTTTAAACCTTTATTAAAGTGGGAGTCGCCCCAAAGACTGGGTAGTCTTCCTGAGTTGTCCCCTCTTGTATGAGCAGAGAAATATAATTGGAAACCATTTATGCTAAACTTAGTTATTTATTTCTCTTTCGGCGCTAATATTGTTTAATCACACGTAGTTATGTGTATTTTGGACAAAATACTGGAAAATGGGACACCCACTACTTCTATTCACTCATGGGAGGTTGCAGAATTGTAGAAAAGTTGTCTTCTCATTGTAGCATACCCTCAAATAAATGAGAAGTTTTCTTGCTAATAGCACTTCCTTGATGTTTGAAATAAAAAAGACGAGTGAGTATATGTGGCCAAGTATCACATTATCAAAAGTGTAGAAGGAATTTATAAACTCTTGGTTAATAGAGAAGTTATTGAATAAAAGCCTTTCCATGTGCTTTATAACAAGGTTAACTGGGTTACTTTGATGACATAGACTGCCTTTGTTTGACATCAATTTGTGGTAGATGACATCATCTGCTGTTGCACTGGCAGACCTTTTTGAATAGCTCTAGGCAAGTACTATTCAACAAGCTATTTAGCCTTTTGATTGGTTTTGGTCAATTTTGGAAATACTTCCTCTTTAAGAAAACTGTTGGAGCCTAAAAAAGTAAAACTCATTTAAATGCAACAAAATAAATGTCCATCCTCTCCTTTTCCTCCCACAGTTTCTCGGTCTTACATCATAATATCGAACAGATTTATCATTTCAGAATAGCATCATAATAATCTACATGTAATATGTCGGAGTTGGAGAGAATGAATATCATTGCTCATCATTAGTTTGCTAGTAACATACCTGGTGGTAGCGGCTGAGGACAAACACAATTTTTTTTGCTGTCATCACACAATTGGTCGATCTCATTATATTAGTACAACTGCCTTTTAAATGGCAAACCAGGAAGAGCTATCAGTAGTGGTGTATCCTCGGATGTATCATTACCAATGGCCCGGAGAGTTACAACTTTTGATGTAGGGCTATCATGACACTCTTTACGGCGACACACTCTGCCGATAAATAAGCTGTTTATTCCGGCAACTCTTTTGTTTGGAGAAAGAAATGCTGACCAACCCCTCACAGTCACCCTCACAACTCCATCTTCTATCACATCGCATGGTTGATCACTGAGGAATCGTTGATTACCTGTGTTTTTATTATGCTGTTAGAAGTACATGTCTGAAAACATGGGCCTACATACAGTTTGCAAAGCTTGCAGTCATGAACTAGTAATACAAAGTTGTAAACATGCGTCATCTTTTAATTTCTTCATAAATGTAATTGTTAACTAATAATATTAGCTCCGCTAGATCACGCAGGCTGGAAACGCTAGTTCTTTTTAACTTTTTTTTTCCGCGTGCCAAGGCATAATCACATCTAAACTTTGTGGCCTGCCATGAGAGAGTTCAAATCGTTGGTGTCATGGGGGCCTACCATGACTCTCCAAGTTAGATACTGGACAACTGTATTGTTTTTATTCTGCCCGCTGCATTAGAAAAAACATTGTAATGACATTTTTTATTAGTGAGTTTATTGCTAATTTTGAAAGACAATGTATTAACAAACAAATATATATAAAAGGAAAGAGACAACCAGATAGCCCAAGGCTAAAGAGAAGGCTGCCCAATTAGAAAGCTCTTCACGGCCGCAGAACCACCCCATGCACGGACGACAGGGACATGCAGTCTCCACCAGCCCTAAGCAATCCCTCACATGAAGGCAGCCAGACCATCCACGCGACAGGCAGCGGCACCAGTTTCCACCCCCATTCGGTGTTTGTTGTACAAGGCAATTCCTGTGTTCAGCAAGGACCTTTCGGCTTGTAGTTGTTAGCTTTCTTTGTTCTAAGGCTTTGTTGCCTTGTGTTGTGATAAGTTTTGGTCATCAGAGAAAATAAAAATTCAAAAAGCATTTTAATTGGCATAATTTTTAGGGTTTTAGAATGAGAGGTGACATGTTCTTTTGGTTTAATATTTAAGATTACTCGAGCACTAGCTTTTTGCAGGACCGTGATGTGTTTACGCTCGGTCTTATTCGCATGCTTCTTGAAGTAACGAAGATGGTTGTATCACTAAGAAGTATACGTGTTACATCTATGAACTTAGTTCTTACCAGCAATTATCTGCTTGGAACCCACGACTATACACTTCAAGGTAGTGATGAAAGTAACTGATGACCAAGCTGGCGCCCTTGGTGGCACATGAGGCATCAATGAGGTAGTTTACCTGCTTCGGGAACTCGCACACACGATGCCAATAAGTGCACATTTCCTAGATGTTTTGAAAAATATAGGCCCTGGCTGTTGAGGATCATGTGGATAATGTACCAGCAATGTTATAAATTCATAGGAATTGTTGAATTATTATTTTCAAACCAGCACATGGGAACATGATTCTACTTGCATAGCAGCACAATTGTTGGTGACAAATCAATCTCCATCAACATGAGGTATGATATGTTGTTTTTTTTGTCAAGTCTAGCATAGCTCACACTGTTTGGGCGAGCAATCACCAAGTAATCACGGACATCTTTCCAAATACTTTGGAAAGCTGTCAAGGACTTTGGTCTAAGGATTTCACCGGGTAGCTGCTCACAGGAAGCGTTAAACAACTTCCATACAGACTGGATCGTAAAGCTGCTGGGAAGCACCTTCACTTCTTCATTGTTACATCCTGTTGTACACAAGTTCAACATACAGACTAGTCACATTTTCTGGAAAGAATATCAGTCAGTGTAAAGGAACTACATGCAGACGGTTGTATGGAGCACTGATGACCCCTTCATAAATTTATATAAGTCACATGACTTATGCGTATTCACTGGGCCTATTATTCACCTGGAACCCGGCCCGGAAGATCCATATAGTGTACATGTATCTCTGACAAGTTGTCAAGAAAAGAAACTATGAAACTATGTCTGCTTTAGTGACCGCCTTGTGGTTCCTACCCTTGTACTGGCAATCTCTCGGTGCTCCAACATTTTCTTCATAGTTTTTCTTGATGGCAGTACACCGGTCTTTCCCGGTGCGAGTAATATATAAAAATGTGGGCTTGCAGATGGATATTCCTACAGGTAAGCCTGCAGGTATATACATTGCAAAACATGGGAACCATTTTATTTAGTAACTATCAAATTTTATGAACCTTTGTGAGACTATACCTGGTCTATTCGGTGCTGAAACTGGACTGACACTCCTATTCACAAAGACCCTCAAAGTTCTAGATGCTGATCGAGTCATTTGTAGGGTTGTATATACGCCTACATACCTTCATGTGTAAAATTGTATCTGCCACGTTTTCTTTCTACTTGCTTATGCTTAGACTTCTTTGATGTCAAAAAATCTATCCTAATGAAGGTGGATATCTTGCCAGTGATGAGAAGATCCAACTGCTCTTTGGTTAGGCTCTTGTTTACTATTCTCATCCACCTGACTTGGTCAACTTGATGTAGACAGTCACATTTACATCCTGAGAAGCAAACAGTTTATTATGAAGGGTTGTCGTTCATATTTTGGTATGCAAGTTTCAAAGTAATTTATGCAAGAGCGATTAGGGATAGCTTGACAGTTACTTCACAACTCTTGCTCCGCATGGTATAGCATTGTTATCAATTTTTGACTTTTTCAAAATGAAGATAAAATATCCATAAATTTAACTAAAATTAAAATCTGCTAACCATATTCTGCTAGGTCATTGTCACTGAGTCTGTCGTCCTGATCCTGGTAATCTTCAAACTTTAAATGAATACTTAATCTATTAGTAAGCAAAGATAATCATAGTAGGAATCATAGTAAGAATGTATAAGCCATCCTGGTTTTTCCATTCTTTTTGGGAAAACTGTCACACTAGACTACTGGGTTGGACTGCCTGTTACTTGCCTATGCAGCAAGTCTGGGACGAGGGTGGTAGCCAGTGGGATGGAGGTGGGTGTTTTTAGAGCACGTCTGTATATTTAGAATGCTAAGATGCAAAAGAATAAGTGTTATTTATCTTGAGTTTTAGCAAAATAAAATTTTGTACTTCCGGGTGCTGGGATGCATTTCTTTCGGTCTTCAAACACTTTGGATAAGAGAAAGTAACTTCTAAGTAAGTTTGATACTAACCAAGGAAAATAGATTTTGGAGAAAATCTGGCATATCAATGGTCGAGTTATCTCTATCAATAATAAAATATCCAATAGGTACAGTCATCAGTAGGAATTCAAGTGGAGCTAAAACTTGAAGCTGAAATTAGGACTGCGTAATGCTGAATCTTTTATGTTGAGACAGTAGCATTTTACTTTGTGTGTTTACGAGGTTTCAGTATGTGTATTACTATAGCAGCATCAAGTGTCCAGTCATCATAATTACTCTTATTACTAATCATGTGAAAAGACATTTTGTTTTTCATTTTAGGTACGCTTGTGACAATGTTCCGAAGATTTGCATCTGTATTGTATAGAACAACTAATGTTCCATCTCCATATGGGCATTTGTGCATTTCGTGTCGCAAACACTCTGTTAGGACAATCGACTGTATAGCCAAAGAGTTTAATACTCTAAAAGAGGAAGAACTGCGGTGTATAGTCGCTGGATACAATCATATTCTCCCTACTATATATAAACAGGAAGAGCTTCTAGCCTATGCTAATGAAGATCATCTGGCTGGTGTGTTCGACCCTGATCATATGTACCTTGAAAGGTATGTGGTTTTAAATGTTTCAAACTCAGTTATGTAGTGTTTATCAGCTAACCCTATAGTCAAGCTTAATGTGAAATGTATATAATTTCAATCCATTTAGGATCTGTGTAGCTTGCAGTCTTTTCATGTAAAGTAGTTTCTGGGGATTTCTTGCTCAAGTCCTTCCTCAGGAAGAGTGTTGTTTTTTGTACAGCTGATAGATACAGAACCATTCCTATCCGGCCATGATTACATAATATCCTGTTTTATGAAGAATTCTGTGAATGTGGGAAATGAGACTATTAGGTGTATAAATGTAGGCCTACCATTTATGAGAAAGCAGAATTTCTTTATAAATAGCCCTAATGACCATTCCAAGTAATGTGATAACTTTAAATCCGCATTATCTATTCTTTGAATCTAGTACCAGTGCTTTTTTGTAGGGGGCTCTCTGGGCTCCCGAGAGCCCCCTCAAAAAATCATGGTTTGTTGATGGGGCTCCCGGGAGCCCCCTCAACAAATTACCACCTTTCAGTTTATAAAGCATCCATAGCCAGGCATCATGCATGATGCATCTTATTAGGAACATACATGTTACCTAGTACATGTATGTCAATATGCTATGGTAAACCGTAAACCCCAACCTTGACTGAAGATTCCAGACTACAGACTGCATATAACTGTATATAACATAGTTATTGTAGTGAGCAGCCAGCTAAGGACCATAGCTAACGTTGCTAGCTAGCTAGCTTTTAAGAGCCACATGGGACCGACCCTCGGGTTCCCAGAGTTATGTTCTAGTCGTCCTTCCTGCCACTTTGTCAGACTGTATATTCTAAGGATCGAATGACAGTTATTTTACACATTTATTGTATTTTCCCTGAGCTAATATGAACATTACGTTTTTAATAACATTTATTGAAGCATCCATTGTATAACTATGACTTGTATATGACCGACCCCCCCTCCCCCCCCCCCCCCCCCCACAAGAGCCCTGCATTTTGCAGCGTGAGTCAGTTGCTCCTTAGGCTTTTAACTAGGAAACTATTAGCATGGGTTCCTCACAAAACCAAAAGCCAGGGCAGCTAGCATAGGGTCACACAAGGATGAACACCCGGACCTACTGGTCATAGTAATAAGCAACAAGTAGTTTGTGCTAGTCAATCTCATCTATCACTTAGTGCATGTAAAGTAGAGGGCTGAGAGACCACTCTTGGAACTAGCCTGAGAACTGTAAAAGCTGTGCAGAACTCCTTCAATAGCTTATCTTCTTATACACAATAGCCTCTAACCTGCTCATTTATACAGTTGGTCCTCCACTGAAATTAGTTGTGCCCAGACCCTATGTTATGTTATAACATGGTGGAGAAAAGGAAGGCACAGTACATTCGACGAAAATTCCAAACGAGAGACAGAAATTCAGCACAAAGATGAAAAATTTCCAAACTTCTGGGAAATCTTAGCAAAATGCATGTAACTCTAATTGCTTATAACATTAATTTACATGTATAGGATGTTTTGCATGTAAAGAATTTTTCTTTAGAGCAATCAGAGACTCATTTGACATCCATGGAAATACCGGTTCCTAACCAGAATTGAACCCAGTTCCTCTATGGCACCTAATCGCCTAGCACAGTGAGCGGAACACACTCCCGAAAAGAGGAGGGAACCTGAAATATGTAGGGAGCCCCCTCAACTGATCTTACAAAAAAGCACTGTCTAGTACCCTAATGCTATCATACGGGCAGGTTGTTTTTACCTTATCTCTCAAAAGATCAATCCGCTATTTGAAGAGTCCATTTTTAATATGTCTACATTAGACCCCGTTTTATGGTTTAAACAACACGCCAAGTTTTATAACATGGTCTCGTATGTGTTCAGGGAGGAGCTAATAGATGACATCATGCGTTTGTGTCAGAAACAAATGGATCTAAAGACTTATGAAGACAATCAGTTGAAAGATGGTATGAAGGAAACTCTCACCACACCAATTAACTCAATTGATAGAGTCATAACTAATGGGGACAAATGTAATGGGGTCAAGTCTGACGAGGATGATTCTCATGGAGACAAGACTGACGAAGATAGGGAACAGTTTAGATTAGTATCTCCCATGTTGAGAGTAAGTGTTAATAATAATCTCTGTCATTATACTTCGGCTGGTCACTTCAGGGTTATGATTGAAGATATGTAGTCGGTGCTGACCTCTCACTGGACTCCGTGTCATTCTTTACAAAGCCCTTAATAAATGAGATTACTATTTACTAGTTGTAGAAAGCAGTGTACGCAATAATTCCATTCGCAATTGTTCCTGACTGAACAGCTTGACTTTTACCATGTGGTCGTTTAACACTAACCTCCTCATCTGCCTTTTAATCAATTGCTGGTTATTTTCTAGAATAATTATTAAAATATTTTTGTTACGCTCTGCGCCATTAGTAGTAGTTAACTGTCTATCGTAGACGATGATGACACATTTCATGTCATCATCATCGAGATGGCTACTCTCCAGCCATCTCTGTTACAGGAGAGATTTTGCCAGGATCCAAAAGGAATTCCCCTGTCCTTCAAGTTTCTTTTATTGGTATCCTTATATATCAGCTTATATTAGCTTGCAATAGTGGACTGAATGTTAGACTGATTATATATCCTGTTTCAGTTCAGAGAAAGCTGGAGAGAGCCGTTGGCAGTCAATAACTACACGCACGCTACACAGTACAGTCAGCCATTTGTAGTAGACTGTTCATTTGAGTACACCATGAAGAATCGTTCTCTCAGTTCTTATGGCAGTCAAATAGAGCAGTGTACTCGCCTCAACTCCATCTCTCGTAACCCTTTCAACATGCATATATGTAAGTTTACAGGAACACACTGGTTCATTATTGTCAAGTTAGGCTGTCACTTCTTTCAGAAATTTGACTTTGCAATAAGTTGGTGTGACTCATAGCACTGTTTACTAGTACTGTGTATTATAGGCAGGTGTTCTTCCTGAGATTATGATATGATCCTTCAATGTCAAGGATGAATCTATGAACTTATGTGCGTTCTTGGTAATATAGTCATTCGGATGCTTCGCTTAGCACACAGTATTAGGGATCATGTAGCATTTTCCATAGTATGTCGGCTTGTGGAAAAGTATATTATGTTCTTTTATTCGCTATCAAGAATTACTAGACTGAGAGAAAGTCGTAATTAATAGAGTATGAGTACACACAGACTGCCACATCCTATGTTTATAAAGCAGCACCTTACTGATACCATCATATCGACTGTCTGACACCTGTCAACAGCCTAGCAGGTGCTCTAATAGCAATGGTAAGCTAGATGTACGTCTGTCTGACACGCTATGTTTTGCGCTTTTAAAGGTAATTTACCTGACGATTCCATCCTTCACTCAATACATGAAGAGCAGAGGCTCAAACCTCTGTCCAAACAGTTTGTCAACACAACGTCAAAGTGCTACACGGAACTCTTTGACAGGAAGAACCTGATCATGCTAAGCCCTGACGCCCCTCTCTACATGGAGGAGTATGACAATGACAAGATATATGTGATAGGAGGTAGGTGCACAGGCTATTTCTATTCCACATGCTGTCTATTGCATACCACGTGATGAAGTATAACTCTGTTAGTAGACTGTAAATACATCTAGGATTTGTAGTAAGAAGTCCAAAGTAGCAATGTTACAAATTGTTTGTCTCAGTTAGGAGTTGTCCTGTCAACACCACACTCTACGATTACACTCGCACAACTACCAAACCTTTATATATACAATGTATAACAATACTCTGTGCCTACATGTGGTGTACATTATCATATTAGATGAGATGTTTCCATGCAATCCTATCCTGTAATCTATTACGTAACAGGACTGGTGGGTTTCCCTTCCTACAATATCCTGTGGATACCTGAATAGTGACGTGTTACAATATGACTCAGTATTTCATTACTAGAATATCATTCCATTACTCGGTACAATGTTGGTGAGTAGCATGCTAACAATTGTATCCTATGTCTTTCAGGTATAGTGGACCTGGGCCCTGTTGAACCTCTAACCTTGAACAAAGCCAAAGAATTGGGGATCGAGTGCAGAAAACTCCCAATAGATGTCTACCTCCAGTAAGTAGACCAATATGCATAATATATTTATATACTGATGTGTACACATTGCTATGCTATACCAGTACACATTGCTATGCTATACCAGTACACATTGCTATGCTATACTAGTGCACATTGCTATGCTATACCGGTACATTTTGCTATGCTATACCAGTACATTTTGCTATGCTATACCAGTGCACATTGCTATGCTATACCATTACACATTGCTATGCTATGCCAGTACACATTGCTATGCTATACCAGTACATTTTGCTATGCTATACCAGTACATATTGCTATGCTCTACCAGTGCACATTGCTATGCTATACCAGTGCACATTGCTATGCTATACCAGTACACATTGCTATGCTATAGGTGGAAACCTGGATCCAGCAAACGACTGACTCTCAATGCAGTGCTCTCCATCTTACTCAAACTATCTCAGGGAGAGAGTTGGCAGAATGCCATCGAAGAATCTCTTCCAACAAGACAACGACCTAATCGATCTGCTGAGGCTGATCAACCCGAGGCTCTTCGGGATAAGAGTCTGGGAAAGCCTGGAACAACATCTCGTGAGTTGAGAGAAAAGAAGAAAGAGGAGCGTTTCTTAGCAAAGAGAGAGAAAAACAAGGAACATCTAGTCCGAGATTTAGAGAAATATTACAAACAATATCTTATTGGTCGCATTCCCCGTTCTGTTTATATACGGCGTAAATCTGCAGTAGAGAAAATGAGTGGGAAGGATCCAAGGTTTGGTATAGGGCATACCGTAAACTGAGCGCCTTCAGTTTAAACTGTTTAGGTTGGAGAGAGAGGGGACAGCCTTGAGACAGGGTCACCTACTGGACCCCCTCAGTCTATATGAACACATGAGTTCACACACCTGTACTCTCAATTATTGTGACATTCCGCCTTCAAGCACCCTTTTGTGTAGCTGTATGTCAACTTGTGGAAATTATTTCGGAATAATATTGTTTTGTTTGTGCTCCTAAACCAGTGCATCATACAATACAATGTCTCACTATGTAATGCATGTACATGTATGCCTACCATAATGTTTATTTTTCTATGCTGCAATAAGTAAGTGCAAATGTTTCCTTTCTCTTTTTAGAAACATTATAATTTTGTACTACAATTATTATGACAACATATTAGTCAAAATTTTATAAATAAATAATTGTTTCCATTTAGCAGCGAAACTCTTTCCTGTAGGGGAAATATTTAGTAACGGTTATGTACAGTTAGTTGTCCTTTCTTGGTTCTTAGATTTTAGATTTTAGATTTACCATAGTATAGTTGTACATTGTACAAATCATTTAGTATTATCATTGGATTGAAGTACAGTGGAACTCACTTATTCAAAACTTAGTTAGTTCAAACTATTAGCCTTGGTCCCTGCTGAGAACTATAATTCTAATTACTTCCATTAAATGAAGTGATCTTACAATTCAAACCCAGGCATAACTCAAACCAATTATGGCGATCCATTGGAGTTTGAATTAGGCAAGTTTCATGGTAATTAGATCAAAATTACTTCAAGTAGCTCAGGTTCAAATCTGTGAATGTATAGACCAAGTTGCATGATATCCATGATACTGCTGATTTCTACCAGTGTTATCCAAATATTTTCATGTTACCTGAAGAAAGGAGGCAGGGTTCAGAGTGCCCTGGCAAAAGCTAGTAGTCTCCCCAGTAAATCCTGGGGACTTCAGGTGTGGGTAGAGGGGGGTTCTGTTGGGAAAATATTGAAATCAGGCTATCTGGTGGAGCCAGTTTTTGGGCCAATAAATGCTAATCTGTACATGTATGTATCGAGAATACATTGTACATGTACATTCTCTATATAAAATACAAGGAGTCTATCAGCATTATAACATGTAAATAAAAGAGAGCAAAGCAGCTTTTAGTGGAGATCATGGTGAAACTATGACCTCCACAGACTGGGGAGGGGAACAGTGGCAACATGGGAATTGAATTTCAACTGTCATGACTTGGGGGTCTAGTAGAAAGCTTCCCACTGCTAAGTGGGTGCCACACGAGAATGTAGGCAGGCGTTAGGGCTGATCTAGCAACCCTTATATAATCATTACAGATGAATAAACAGGAATGCTCTAAATATGAACATAAAGACATAAAATCACTTGATGCATAGTTGAGATTCCTAAATGCTAATCATGTATTCTTTGGTGACAAAAGGTAGCAAATAGCAGAATAATTCACAGTTGCAGCTATTTGCTGATATATACACATTCTCAGGCAAAAGCTGTCTACTCTATAATTAGGTGTTAATTCGTTATAAATAGGTCTTTTGATCTTCATAAACAGACCTCTTAAACTCAATATTTAGAGTTGGACGATTTTAGAGGGCAGACATAGTCATTTATATTAGATGTTTCTTTTAGCTGAGACAATTTACAACGTAGAACTACATGTAGATGTGTATTAATACACATCTAGTGTAAGACTTTGTCGAATCCACAACAATTTCTAAATTTTCTAGTTTTCAAATGGTTAATAAAACACCATTTACCTGCAAGAGAGCGTATTGTGTAGGCAAAGACCACAGTTCAAACTAAATAGTTGTATAACATTGACAAATGGAGAAAACAACTACATAGATGTAGGTCACTGTCTGAAAATGAGAATAAATTATACAGCTTATTTTATTTATATACTTTATCCTTGGAACAGAGGAACACAGCCCATAAATTGGTGGCCAGGTACAATTATCTAAGGAAGCTGTAGATGTAAATATACTTATACATGTAAGCAGGTTGAGGTTGAAGAAAATCCTACTTCAGATTATGTCAGTTATATTGTAATGGTTTCTGGAAGTTCGTGCGGTCGTCCTTGGACGACTACCGACCCAAAACTGAAGTGCCTATGAGTGGTGCTAGGCCTTCTCATTACATGAAAGATCGAGCGGTCTCAGTAGCCCAATAATTACCAGAGACGACCCATCTGGTCCCAAGTCTGACCTTCAGACTATACGTTGAAAGAGAGTGATCCGACCTAGTAGGCGGTTCGCTAAGCGAATGACCTGACAAAAGGAAGTGAAAGTCTCTGTATCAAGTATAGATGTGTCTTTATTGAAAGCCAAGTGAAGACTGAGACAATGAACAGTGAAACAATGCCCTTTATATAGTATAAGGACTTCCGCCCGACGTAGTGTCGGGAAAAGACGACATAGGGTCGTCCGAAAGTTGCGCAACAACATGGCCGCCGGAAGCGAATGACCTGACAAAAGGAAGTGAAAGTCTCTGTATCAAGTATAGATGTGTCTTTATTGAAAGCCAAGTGAAGACTGAGACAATGAACAGTGAAACAATGCCCTTTATATAGTATAAGGACTTCCGCCCGACGTAGTGTCGGGAAAAGACGACATAGGGTCGTCCGAAAGTTGCGCAACAACATGGCCGCCGGAAGCCCGACGGCCGACCCAAAATGGGCCGGGTTCTACAAAAGTTGCTTATAATGATCCAATTCATGTACAAAATGAATATCAAGTAATTCTGAGAGGTCGAGCCTCTGTACATGGGTATAAAAGGCACTAAAAGACTTAGTAATTATCATACATGAACGTACATCAGTATGTAATGAAGTAGAGTGAGTATAAACACATAGATACACGTATATAGACAATAAATGAATGGTTTAGACATGCAATGCAGTTGAGTATGAGTATACGAACAGTTAGTTATGAGAGTATGAGTGTTAGCTGAGTAGCGCTGTGACAACTACTAGGCACTTAAGGTGCTGCAGGGTTGGTTCCGGTAGCTGGAGTCGTATACAAATGTCCTGTACCATCACAATATAATAATGGCATCATTATGGTGATAGTACATTATATAGTAGCTTCACCTCTACTAGAACTATGGTGTTGGCATAAATAGAACATCTACTGATTTTATGACTCTATGACTGTGAAAGAACAAGTTTTGTGTAGAAGTTCAAAATTTCAGACGAGATTTGTTTGGAGAAACTCGAGTAGAAGTTATCTTCTTATTTTATTCTCAAGGTACCTCAACTATAATATTGTCCTATTACTAAACTGGCCACGTAATAACTCTACGCTAAAGTCTAAGTATGTGTATTACATAATTGTAAGATAGCAATGTATGCATTCTAATAAAAGGGTAGACAATTTCTCTAATGTTAATCAATCCAACTGTGTGTATCGGATTTCCTACTGAGGACCTCTTTATATACATAATGATGGGGTGGAGTATGATTGGTCATAGCCCAAGGCTAGGGTCATATTCCAAACACTCTTGAGGATTAAGGAGGCTAGGGGTGTTACAATTTTATGTACCTACTAGGGCTACAGTTTTACATGTATTATACTATTTTATACTATTTTAGTACAAGTACCACAAAACTGTAGTTCATGTCATGTATTTGTATACTTGATAACCTGGTACTAAACTAACAATTATTACAACAGTTGCAACATTGTTATACCATACAGCATGAAGTACATGAAGTACATGTATATACTCAGAAAAATTTAGCCTCCACCTTAATGCAAAAGTTTCCAAGAATACTTAGATAAATTGTAGTAAAACAGACAGTTACATAATGTTCTGGTTGTGGTTTTATCAGTGTCTACACTTGACTCAAAATCAAGTTGACTTCAGGTCAACTGATTGTGTCACCCCTAACTAAGCCCTGCATTGTTGTTATTTTGATAAATTTAGCAGTGTAAACATAATTGCTATCACATACAAGGGACACATGACAATTATATTGAGGCTCTTTGTCACCCCCCTCCAATCATAGACCAGTTTATTGCAGAACCTTTGGTTAAGCACATGTGTGGACCAATTGAATGGATCCCTTTATTGTTTCCATGGCATTCCTCTTGAACTATGCCTTTGTTAGGTGAGCATTAGTTTGATCCTCAGTCACCCACAAGACAGGCACATCATAGTTAGCAGCTAAAGAGACTGCATCTACATCACTCACTGTCCATCAGAGGTGAGAGACAGGAGAAATACATGAGTGCTGTGGACAGGAAATAGATAATAATCGGTGATCTCACGGACTACCTGTGCAATATATTGAGTGCAATATGGAACTACTATGTGTTGAGCAGCATCATTTGCAACGAGCATACAAGGATCCGGTATTCCTTCAGGACAGTGTCTTGCGCAACCTTCTGCGGCTTGAAGAGTATTACCAGATTCCAGCGAGGCACATGGATCAGCAGAAGGATGTGAAACCATACATGAGAAAAATAGTGGCTCAATGGATGCTAGAGGTAAGTGTTTGGTACTACTGATTGTAAGCTTGTCTTCTTTGGCAGCAGTTTATATAGCTGGCAGCAACTTAAGATGCATCCAGGGTGTATTACATGGTTAGGCTGAGGTGCTAGCTGATTGGTGATTTACAATGTAAGGTTTAGAGTCATTTCCTGTTTCGGAGCGGTCACCAAACCTATTTCATGTAGTTTGCGCATTTTTCACATACAATGCATGTGTTTATAACGCTATTTCACTAAAGGTTTCTTTGTAGTAAAAGCCGTCATAGAACTAAATTAATAGCATACTGAGTGTCATTACAAAATACGATGATTTGAACATTTTATTTCAACTCTACCAGATTAAGGTTGCAGATTATTTCTCCACCAATACTTTCAGCTCATTGACCTCATCTGATATTATTATATAGAATATACTGGACACTGCTGACCATTGGACTCACATGATAGTTCAATTGTATAACCCATAGTAATTGGTGTACCCTCTGTTGGTGGTATCATCTTTATACATTATTATATAACATATCATACAAGTAGTCACCAGTCAATTAGTACGCAATATACAGTAATAGCCTGTGACCCTTGTGGTTGTTTAGCCTCAGAACAAACATTATGTAACACCCAGGGTTATTTGTAGAAGTCCATTGTACTTTGACAAGATTTCCTTTATTTTCTGACATTTTCCATTTCAGTCTGTTTACTTTCTGCAGTGTGGTTGATAACTTAACATAACAATGCAGATAATTATACAGTGTATAGCTTGGCATTGTAGCTGTAATGAGCCCAGCTAAGTAGTAGGGGGCTACTCAGTACTCCCAACAGCCCATCAATAGCTGTAGTACCTTCTAACTACTTACATGTAATTATGTGCAATTTATATGACAATTATTATCAAGCATATCTGCTTTGACTAGAAATAATATTTATTTCCTAGCATATAATTGAGAATTATATCATTGATCAAGATCAAGCCTCTCTTTCAGTAATGCTACTCTCACACATTTGCTGCAGGACTATATACATGTATGTTCTAACAATAACTTGTTGAACAGGCAAAACCCTTTGTTCTATTTCACATTATTTTGTTAGTAGAAATTGTTCACAAAAACCAGCCAATTTTACATCAAATTTTTTGCATTTAAAATTTTGTATAACACCCAGGGTTTTTGTAGGAGGTCATTCTACTTTGACAAGATTTCCTTAATTTTCTGAAATTTTACATTTCAGCTTGTGTACTCTTTGTAGTGGTTGATGATAATTATACAGTGTATAGCTTGGGATTATAACTGTAATGAGCCCAGCTAAGTAGGGGGCTACTCATGTGCCCCCAACAGCCATCAATAGCTGTAGTACCTTCTAACTACTTACATGCAATTATGTGCAATTTATATGACATATATTATCAGGCATATCTGCTTTGACCAGAAATAATATTTATTTCCCAGCATGTAATTAAGAATTATTTATTATATCATTGATCTCTTTCAACAACTCTATTCTCACAAGTTTGCTTGCAGGACTATAGTATCCTAGCAATAACTTGTTGAACAAGCAAACCCTTCATTCTATTATTTAGATGTAAAATTGCCGGGTTTTCTGTGAAAAATTTCTACTAACAAATTTGTTGGTAGAAATTGTTCATAGAAAACCCAGCAATTTAGCATCATACGTTTTGTAATTAAAATATGTGACATAATATGATAAATGGTCGAAATTTGAATTTAGTCCAGAATTGCTCTTTTTCCCATGTAAATATAATATTGTTTATGATTGCACATAAATTTATTACAGCATACTCATGATATAATCTGTTGGTATTGTATATTGTGATCACATGGATTATGTTGACAGTGCAATATTTGAGGTTCTGGGCCTAAATTCCACAAAAATTTTGCCATATGCAAGTTTACCTGAACTGTAGATTCTGTCCTCCAATATTGATTATGATTTGAACAGTACCACCATGAACATAACATTATAAATGCACCATTATATTATGCCATCCATAGACCTCAGGCCTACTACAGCCTGTAATACACATCATTTTACTCATTCTAGTTTATTATTCTACCAAAGGAGCACATATGTATGTCTATGCCATTATGTTTGTGGTAATGAAGTATTACTGAGCTTCTGTATAAATATTGACTTTAGAGAATCCCATCAACTAAATTCTGCTGTGAGATGCCTAAATAGACAAATAGCTAAAACTAACATAATACATTATAATGATGAACAGAAATATAAACATACATGTCAATAATAAACAACTATGTAACAGGTCTGGTGCCACAGCGCATATGGTACCCTCCTGAATTAGTAATAATGGTGTAATATCTGGAAGGATGGGAGTGAATAGTAGATTTCCAGTGAGCTGATAAAATTATTATATAACAGTAACAAATAATATCACCAGATATAATCCAGGTGTTCACACTGATGATACATGTACTGCAGTCTGTATAGCCTGGGTTCTTGTCTTTTAGAGCAAGCTACAATAATGCAGTTTTTGCAAACCTAAGCTGGTGTTAAAACCCAGAAAACTTTGGGAAATCCGACGTCTGTGGCATTTTATCACCAGAGGTCTCTTCTATTGACAGGTATGCGAGGAGCAGCGGTGCGAGGAGGAAGTGTTCAGTCTGTCTCTTAACTTCTTAGACCGAGTTCTAGCAGCAACTTCGTCTATAGAACGAAGGCACCTTCAACTCCTGGCTACTGCATGCATGTTTATAGCCTCCAAGCTAAAGGAAACATCTCCTTTACCTGCAGAGAGGCTAGTCATCTACACAGACAACAGTATTACAGTCAGTCAGCTTCTGGTTAGTATCATACAGGTTCTTGCAAAGTGGGTGCCACTATGCTACTATTGTGGCTGGTCCGTCTTTTTTATTGTCGAAAAATCACCTCTATTTTTACACAGCCTAAGATCTTTACATTTGGTTTGGGCTGATGGTGATAGCATATGAAATGGAAAAGACAACTGTTCCACTAAGTTTAATTACATGTTCATTCCTCTAGAGCAGTAAACATGCAGTAGGTCTACGGATTAACAGATAATCAGTAAATTGTGTAGTAACATAATATATAGTACGTGTAGTTGGAATGTGCGTAGTTGGAATGTGCGGCTGTTCGAAAAAGACAGTTCGAAACAGGAAATTTAGAAAGTAGACAGTTAAACACCGGATAGTTCGAAAACCCAACTCCAGCCACCAGATTTCAACTTTTTATCTACTTAATTAAATTAATTATTTAAAACTAATTATCTGCAAGTTGTGCTCTTCTACATGTAATCTACACAGTTTCGAACTGTCCTGTTTCGAACTGCCCAGTTGTGAAATGTCCTATTTTGAACTGTCTTTTTTTTTAAATGTCCTTTTACCGTGTAGTTGTACTATTACATGCACATGTAGGTTGCACCTGCACCTGCCAGAAGTTGTCATTCAATCTATAGAGGGTTCTACTGCAGTTGTTTTTTCTCTTCCTTGTACCTACATGTATCTGCAGCAGTCTGCTTTGAGGTAACCCCTGAAATTTCTCACTAATTACTTTGTCTTAGAACTCAAGCTAAATTTTATCCAGGAAAATAAATTTTCCTTTTGTTAGAGAAACCTTGTCCTTATTAGGCTCATTCCCTAAGCTGTGGCTACCAGATCAACTCTGTGCAGACCAGAATTCACCTGAACAGGATGTTGTTAGGCAAATAATTGAGTTAATTATTGTAGAAGCAGCTGTATTTATATCCATCTAGCCTTGTGTTGTCACAGGCACATCTGTATTTTAATGTTGAATAAATCAAACTGGCATGTCAATCTAGCAGTCACTACATGTTCATGTATTTCCAAACATATGTTCTTTGCAGCTAAACTTACTGGTGTAACTACATTTGTAAAGTGTAGTGAAAGTAATCCAATACTAGTTTTAGAAAATGTACTTCATGCTGCGACCTAACTCTTACATCAGATTGTAAGGTGCTGCTACGCTGCTTACTTGTATGACAATGAAATGTATCAAACATGACGTTTCTGTTTTAGGACTGGGAAATGCTAGTACTATCCAAGTTGAAGTTTGACATCAGTCCAATCCTAGCCTTAGATTTCCTCGATATTTTACTGGAGAGGTTGAAACTTCCTGTTGAAATCCTAACTCCTCTTCGTAAGCTCGCAGTATCTTACACATTCGTCTTTCCCCTAGGTGAGTGAACTAAAGGCGCACTACTGAGTAAGTGCTTTCTGAATTACCATATCAGTAATACCATATCAGTAATACATTCACCAATATATCATATGACAGCAAATTCTTTGGAAAGATGAAAAGATTTCTAATTTGCTACAAATGAAAAACCGGAAGAACTTTCCAAATTCACAGAATATGACTAAGAGGGTAATTATGGTTAGGAGACAGCAAAATAAACAGAAGAAAGAAAGTAAATACATAGATATTCTGTTGATTTGATACGAATTCAGAACAACTTAGCATGATATGAAAGTGTACTAAGGGCACGTGCCACAAACTGTCATTGTGTATGCTCATCAAATCAAGCACCTTAAATCCACCTGTTGGAGGGTCTCCATTGAAAGGATGGACAGTATGTTGTGGTCATTGTACACCAATGTTTAAAGTACGACCTTAATCATCCTCCAACAAACACACAAAGGAATCTATTCAATCACAAAATATTTCTCAGCTGCTCAATACTAGACTAAGAGCTTGTTCACTAACAACAACATATTACAGGCTGGTAGCGCTAAGCCCTCGCCAAACAATTGTCAATTGCTTGTAGGTTAAGGAAAATATTACCTAAATCTCAATCTATTGTCCTGGCAACAAAAAGAGACGCTGAAATTCCCTTCAATGCTGTGTTCAATAATAATAGATTTGGCGCAAGTCCAGGCTTGGAATATGCTATAACTCAATCATAGCTGGGGTTCCAACTCTTTCATTCTTTATTTTTGAGTCAAGCTGCATTGAAGTTCTTACTAAAAGCCTTTGTTTGCACAAAACTAAGACTATAAAAGATACATGTGGGCTTCACTTAGCTGTACATGGCGCGATGAAAGGCGTGGGGATTGTGAAGTGAATTTATTGAGTATCATTTTGGATAGCTTTGTAAACAACATGCAGTGCTGATATTGGGTAGATTAAAACTTGACTGATCAAACATTTTACTCACACACCAGGTTTATCAGCTTGTTGACAGATAAAAAAAATTAGACACTAAAATCCACCCATCACCAACGATAAATATAGTCCAAAAGCACTTTTTGAACAAATTATATTTAATATATTTACTGTCCTCCAAATCAAAGCAATGGTCTCTCTGAAATGTTATTGCAAAGAGCATCCACAGATATAGTAGCTACGTGTACATGTGTATTAAATTGGCTACATATATATCTGTTTATTTTTGTGGGTGAAAATGCATTATGGGCCAACTACAACATTTAGTATAAAATCAAGTAGGCTACTAATTATGAATAGTAACACGAGACACATTTTTTATACGGATTTATTACATAATATTAGGTAATAAATCTACATAAAAAATGCGTCTTGCACTACTATTCATAACTAAAATATTATCCCACACCAACATTTTTCAGGCTACTAATAACACTTTTGGCAAAAATAGTAGGTCAAACTTTTCAGAAGTCGGGGCAACTAGTTTATTGCTACAGTATATAGTGTAGGTTACTGCCTATATTCCATAGTCTTTAATATTTCTGTAGATTTATTGCTGAGCTAGACCCACATATAGGCATACAATGTGCACATGTATTATATTATTGCAATGCTTCGCGCACACCTGTGGTGTGCGGGAGGTGGTCGATCGGCCCCCTTATTACATGCACGGAGTAAGAATACAAGACATGACGAGCACTGTGGTTGTTATACTGAGCTGTAGGCCTGAGTGTCCCTATCTGATGTGTTATAACCTCATGGGTAGTACCCTAATCTATGTACATGTTGATGATCTGGCTGCCAGTTCCAGTCGGAACTTGGGCTAAGAGACTACTAGTTTGGAGGTACTATACAGAGTTACATAAGCACTTAGAAGTGTCTTTATTGAAGGTCCAGGTTTGACAATATGTTCTAGCTTTTATATAAAACTTGTTTATGATTACACCCAGGAGAGAATCGAGGGGCGGTCGGTAATATGTATGACCAATTACAGGGAGGGACGACTAGACATTATAATATACCCCAGGGGTCCAATATGAACAAGGTCGGCCTCCTAGGTCAGGTGCAAAAGACAGCTAATGCATAAAAATCATTTTAATAACTGGTATACTAACTTGGTTCTCAGCCTAACACTATAGTTCACAGACAGGTAACGCATAATGATTAATTATTTCCAAGGTTCATGTATATGCAATGTCAAGAAATTGCCCGAATCACTACAAATAATATGTACATTGAGATATGGGCATGTAGATATATATGCAACCTTCATATGAAGGAATATTATAAAACTATCTTCCTTCTTACTGTATGAACATTTCATAGGTCTGCCTAGTGCTAACTTCTATCACATAATAATATCTGGGGCGCCAAACACAATTTTTTAACGTGGCTGCCCAATAGCAGAGCTGGATATTATTATAGTTCTATATGGCACAGAGGGAAAACCTTCTTCGGGACAAAAAATCCAGGTCGTTGGCGGGACTCGAACCCACGTCCTTGCAGATAACTTGCGTCATTGCTGCAAGACCAGAGTGACTCGCACTAGACCGCCCAGCCACCAGTTATTTAGTATGACTATTCTACTAGCCAGGAAGACAAAATATTTACATCTGTGAGAATCTAACTAGCTAGACCTTGTAGTGTGAGCCCAGTTGTTGAGCAAACAGTGGAGTATACAACATGTTTACACAGCAACTCAGTGTACATATAGAAATAGTGAACTACAATATTTACTAACCCCTGACTAAATGTTAAAGGGGTAAAGTGCATTTAATTAAATTCCCACCAATTCAAAGGAAGTAATGATGCTAGAATTATTATCAGTCACAAACTCAGTAATTACATAGATAAGGAAATGTATTGCATGTTCACTAGTGCTGACAGTGATAGCCTCACTGCCTCTCAATTGGGTGAGGGGGTATCTCTATCGCCCCAAATTGTTGTATAAAATGTTTCTTCAGGGTAGATAGAGATAAAGTTTCTGTTCTGTAATTATAAAACAGAATTGTACAAACAATCACAAGATAATCTGACAAGAGATGATTAAATTCTCTTATACTCTACATAAGAACCAATTAGTTTTCTTCCTCCAGCAACAAAGAGAGAATCACCATGATGCTAATTACATCTCATACAGTCTCCTTTCTAGCACTTGTTACACAAGCATGTCAAATTAAAATTATGTAATTAATTTTAAGATTGTTTCTTGACATGCACATTAGTGTATCTGTACACTATTGTATCTGTACACTATAATATTTGTAAATTATTGTATCTGTACACTATTGCATCTGAACACTATTGTATCTGTACACTATTGTATTCGCTGACTCCATGTATTTTAGATGAGAAGAGTGTAGTCTATCCACCGTCCATGGCAGCATCAGCATGTATATCTGCAGCTATAGATAAGATGACTAATAGTTGGAGGGCTTCTCTCTACATCAGGATACTAAAGGGTTTAACAGGGGCCGACTTGGTAAGAATGACTATATCATAGCATTATATTGATCTAATCACAGTACATTCCAGCACTTTGGTACAGCAGGCAGATCCAAAATGTTGCCTGGATTCTCAGTCAAAAGTCATCCCCTCTGCTTAGTTTTATATTCAAACCATTAACACCTGCATTATATCATTTAATCTATGTATAGATGAAATATAATAAGAATCTACAGCATAAATTGTATGTATAAAGCATATAATGATAAACTATAAACGTTAATTGGTCAGTACTTTTACGTTACATTCATCCAGGTTACTTGGTACAGGTTTATGTTTTCTATCCGAGTTTTATTCATAGACTTTGTATAGTTGGTTACATAATTTGCGTATTTATATACAGGACTGTCTGGTAGCTTGTACTGAATATATAAAGCATCAAGTAAAGGGAGGCGAGGAAGAGGCTACACCGGTGCCGAGTAAGCTTGACAAACAGCTCGCTCAATGTGGCACACCTACTGAGGTTTTAGACATCACGGTCAACTGATCCCTGAACCTACAGTTCATCACAGCTAGTGGTTCAAACCATATGAAATCTCTAAGCCAAGAGAAGACAATGCCAAAACACTCATGCTGAGTTATATTAATAGTGTTTCCAAGGATTCCAGAAACAAGTGTTTTTGTAACTGCAGCTATCATGCTTGTCTCAGCCATACGAGTATTGTATCAATTTCCGTCGATAAGTATGTCTATTTTTCTAGTTCTACTTTAAAATAATATTAGACTATTGGTATATGAGATAACTCCAGTATTTTACTACAATTTATTACTAATTATATATTTATTTTATTTGTATGTCTCTCTTTTATGTGAATGCTTCAAGTTCCTCACTGTTCTGCTAACTCTATCACTGACCTTCATCTCACTCTATCTTTAATATCGCCCTTTACTAAGTGCCACATTCTCATATCTGTTCTGATCGTATATATCCATCTATGTTTCAGTCTACCTCTCCTTCTCTTGCCGGCTCTCCTAATGTCTTCCTCCTTCCGTCTCCGACACACATGCCCATACCACTGCAGCATTCTCTTTCTCATTGTTACACTGAATGCTTTAAGTGTTTGTCATTATAGTAAACTTCCTTTTCTATGTAGCAAAAAAATTTATACTATACGTGTATGGTTTTATATGATTACAATTTCCATATCATTATATATGTATATGGATGCTTTACAATATTTACTAGTATTTAAAAATTAATATCGGGTTACACTTATATAATTGTATAATGCATGCTGTGTGTACCCCTATTATCCGTGTGCTATAACCCCTCTGATGCAATATTATTTGAATGCAATATAAGAATTGAACTACTGTGTTTTACAGCCTATGCAATATAACTATTATAATTTTATACAATCATTCGAATTATTTTTATTGTATTACGAATAAATTATGCAAAAGCTAAATAACCAAATACTGGTCTACTAGTTGCTTTCTCCTTGCTACAAATCTAAATGAAAGAACAACTCCAATCTCATATATATAATAACTGTACTCTGTAGTTTTTGAAAACAAAACTGCCAGGCATTAATAACATATTATTACTAAATACATGGTAAGAAATGTCTCCATGTTGGGGTTTAGGGTAAAAGCAGACAATTTGCAAAGAGAAGACAATTCTTATTCTTTTGAAGATTTGCAAAATATTTGTTATATTATAACATATACATATATGAAGCTTTTCATCACGTATTTAGTGAATGTTAATGCCTCCAACTGAGTTGGAAGGTTTTTGCTGCTCTGAAAGAAGTGCAATCATCTATGTTTGAGCAAGGAGTTGATGTAGTAAACAGGGACAGCCACGAACCCATGCCCTTGCAGATAACTTAGTCATTGCTCCAAGATCAGAGTAACTAACTAGCACTAGACCACTCGACTGCCAACACTTAATAAATAGAATAGAAATAACCATTGGATCATACAGATCAGTAGAAGTACTGCGAGTTTGTCACACGGAGTCAGACAGAGTTTAAAGATGTCTTTACAGGAGGCATTCAACATGTTTACATCCAGGTCGTGGCCGAGTATGGTAAGCAGTGTGTACTGGTAGATCGCTTTCTACCCATCTCTCAAATCAATTGGCTATTTCTATTTTATTTATCAGGTGTTGATGGTTGGGTGGACTAGCGCTAGTCACTCTGGTCTTGCAGCATTGACGCAAGTTATCTGCAAGGACATGAGTTTGAGTACTGCCAACGATCTGGAGGTTTTCATCTCGAAGAAGGTTTGCCCTCCGTACACCATATCGGATTGTAATAACATCCAGCTCTAGGAGGTTTGGTGGCCCCTCAATTAGCTCTGCTATCGGGCAGCCATGTTAAAGAATTGTGTTTGGCACCACGGATATTATTACTCTTATTATATCTTGGGACCTCACAGTCTTCCCAATAATTAACCAGGAGCGAAAGCAAACGGCTAGGGTTGAACTGTTTAAAATACTTCTGCCAATCCACTGTCTCTAGTGTAGTGTGCACAGTAATCTACTCGTATTGCGCTCTTCACCGAGAAAAGTGTTTAAGTGAAATGCTGAGAGACACCAGCTCAGCATTCTATAGTGTATTAGCATAAATATTGAGTTTTATTCCATCAGTTATTCAAATTTCTTTGTTGGAGTTCAAATCTGGTCTGCATTAGACTATTAGTTTGTAAGAACAATATACAACCTTCTTTGCAGCATGAAATACATGTACATGTATGTAATAATATGGTGAAACAGCTTGCCTAGACATAGACTGTGTTCTTGTCCTTATATGACATTGACATTGTTTACATGAATATTCATATACATACATGTATTGACACTTATCCATATTATTCATTCATGCATTATTGTCTTACCTTGTACATTTATTATACATGCATGCTTACACTCTATTATAATCAACCACTCTATTATTGTTATCCACCAATCAGATTATTGTAATTAAACTTAGTTTTTCCCACATATTATTAGCAATTATCTTCTCTTATCTGATTGTATTAAACAGAGTCTTTTACCATGTACTTTTTAAGGCCGATATCTTGGAATAGGCTCATACTTATGTACTTTCCATTTCAGACTATTGTAAGCATCTTTTGTGCCAAGGCCGACCCTTTTGGTGGCCGACGTCAGGCGGAACCATCCATGTTGTTGCATCAGTTCCGGACCCGATACCTTATCGGCCAGCCGATACCTTATCGGCCAGCCGATACCTTGTCGGCCTCTTTTTACCGGAAGTATATTTAGTATATAAGGTAGCACATTTTCTGTATGAAATCAGTTGTTGATTGCGCTCTAATAAAGCAACATCTCCTAACTCAAACCTAGAGGCTTACTCTTGTAGGCGGGTAACTCCACCGGCGGATCCATAGATCCATACGGTTCAAGTTCACCCCCATCCTCATTTAAGCATATCTCTACACCACTTCTACGGCTTAGGTCGATCCCAGATTCTATATGAATCTAGCGTCGGGCTTAAATTCCTAGAATATCAGATCTTTCACTACACTCCTCTGGAGTATAAAGTCTACAGACCTACGTCGACCCTGGACTCTTTAATGAGTCTCAGCATCGAATTACGTCCAGATATATAATAACAAGAGCATCTAATAGCTGTTCACTCTTTTATGTAATGTGTGGAAGGTCACTTGGTCGTCCTCTACCAACTTCCAAGCCCTTCCCATGCTCGTGCCCTCGGCACCCGCATGGAAATAAACACTAAAACATTACAATAATACATTGTGAAATACATGTACATGTGTTACTAATACAGTTGATTGTGACAATATGCTGTTGCAGTGTATTATGTGCTTCAGTCAGCAATTGACAGCTGATGGGATATCATGAAGCTTCAGAAGTAGCAGATTTCATTTCACACACATACAGCACTTCAAGAATGCATGTATAAGAGTAATTTGTATAAATACTAGACTGCAGTTATATTTGTGGCATTTCCAAGCCTACGACTGCCTGGAAGATACATGCATCTTACATTTACAATATATATGGTGAGAAAACACCTAGTTGACAAACAAAAGTTATACACAGTTCAGTACTCAATGTTATTCCCTGGGGACTGTGGTGTAGTAGGAATGAACCTTCCTCTCTCCACACCTGAATTCACTTTCTACACATGGATTCACTTTCTCCATGGACACAAGATTTGAGCCTGACCACAGATGCAGATGCAAGACACTCCATGTCCACTACTTTTCATTTTTGCACCTTTAATCTCTTACCACAATGTGTACATGTATAATAATTTGTAACTTGTTCTAGTATACAGGGATGTAGCCATTAGTGAGTAGTTGTTTACAGAAGTCGCGGTTTGCTGCAAGCAGTGGTTGTGGTTCAGATATTGGTGGTTCATAGTTAGTGGTGGTTTTTAGTGAGTGGTGGTTTTTAGTTGTAGGTGGTTTGCTGTAAGTAGCAGTTTGTGTAGAACTGTGCTGTACATGCGTACAATTACAGCATTAGCAACCTATGCCTACTACATTGTCTTTAGCTAGACACACCATTATATCAATATAGGTATCCTATTTATAACCTGTATTTATTGCAATGTGAATAAATTAAAATTGTATAGTGATAATGGTAATAGTAGTTGTCTTCTCACAGTAACAAATATAAAGGGATAATAACTCTTATATTAACAACTGTATATAATAACTGCATGTACACGAATGACTAGTAAATCTCAACTACAATATTATTTACATGTAGCGCAGAACAGTGCTAGGAGGCAGGGGAGACAACTCCGTGATTCTGACGAGTATTCAATATAAATAATGAGAGTCTTTGCATGGCTTGCTGTGATGCTGAATAGTGTGCCTGAGAATGGGCATTCAGTGGTCTATCCGATAAAGTGTATGTACTTCTTTTGGAAAAGAGGCTAGGTTCAGCAGGTGTGTTACTAGTTGTGTATTCACGATTCACACATCCCAAGTCTTCCAGTATCTACATTACATAGCAGTCAATTATCACTATTTTTACTGCTGCACATGCATGTATATATTAAACAGCCTACACTACATCATATTATATGAAGTTTGATATCAACACGCAGAAGCAGTTTATAAATCAGTGACTGTAAGGTTAGTGGTGAATTAACTCTATCCACAAGTCAGACACAGTTGAGATCTAGAATATTATATTTCCTGTAGAGCGACGGCCGCCATGCTACTATTCACACAAAGACAATTTAGAATAAATACACATTCTGTGATTGACCATATAGCTTTGAAACAGTTGTAGTGTGGAGTAGGTTGTAGGCTTACCTGCAGTAGATCCAGAAAGACTACAGGAGAGTAGACCATTGAGAACTGCATGTGGAGGTTGGCAAAGTTGATGGACTGATACTTGTTTATCGTAGAAATAACTGAAGTAAGGAGAGGGTAAAGCACCTGGTAGTTTATAGTGCCCTCTGTAGTCAGCCAAGGTTTGGGAATTATGTCCACCTGGATACAAGGATAATATTAAATTATGCATTTGATAGAAAGAGAGACCAAGACCAAGCTTTAGAATTCAGTTCAGTATGCATTGAATAACAACTAGAGCAACGAATGCAACAAGTTAGACAGAGAACATGTTAACTCAATGTGATATAAAAGTGGTAGAGAAGGAACATACATTAAAGGAAGAACATACATTAAAGGGAGAAGGAGGGCATACATTAGAGGAGAGCTCACCCTTTGGAACGTAGTCTTTGGTTTAGGAGCAGCTCCTTGGGATATAGACTTGATTCCATTATTTTGTGTAGGATCCAATGGTGGGGTGTCAGTCACCTGTCCCTCGGCAAGGTTTACTTTATCATCATCTGTTATGGCTACACCACTACCCCTACCTAAAAGAATTACATTTTCTGCATTCAGACTATACTGGAATAGATGCACAGCACCTGACCCCAATGTCACGCACACACAGATAGATTATTGTCTCACTTTGCATATACTTTACTCACTAATATCGAAACATAAGCATACGCAAATAGTAGACTTAATGATAGCATCTTCATTGTCATCTATCTAGTCAACACAATGTTTACTATTACTGTGAGGATGAATTGGTATTAATTTGTTAGTTGAAATACGCTATTAACAACAAAATATGCTTTATAAAAAATATCTTGTCCTACCATCCATAGAACACTTACTAACAGCATATATTATGCTGCTGTGAAAAGTAAAACTAACTAGAATCCATGTTAACGTTCCTATTATTAGCTACAGAGTGGTCACATGACTGACCTACCTTTTGTATCACGGAGAGAGTGAATTACCCACATCCTCCGATGGTTGTGAGTGATATACGTCCTCACAGCTATTCCAACACCCAAGACAAGATGGCAGTTAGTCAGTGTGTTAATATTATCTTGCAGTTCGTTTAAGCTGATAGACTCAAGTCCATCTGACTCTGTGATGACTGTGTGTAGGGCGTACAGTGATATACCCGCCATACCGTATTTATCAATCCTACAGAAACAACAGACGCCAAGTAGCAATATCATAGAATGAGTTCCAAGTACTCTACAATAATTAGTTACTATGTTACTGCATATAGTCGCCTTGTAACACTTAGACTAAAGTTGTTAGCTGAGGTTCTATAGGTAGTTGAAAACCAGTTATTCTAGGAGGCTTGTAGCCCAGGGTAACTTAGAGTCCGAACTAAACACTACACGATATGTCTGCACAGACAGACAGACAGACAGACAGACAGACAGACAGACAGACAGACAGACAGACAGACAGACAGACAGACAGACAGACAGACAGACAGACAGACAGACAGACAGACAGACAGACAGACAGACAGACTTACTCATCAAACAGTCTCCTCAGTCTCTGAACGCCTGGAGAAGAACATGATTGCTCGAGCTCTTTAAACGTGTCCTCTGTGTTAACATTATATGGTATGGAAGACATCATTGACTTGATGTATCGTCTGTCATCTTGTTTTGTAACCTTCAGCACATCTGTAGACAGACAGAGCTCATTATAATATATACATCATACGATACATAACCAAGCAGATCCAGACTGAGCTTCAAAGATGTAGCAGAAGGGAACTAAAATTGGAGAGCAATAAAAACTGACAGATGGCAAGCGATTGTGGAGAATAGAATGGCAAGGGGGGCATTCATAGGACAGTCATTGTCAAGCCAACTGACTGCAAGAGAAACTATATGCAGTAGAGCATTATATATCCTACAGTGTACGTTTCCACTACTACCATTTGTATGAACAAATATGACATACAACAGGAACGTACATGTAGTTAACACAACTGTCCCATTATATGACATGTGAGAGTTGAGTTTGTAAGAGAGGCTGGTAGTGGATTGGTCCAGTTGAATCAAGCACATAGTAGACAGGATGTGACCTCATATCAATGTGTGTGCCTAGTATAAACTATAGAGAGAGGTATTTATAAACATACCAGGTAGAAGTTCAGAGTTTAGTCTGGCCCGCACAGTGCAGGGTTTTATCTGACAATGTTCAAACTTCATACGACTTTTCTTCTCTCGCGCATTCTCTGGCCGAGACTCGGCTACCAAGTCGTCTGCTTCTTCCTCATCATCTTCATCATCTATTCCAACGATTAAAAGCATTTCTAGAATCTATATCATTTATCTATTAATCATTTGGTTAATAAACTACTATCTAGAAGCTAATTGGTGCATTAAAATGATATTGAAACATGATTGGATAGCATTGACAGTTCCAACAGTTCATTGGTTAACTAAACAGCAGGTTACTACACTGGTTACCATGATCTAGTAGCTGATTGGGTGCTAGAGATCAGTCTGCTGTATCCCATACCTGATTGGTTAATGTTGGTTGTATCCAGCACTTTCTCCGGCAGATCAAATTCTATCTGGAGAGCTCGAGTAGGAGAGAGAGAGAGAAAGTTGATAAGATGTCCTCTCCACTCCTCTACATTTGCATATTCTATAAGACTACCCTTCGACTCCCACAAGTTGGAGAGTGCATCGCAGCAACATATAAATGTTTCCATGGATACCACTTGTATTCTATCACGAAACAGTCGGTACCTACAAATACAGACATATATTGGTACCTTGTGATATTGAGTTGAACTAGGGTTTGTGAGAGGTGCTACTACACTGTGATCCTACCTGACCATGTCTGCACTCAATGGACTGTACATGGGTGTTATCAATGAGCTCTCATAAAGCTGCCATAGGATCAATTAGAGATCACTTCACAGAAGAATACAACTCCCAATTTAATAATAAGGATAATTCAGTGTCCACTAAATGCCACCCAGTAAAAATATATCGACTATAGTTGATGGGAGTTGACTGTAGTAAGTGGGAGTTGACTGTAGTAGGTGGGAGTTGACTGTAATTGATGGGAGTTGACTGTAGTAGGTGGGAGTTGACTATAGTTGATGGGAGTTGACTGTAGTAGATACGAGTTGACTGTAGTTGACGGGAGTTGACTGTAGTAGGTGGGAGTTGACTGTAGTAGATAGGAGTTGACTGTAATACCTGTAACTGAGTGTAAGTGTCTTCATTGTCCTGCCTTGCTGATTCCGCCTGATTGTCGCTACTTTATGTGTTTGAAGTGCAGAGTACACTGCGTCTACGACCATCGTGGGGTACTGTTCAAACACCTACACAATAATTATACATGCCATAACATATAAATAGACATAGACACTAATTTATAGACTGTGTAAAAAAAGTACTTTCAAATCACTATAATAGCGCAGTTTCGAACAGTACAGTAACGTGAATATACATGTATGTATATACATCTATCATGTACATCTCTAATCATGTAGATATGTACGCAACCTTGAGTACAGTCGACTACAATGATATTATAGTGAGCAAATATGATCTCCCTCATGTCTACAAGTATATGATATGATCTATTCAGGCCTACATGTCTACATAGTAAACTGAACACTTTAAAACTGATGCAAATATTTATGAAACATTGCCTTGGTCTTTGGTCTAAGAAAGTCATGAAGGAGGAGAAAAGGCCGAGTCTAAACTTATAATACTGACTACTACTACATGGGTGTGGTTTAGCTAGATACCTTGTGCACCTGGTAGTTCCTATTGGCCTTATCATCTATGAGTAGATAAGCAGTGGTGAAGTTAGTTAGACTATACTTGACTATGTCTGTATCTGTAGCAGGATGGTCCCACTCAACCTGATGGTGATAGACAAACACATAAGAGTGGTTAAGATGTTACACAACTAAAGGTGTCTAGTTTGTACTCAATCTACATAGGTGACAAGACGGTGTAGTAGTTAACTTCCTGACAGGTAGATGTTGGGGTCAAAGGTTCAAATGCCACACGTTCGTGTCATGGAAGGTGAGCGCCCTCACTTATGACCTATTTCCTGTCACAAGAATTCACTTAGCGGGTTCACCAAGTAAAATGCATCACAGGAGTGACCAGTTCTAGAGGGAGCAATATCACACACCACAAAAGTTACACAAGACCTTGGGAACTCAGGCTAACAAATTACAATGAGGAAGTTTGCTTTGTGTAAAAGCAGTGACACAATTGGGAAGACTCACCACAAAGGGCGGAGCTACCGCGTGGTTGTTAGCGTAACCAGTAGAGAACCGAGGTGCCTCCTTAGACTCTGTGATGGGTATGAGATTATATTTAGCCCTCAGATCCTCGATGTCTGTGATAGTGGATAGGTCGACAGTCATCTCACTGTCTGATGCATTACCACAGGTTACCAGCAACAAGTCCATCAGCTTAGTGTAGTTCTCAGAGAAAGTGCTTGAGGCAAGTAACGGTTCTTGATCCTTTAACTTAGCTATTTCCTGTATGACATCATCGGGAGTGTGAATGTAGCACAGTGTGTATTATGTCAGCGTAATAATGGATTAAATTGCTATAAGAACACACATTGTTTCCGCGTCTGTCACTCGGTTGGCTCATAGTAACAGAGACACAACCAAACTGAAATCGTGTTTGACCAATGAGAAGAAGTAGTTTATACTAGTTAAGAGAAAGGTCACACCACGTGGTGTATGATTTTACCAAACACATGCTATGGCTGGAAAATATACACCAAACATAATCATCAAGTAGATCACTATAAAGATACAATAAATGGTTGACCTATGCACTGTCTACGACAATGGGATAGGAAATTATCTCCCCTTACATAACAGTATGATAATAGCTACATAGTCGACTCACGGGGTTGTTTAGAGCTATAGTAGTATAGAGGTGGAGAGTTCGATCCTTCTTCCCAAACTGAATGACACGGCACAGTCTAGCCCAGCACGCTGATGACGACTTGTCCTTCGACAAGGCAGGAAGTTGTCTGTGAAGGAAGTCTCTAATGGGTTTCGTAGCCACCTCTTTACACCCAATGATATTCAGACCAATCTTAGCCAATAACAGAGCTTCATCCTAATAGATAGCCAATAATAAATAATATAACATTATTATAACTGTTATTAGCATGCTATTCAACAGCGACTGTATCACAAATCTCCAGAATTAATAAATAACAACGTTGGAGTTGATTAACATAATTTCGCTATTATATGAACTGCTACACAGATTGTACCCTTTACCAACGGCACTTACATGTGTATCTGGTTGACTTAGTTGTTGGAAATATAAATTTATACATGTATGTCACTTGGCGATACTAAGCTGTGATACAAAGCAGAATGTATACAGTTTATATCCATGTCCGCTATGAGTGGAATAGAGAGTTTTTGTCAAAGCACTTCCATACAGAAGTGTGATAGCACTACAGAGTGGTGTTTAGAAAGATAGATATACAGTACTCAGCTATTTTGCCACTTTCCAACTCGTGTTTTACTACATTTACATTGATTATGTTAGCTGCTGTCGCCAGGCTTGCTTTTCGACATTGAACCCTAACCACCATTTCCTCAATTGAACCATGGTAAGCTGTATAATAGCTAATACAAGAATAGGATGCCAATGGCTCTGGGATGCCCTTGCTAATATCCCAAGTGTTCCGTATGTGCCTTGAACCCAGACAGCTTGGTTGAAAGACAAACACTGCTAACTTATTGTAATTTTGATTTTCACTAAAATAACACAACATATCAGTTGCATACAGCATAACTGGGGCATGTTGTAGCTACACAGCTGCTACTACAAGATAGAGAGCCAGTTAGGCAGACAACACGTTACATGTACAGATAACACGTTACATGCATAGATAGCAGCTTGATAACTTGTCGTTTAGATCTTCATATTATATTCCAAGTGAGTGCAAGTTCACGTAGATATTAGTTGGTAGATTTGAATATGTTAGTGTGGGTGAAAAGCTCAACTAATAGAGAATAGTACTAGACATATCTTTTGATTTTTATCCTCCTGTGCTATAATCAAAAAATTAAAAAAAATGTATCTAATACTATAGTTGGTAGATGGTAGATGTGCTTTGAAAATATTGGACAATTGTAAGCTCTCTTTTTCTCCTTGTACCTTGAGGAATTGTTTACTAAAATAATAGGCCGATTGACTTTATATTATCTGTGTCGCTGCATGGAAGAAGTTTAATTGCTTCATCGAAAGCGTTTACATAATTCGCACAGTCCTCACATAGGCTAAAGAACAATGTTATCCTCTACCAGAGTGAACATTGTCATAGTCCTACAATGGTAACTGCCATGAAATGGTCCTACAGCATTGACCTTATTTGGCGGCGCTACATTCACCTCCATGTAGTAAAGTGACTCAACTGATTGCCCCTTGTGCTTATTACTTATTCAATAAATACTAAGGACCATCAAGTTTAAATAATGATAGATGCCAGTGGATTATGTCTAGTGTCTAACATACACATTTAGCTCTTGGCTATACTTGCATGTAAGAATTTGAAGCGATTATGAAATGATTATATATTTTTAGATCATAAGCGACAATATGAGCAAGAGAGTTATATAGAAGACTGCAAACAAGGCGATCATTTCTGAAAACACTAAGCTAAACAACACTACTTCATTCAATAATATATAGATTTTTGCATTTATGTTTATTTACTGCAAAATATAATCATTCACTACATGAAAACAATGAGACAGAAAATATTAAGCTTCCATTCCACAGAAAGCATGAACACATGAGTAGTTTTCGCCATGATAGGGAGTAGCGAACTTGTAGACAAGATAAGTGCCTGTGTTTGCAGCACATCTCAATACCTCTACTTGTTTGGTGTATGCCTTACAATCACTGTATACTACTTCGTATGCATTGATGGTCGTTTTGACACCAACTTTTGTTGGCATTTCTCCGTCTGTCCAGATTGGAATGGTTGCACCACAGCTCTCCCTCTTTGGACAAGTGTTGAGCATTCTGGTGCCGGCATCACCAGTGAATCTAAACCACTGAGTGTCAACATGCAAGTCACAAGCGTATCCACGACTGGAATGGGGTCCGCCTGGTCTGAAATTACTTCCATTGTGGTCCCGTCTCCAAGATTCGGTAAAGTTTACAGCAGCTAGACATGGTTCAGTTTCAAGTGGTTTAGGAGAAGTGACTTTTGGTCCGGTGGTTACAGGTGGCTTGCGGGTTACAACAGGTTTCTGGATTCCAGCTGACTTCATTTTTCGGCATTTAACAAGATCTGCGTGCATTCTGAAGTAAACCAGTTTGTCAATTTGTAGATGGGTCTGGAAATCCTGGTCATTGAGCTGAAGCTGCCTTTTCTGTTTCTGGTAATCCTTATACATCTGGCATTCTTCTGCTAAGATATTTTGCAGAACTGCAATTCTCAGTTCGTATACATTGAGCCTCCTTTCTTTAACAGCATCCGAGAAAACGGCAGCATTGCTGACTACAGCTAAACTCAGCAAAGTTAAAGCTGCTGTAAGACCCATCTTGAATGCCAATTAACAGCCTTCTGACTGAGAGTAGCTGATACAGCTAACTATTATATGTAGTAAACAGTAGGTAAGGTCAACTTATAGATTATCTGTATATATTTACTTGAGGCACAGTAGAGTAATCTCAGACTAGGTTACCAGATGTTATTTCTCATGATATATAACAGTTGACGTGTTCTGTATTATCACCCTGGACAGGGTCATACATTGCACTATAACAGTTTGAGTAAGTCCCAGAAACTGACGCTATTGATTTGTGGTTAGTTCAGTACCAGTACAAACCACTGCTAAAAGTATCAACCAGGTGGTGTTGAAGCGTCATGTTATTTACTGATGGGCGTCCAATAGAAATAACTATATTAGCTGCGCCCGGCCAACCGAATACTTTACACACACAGATAGACACGGTCGGTATGCTACATTGATATACATTTTAGTAATGGATGCCCAATATTCGATGCAATTGGAATACACACATGGATCCCATTTTTTGTGTGTTGTGTGACATTCAGAAGCATGTGCAATGTACATGTGCGTAGTTATGCACTACAGTTTCAAAATAAAGCCAACGGTGCGAGCGCATTAATTAAAGATAACCAAAGCAAGTGTGTTTATTATTTATAATGCTGTATTAATGAGTGTTAATATACATTAATGGGTGTCATACATGTACATAATATCTGTACATGACACATGAATGCTAAAAGTATGTTTGTGTTACAGAATGTACACTAAATGTGTATGCTACATGTGTATGCTACAGGTTTACACAGATGCATATACTAATTGTGGATACATTGTATATACATACATAATAATATATACATGTACATATTATATAATGATGTATTTTTAGCGAGGAATTTATTTTTGAGCAGTCAGTGACTTGTTTCAAATCTATGAAAATACCAGTCCATGAAAATACCAAATGCTGGTATTTTCATGGATTTGAAACAAGTCTCCGACTGCTCAAAAGTAAATTCATCGCTAAAAATACATCATATATATGTATAAAAAATGGCCAAACTCCTTAACATATTATATAATATATGTATATTATATAATATACGTATATTATATAATATACGTATATTATATAATATACATATTGTATATAGCATGTAAGTAATAGACAATACCTCTTTGGGAGTGAAGGCAGATCTCTTTGTCTGTAGATGTCTCTCTGCAACACGATCAATATCATCTTTGGCACGACGAGCTTCATATTTCACCTTCCTGTAACAATAACTCAGTTTGCAGACAGATGTATGCACAGACAGAGACAAATAGACAGACACACAGACAGACAGCTACATGCAATATCTAGTAAGACTAGTAACAACTAGTAAGAATCAAACCCCAGTCAGGGACTGACTGCTCATAACTAAATTCCTTGTCTAAAAATACATCATTGCAAGATTATGCAGGAGAGATCTTAGACATGCATGTAAATATATTATTTGTTATTTAATAGTTAGTGAACTATGATGACACTGTAATACACTGTAGTATACAGCTAACACAATATCTTAGTAGGAACGAATACCATGTCATCAGTTGTTTGGAGATAATTACCTATTAGTTCCATTTCTAAACTGATGATAAGCAGCGAAATGCGATAAGACAATAGCCAATTTCCAAAGAGAATTATGACAATAAAAGAGAATACATGGCATTACAATATTAGAATACTGTTATAAACTGTTGGTGTGTCATCACGACCATCTACAGACCACCTGGTCATACAGAAGTATACTCACTTGATCTTAGTGGGCGGATCCTTAGGTGGGTTGGTTGTTTCCACCTTCCTTTTCCTATCCTCAGTCTTCCGCTTCTTCACAGCCGGGGTGGCCTTAGACTGGCTGGTGACAGATGAACTCGAAGCAGGTCTCTTAATTGGCTGCATGGTTGGTTTCACAGGAACCAAATGACCGCGAATCTAAAGTAACAAAAATTGGTTTAATTACAACTAGTTTAAATTTGTGGAAATTTGAAAGAGGTATCGTCCTCATCTAAAGTGACACATGATTGATATGAACTTCTTTGTTAGTGAACGAATGGGAGCAGCTGTAGCCTAGTGGTTAGGATGTTGAATTTTAATGCTGAAGGTTCCAGGTTCGAATCCGGGTCCCGGTGGTGCTAGGAAGAGCAGCCAGCTGCAATTGTTCTTGTGCCTCAAATAAGTCCTTAGGGACATACATGCAAACCAGCATGGCTTAAAGGCAACTCCTCTACCCTCGCTAAAAAGGCGATACCATCTGGGCCTTTCTCACAGGGAGTTGGCCAGCATAGGAACCTGGTAGTTTTCAAGCTGCGTGGGGCCGGTCATGCGGCAGAGGAGTATAAGCCGGTGAGTATTACCCTTTACTCACTAGACCACAACTGCCTGGCAATAGATATTATACTAAATATGATTAAACTTAGCATCCGATTGGTTGAGCTAAATACAGCGGTGACTGAAGATTATAAATCAGTGATTCATGAAATGTCCCAGGACTGGGACATACAACACACCCATTAATGTAACTCACCTCCGGCTGCCGTTTCTCCAGCGACGTAGAACCAGGTGTAATTCTATTTCCTAGCTTGTTGATGGCTGGAACCATTTTCTCCACACTGCATTGCCAATGCCTGGTAATACAAAAGCATGACATGTCATCAGGAATGAAAGTTTATAGCCCACTAACACATGTATCTCCTAGTGGTCTTATGTATTCAGCGGTCATATGTTGGCAGCGGTTAGCGGGCTTTAGTATTGGCTGATTGCCTCATAATGATTCAGAGAGGGTCAAGTGTCAGTGATAAAATAGATGTCTCATGCTGGGCCCAATCCCCAACGACGCAGATGTCAGCTAAAATCGGCATTTATCGCAACCACATTAATATTATAAATATTGAATACTTTGTACGGTTGAATACATAAATTCACTAGGGTGTTACACCAATCACCAATAGAACAGGGTTATCATATTACTATTCTTAACAGCAATTATACATGTATATTTACCTAAAGAAAATAAACTGTGGTGTATGTAACAAGACCAGAAGGATAAAAGCGAACATTGTTCGGCTAAGGTAGTGCATCTACATGTATATATCATCATATTTATCACAGTAGAAGTTTTGTTCAATAAAGAGCAGATGTAGCCAATGCACCGAGAGACTAACAGCATCTGACATGTGTCATATCCATTACATAATATCCTGCATTATACATAACATAAGCTGCTAAGTATCACCTCATGCCTTCAACATCTGCATATTCCCAAGTAAAGAATATCAACCGGAACAAACAAGGTATGACGTCATAGGTTCGTTAGTGACTGCGCACTTGTATGCACATATGTAGGCATGCACACAATAACTACCAGATAAATACGACCAACACTACCTGCCAAGACTAGAGTAGAAGAGTGTATCCAGTCCACCGGCTCCTTTTCCATCTCCTGGTACGACCAGCTCCTTCACTTGAGCCATAGTTTTTGGAACAATAATCTGTTTCAATGCTTTGTTCCTTAAACCAGAATCAATAACTATGCAGTTGTGAGCAATGAACAAGGACAAGGACAACGAGCTATATGTAATAGAAGTATGGTGCCCATTTATAGCGGCGCTAGTCCAGTGATGAGCAAAGATTTACGAGTTAGAGCCAATCTTTGCCACAGAGACATGATAAGATTTATTAGGACCTTTCAAGTTTGAATACAGATTTATTATCACAAACATACAAAGAAGTTTAAAGGCTACTGCTCCCTATGTCACACTGTGTTGTACATTGACCCACTATGTCATACCGTGTCATAAAAGTGCTCCTCTATGACACACTACATCACACTGTGTCATACAGTATCCCACTACTCTACACTGTGTCCTACTATGTCACACTGTGTCATACAGTGTCTGTCTACATCACACTGTGTCATACAGTGTCCCACTATGCTACACTGTGTTATACAATGTCCCACCATGTCATACTGTGTCATACAGTGTCCCACTATGTTATACAGTGTTCCACCATGCCATACTGTGTCATACAGTGTCCCACTATGTTACACTGTGTCATACATTGACCAACTATGTCCCACTGTGTCATACCGTAGACTGAGCATACCTGACCATGTCAGCACGAAAATTCTCCTGTTCATCTAATGACTTGGGTTGATTTCTAGGGGCTCTTGGTAAAGGAGTACTTGTACATACATCACGTAAAACCATCCAGTAGTCTTCCACCTCAAATGACCCATGATCCATCCGGTATATGATTGTCTTGGCCTCCCTCTCTTCCTCACTCATATCATCTATCACAACACAACATCTAATCTAAGAAAACTGTGATTGTCGCCGAATAGGAAGAGCACTATCAGACAACAGAATCGAGCTAGATACAACGGTTGCAAGGGTTGACGTATTAGTAAAGTAAAATAGAAAGTTATATAGGCGAGTAACACATTTTATACAGTGCTATGGGGCTTAGCCATATTTTTAAAATGCTATATTATTCTAGCAAGGATTCGGTTCTCCACCTTTAGGAATCGTTCAGCCCTAGACGAGGGTCTACAGCACCTCACCGAAAAGTTTTTAGTTACACACTAGTATATTTTTTACAAGAAATGTATAACATAATAATATATAGTTGGAAAGGTAGAACAACAAGTTACATTAGTTTGTATATACATGTACATTGCATATACATTGTACATGTACATCGTACATTGAATTGTGTATTGTCAGGTAAAGTGCTCTATAGAATGTAGTATTGTCCTAGAGCTAGTATCTGTATTAGAATAGATGAAATTGATGTTTGATTATTTAAAATGAATTAAATAAACACATTGTACTTGTACATGTAGAATATATCAACTCACGTTTAAGAACACCGCCAGAAGTGTTAACGATGGAAGCCTTTTTATGTAAGTACACAACACTGATGTCTCTATAAGTAACACCTCCGTCTACCTTAGAGATGTTTGTAGCTAGTCCCATCATGCACATCAGCGATATAATGTCTTTTAGAGCATGTATGTACTTCCTGTAGAAAGAAGTAATAGTCTTGGTTGAAAAATGGCTCCAAACCTCGTAAGACACAACGATTCCAATTATCTAACTAGTTGACACATCTGCTACAGGGTTGAAGCTTCGGGATAGAATATAAATAACGCTTCAGTTCTGCATACACAACCATACCTTTTATGGAGGAGAGGAGCCTGCATGTCCGTACTCAGATGTTTAACAGGAATGAGGCTCTTTATTGGGTCACTTAAGTACTCTACTATGGCTGGTACATTGTACGGCAGCTTCACCAGGACAAGGAACAGGGAAAGTGGGAGTTGTGTTCCCAGGTCTATTACACAAGCTCTGCCTGGTACATAAGAACAATATTGTATGAAAGCCACATGTCTTCTAGTGGTACAGTTGAATAGCAACCTGTCGCCCAGTGGTACAGTTGAATAGAGATAGAGTTGTGAACAACGCAAGTGTGGTAGGAATACAGTTGTATGGTAGTATATGTGGTAGACATACAGTTGTAGGGTAGCATGTGTCTGGTAGGCATACAGTTGTACGGTAGCATGTGTCTGGTAGGCATACAGTTGTATGGTAGCACGTGTCTGGTAGGCATACAGTTGTATGGTAGCGTGTGCCTGTAGGAATACAATTGAATAAGATTACCTGAACAGTCACCATCTTGAGTGCCCAAAATTCCTGGAGCCAGAAATCTCCTCCAGTCGTGAGTATCTGTATAAACGTTGAGTTTACTCGGGTCTCCATCGGCTGAAACAACTTTCCCATCTGAATCCTTCTGTTCGGCTAGATCTGTCCTACCTTCAACAGATAAAATTACCCGTTAGTACTCCTACATCACTATTCATACATTACATTCATCACTACGCTACCAATACTACCGCTACCAATACTACCGCTACCAATACTACCGCTACCAACACTACCACTACCAATACTACCAATACTACTGCTACCAATACTACCGCTACCAATACAACTGCTACCAATACTACTACTACTACCAATACTACCGCTACCAATACTACCAATACTACTACTGCCACTACTACCACTACCAATACTACCGCTACCAATACTACCAATACTACCGCTACCAATACTACCGCTACCAATACTACCGCTACTAATATGACCACTACTACTACTACTGCCACTACTACTGCTGCCACTACTACTGCTGCCACTACTACTGCTGCCACAAGTACTACTACTACTAATACTACTACTGCTACTACTACTACTACCGCTGCTGCTACTACTACTACTACTGCTACTACTACTACTAATACTACTACTACTGCCACCACTACAGACATACCTTCATAGTTGTAGACTACGTAACAGAGGAACCTGTGAAGTGTTTCCACACGTTTCATTTTAGCTCCATATCCATATTTAACTGAGCAAATCTTGGAATCCTGAGTGTAGATGGAAAGCGGATCAACTGACTCCTCCCCTTTCTGCTTCGCTAACGCCGCTTGCTCTTTCTTTTCAATCTTAGCTATAAATACACAACAAAATGTCTATTAGATTATGCAGGGATTGAAGTGCTAATAGCGAGATAGAAGTATTCTGGAAACGAAATGAGAGTTCGTTAAGGTGAATATTTTTAGTGTCTTCGCGACATCTTGGGCAGACCGGGTGCAAACAAAAATCCCAAGAGGAGTGAAGGGTGTGAGTGAAGGGTGTATTTCTATTGGCTATAAATTTGTCATCCTCTGATAGTTTTTATTGAGTAATGTGTAAGTGTAAATGCATGTGTCGGAGTCTGAGTTGGTAATGCAACTCTAACCTGCGTGCAACTAGTTGCAGTTGGAGTTGCATGCAACCTGCAATGTAAACGCACCATAACAGTGGATAACTACCTAACAGTGGATAACTAACCATCTAAAAGTGGATAACTAACTACCTGAAAGTGGATAACTAGACACCTAATAGTGAATAATTTACCCATGGCTAGTTTGTTATTATTGACATTTGAAGTCAACTCAGAGCGTTGAGCCTCTAAACTTGACTGCATCAGCTTATCACCGATTGTCATGTTGGGTTCACAGATGTAGTAGAGTTCTCTCTCCCTGGACTCCACACGGACAGTCGTCTGCAGAAGCTTTATTTTATCTAAACGACATCAATAGCACTATTATATAACACAAAAGCGGATTAACCTCAATTTGTAATGATGCAGACTTCCTTTAGCAGCTTTGGCTGGTTTAGTATATTTCACACGAGCGTTGATGTCAATATACAGTATTGCTAGAGAGTGTTCCTAGGGCTATCTCTCAGCTGCAAGTGGCAAGTGATCAAACAGAAACAGTATATTTACATATATAAATGTATATATGTTATAAGAATAGATGAAATTGATGATGTTTGTTTATTTAATTCATTTTACTACTATATAGTTTCGTACTTGTAAGTACTCATCAGGTAAAATTAAAGCATACATTATGTACTTACTAGTACAAAACTATATAGTAGTAAAATGAATTAAATAAACAAACATTGTCAATTTCATCTATTCTTATAATATATACTAGTTCTAGGACAATACCACATCCTATAGAGCACTTTACCTGACGATACAAAATTCAATATTTATACAATGTATATATATATGTATATAATACGGCGTACACTATAGCTATGGTACGCTGCATATCATACTAAACAGTGTAGTATGCATGATACTCACTCTCCTTATGTAGAACTGCACATAGTCTTTTGAGTGTCTTCCTGTCTATCTTAGTATCATATTTGTCAGCCTCTATACCTTGGATTAGCTTATTCAAATCTACAGCAGTCAGGTAGACAGTAATATATGCAGTGGCCCATATTTAAACAAGGTAGGCAGGGACATGATGTAATGATGTAATTAATCTGTAGAATGGAGGATGTCTGATGCAGATAGGTGTGCAATCCCTGGTCACTTAGGTAATCCAATCCAGACATGAAGTTACAAAATATACATTTTCAAATCATGCCCATATTGGACAACACAAAGTAACAACTAAATCCTATTGTCAACTGTAACCTGACACAAAAAACCAACCCTGTGTTTTTGGATGTCGACTCTGATTAGACCTAGTGTGAATTGGACACAGAGCAAAGTAGGCCTAGTACTAATTAGTCCCAGAACTGTATAGATTTAGCGCCAACTAACCCAATACGAACTAGACCTTACACTACCATGACATGGTACCAACTGGACCTATTGTGAATTAGACTCAGTACCAACCTGGAAAGAGTATGAGTCTATGTTTCTGTGCTAAGCTTATGATTGTATTACTCCTCTCTATAGTCTTGTTGGTAAGATGACGATTGGTAGCCTTTGGTAGCCGACCTCCTGGCACTGTATTACATGCCGTCACAGGAGTTGAAGATGTGGAGGGAGCAGGAGTTGAGTGTGTCAGGGGAGATGACTCTAAAGACATATACTGCACAGTATTAGTTTCCCCACTGATCATATACACTATATATTTGTGTGTTGAAATGTTAACTATAGTGTAGGCCATAACTGCAAACACTGTGATGGTTGCTAGACACACTAAGAGTAACAGTGGAATTATATATAACTTGGTGCTGACTGAATGTTAGGCAAACCTGATTGGCTATTTGCCAATAGAACAGATTGTACCAGGCTACTCCTACTTACTCTCATCAGTGCTTATTTAAACAAGATAAACAGAAACCTTGTGAGAGAATAAAACAGGAACACTATTAAAATACAAACCCGCTTCGGCCAATGACGTGAGAGAATTTGAGCTATCCACAGCATGCAGTCCTGTAGATGCTGCAGGAACGGGTACATCACCACCCTTAAGGTTGACGTTGTGCTGTGGAGCAACGGTATAATGCGTGGCGTACTCGATGGAGCACATGCGTTCCACCTTCTGCCTCTTGTGCTCTGTGTAGTAGAAGTGGAAGCTCTTGTTTCTCGACAGGAACTTCATCATCTGACGAGCTTGCAGTGTGTGCAGACCAAACGCTTCCCTCAGCTACATAACAACGAGCCATGAACTGACCCCATGTGGTTATATGCTCAGTGTGAAACTAACTAAGAGCATTTCATTTTTATTATTGAACTATACATGTAAAGTATAACTTAAAGACCCAATGTTTTCATGCACACAAAATATTCGCTAACCGTGAACATTGTTAATTGGGATGTAGATTTACAAATAGCTTGATACGTCGCCACTTGGCTAATTGCCAATGTGAGTGCATGATAATGGTTATTGACCAAAACAAGAATGTGAGTTGAAGAATTTAAAAATCACTAAAACATGTGTATAACTACACCGTACCAACACTTTATACTGATGTAGGATTTATATAGTGGTAACAGCCATCTCTATGTATCCGTATACAAACATAAGATACAAGTTGATATATCGATAAGATAGTTTAATTCTTACATACCATCATTTTAGTAGCACCTTTGGGACCGAGGCTGTGAACCCATTCTTTAAACTGCACAAGCAGAGAAGTATCGATCCTACGTAGCTGCGGAGTAACGCTATCTCCTTCGTGTAGCATTACTTCCCCATACTCATTCTCATTCTCCTCGGCTTCCTCCGCCTCCTTTATTCTAAATATAGTAATTAGTGGCAGATGGTTGTAATACCTCTCCCTTCTGAAATACTATACACTTTCTGGACAGGTGCCAGATAAGACTTGTAGACCAAGCTAGTGCCAAGTAGTGTAATGAGTTAGGTACAGCTTATGGAGTAATGGCATCAGGTGTTGGTGGCTGAGTGGTCTAGCGCTAGTCACTCTGGTCTTGCAGCAATGACGCAAGTTATCTCCAAGGACATAGGTTCGAATCCCGCCAATGACCTGGAGGTTTTCGTCCCGAAGAAGGTTTTCCCTCTGTGCCATATTGAACTATAATAATATCCAGCTCTAGGAGCCGTGGTGGCCCCTCGACTAGCTTTGCTATTGGGTAGCCACGTTAAAGAATTGTGTTTGGCGCCACGAATAGGTGTCTTCGCGACCTGAACTTCAGACCCAGGTCGATTTACAAAAATATTTTCCGGCACACCTACATCACAGGGTCGCGAACACACCGGCCTGGGCCAAAAGCAAAATCCTCATTTTCGCGCGAAGAAATCAGGTGTGCCGATGAGCTGGGGATGGTTTCGTCCGGCCAAGCAAAATCCTAGGCCAATAGCCCTTCTGATCTGGGTCGGACGGCCATCTTGTAAATTTTATTTGCGACCCGGGTCCGTCCAAGAGGTCGCGAAGACACCTGATATTGTTATTACTATTGTAACAGATGGAGGAGCTTAGTTCACCATGGTATATGTAACCACAGTAAATACCTCTTCATATGCATGTATGTCATGATAATCACATGTCTACATAGACTATGATAGTACACCGTCCCGTATACTGTATAGTCTATATAGTGTATAATAGTGCACCGTCTCGTATACTGTATAGTCTATATAGTGTATGATAGTACACTGTCTCATATACTGTATAGTCTACAGAGAGTATAAAGGTGCAAACACAAGGGAGCGTTTTGGGGCGAGCATTTTCTGGTCAAGCGTCGAACGCTATGCCCTTGATATACACACGGGCGAACAAAGAGCGCGGCGATTTGCTAATTAGCCAATGACGTTTCAGTATGCATTCACTCCGCTATAAGCCACGTGTTTATGTTTACTAACTCTGTTTAGCAGCCAATCAGCGTCGAGCGAATCGTCTCAATACCTCCGCAGGCTGAGCTCGAGCGTTTTGAGAGCGTAGGCACTCTGGCGATTCGCGAGCGTCAAATTAGCCCCAAAACGCACCCGTGTGTTTGCACCTTAATAGTACACTGTCTCGTATACTGTATAGTCTATATAGAGTATGATAGTACACCGTCTCGTATACTCACGTTTGGATTAGTTTAACTACCAAATGGTTTCTGGACGAAGATACAACCTTCCTCTTCTTTAGTAAAGTAGGTTTGTCTTGGAGATCTTGACTGTCTGCAGAAGGTTCATCTAACCAAAGACATAATACATGTCTATTATCACATTATATACATGTACCATGTAGGTGGCAAAGACTAAAGTTACCATGGAGACAAACAAACAAGTCACATCACATTGATAGGGCATGACAACCAGTTGCTAGCAGTTAACTGAGCGTCACTCATGGTTTATCTGAAGACAATTTGTTGATTTAGAGATGAATAACTAAGAAGCTATGATTGCTGTTCCTTCCATTTCAATAGCAAAAGGCAATATTATCTCCAATGTTTCCAAAAGAGCTTCGCCCAAGATCACAGTTATATTTTTCTTATTTGTTACTCTTCAAATGCCAAAATTAATTCAATTAACACCTAGTAAAACCAATAAAAAGATTATTATTACTAGGTGTAAATCACTAAACATTTTATAAGTATTCGTAAATTCAGGACTAAGGAAAAATTTCCTGCTACATGATATTGTACAGCTGTATAAGATAAGAGTGAGAATGTAACCTTGGTTCTTACTTTCATTAGGATTATCGGTAGGGGCCGCATCCACATCCATACTGTCTTCCTCTTCCTCCTCCTCATTTACATTATCTAGAATGAGTTTACAAAAAGAAACATTCAACAGGGCAAACAAATATAAACTATAATTATATTATTATTACACTATAATTATATTATTATTACACAATAATTATATTATTATGTACATGCTACATGTGTACAGTATTACTCTGGTGACCTTTATTATTATACTGTGTATGTAATCACCTGATAGTATATTATATTATACTGTGTATGTAATCACCTGATAGTATATTATATTATACTGTACATGTAATCACCTGATAGTATATTATATTATACTGTGTATGTAATCACCTGATAGTATATTATATTATACTGTACATGTAATCACCTGATAGTATATTATATTATACTGTACATACAACTACCTGATAGTATATTATATTATACTGTACATGTAATCACCTGATAGTATATTATATTATACTGTGTATGTAATCACCTGATAGTATATTATATTATACTGTACATACAACTACCTGGTAGTATATTATATTATACTGTGTATGTAATCACCTGATAGTATATTATATTATACTGTGTATGTAATCATCTGATAGTACATTATATTATACTGTACATACAATTACCTGGTAGTACATACAATTACCTGGTTCAACTGCTCTAGAAGAATTACCACTTTGTCGAATATATCGGAATTCAAAGAACTGAGTCTTTTCCCTCAGCACCCTGCAAAATAAACAGGCAAGGCTATATACGAGTACATGTAAACAATGCAATAATAACAGTACTATTGTATAGTACATCAATCATAGTGATGTTTATTATTTCTATCAAAATATACATGTTAGTATATGTGTATGTATGTATGTATGTATGTATATCAAATCTACAACAGACTTTTAATGAAAATCTGTTGAATACTATAAACACAACATGTAGACATACTACATTAATGAATTGTGGGATTTGTTTTAAAAGTAAAATTATACTTCTACTTTGGCTTAGTGAACTTATACTGTTAATCACTGCATAAACTACACATTGAACAGGCGATGGTACAGGTGAGTGTGTGTTCAGAGTTGTCTACTCTCCAAGTTATATGTCAATATAGCATTACTTGATTATTGTCTTCTTGTGTCAACAAAGAGAAATTATAATATGTAAATTATCTTTTAAGATCTAAATTTCCACATCGAGTGAGTTTGCGACTTATAATTCTAGCGAATAGACATACTTGTGCACTTTCCTTCTGTGCTGTCCCAGTTCCTGAGCAATATCAGCGAGGAAACACTTCCTTTCGGGTTTCGTCAATAACAGCCTGCAAAGAGAAATGTATAGTCCAATAGACAGCAGTAGGTTACTGGTAGATGTGTCGTTAATGACAGAGGGCGCTCTTCTCACTTCTACGGCAAGGTAGACGAGAGAGTGAGTCTTCCACTGATTATTAATTGTAACATATAATCTTGTCGCCAATACTAAAGCCCACCAATACTAAAGCCCATCAACACAAAAGGTTAGTTACATAGTATCTGCTCCACACTAATACTCACTCCTCGACACTTCTGTGACAGGAAGTGTATATCGTATCACGAGGCGTAAGAAATCGAGGCAAAAACAGGATAGCCTCCTGAGACAACCGTAACGTCTGACCAGCAGCTTTTGTCATCGTTGGCTTCATTGTTGTGTATGGTATTTTCACCATAACATTGAACTGCTTCAGCTTCTTCCTGAAGTACCTGAACCAATAAATGAACACTATAGCAGAACCATTACCATATATGGGAATATTGTGCCTCAATTACCATATACAGACATAAAACAACATACTGCAAAAAACTGTCGCACGTAGAAATTAGAGAGATAAGCAGTTTACCAATATCAGTTTGTAAATTCTAATTGATACTTATGGCCTAGTTCTACAATTAAACACTATGGTTATCTAAATCTACTGTATGTTGTATACAAAATGTACGTACACGTATATTACTTTATCACCATACAAAGCGATTCCAAAATATAAGGGTGTACTAATGCCTACATTGTCAAATATACGAGTATGCTAGTTAAAAATTACTACATGAAGATATACATAAACTAGGAAACACTACATTCTTACTATCAGCATGACATACATGTAGGCCTATGTATAACATAAATATATGAGAACACTTGAATATAAACCATGTAGTTACATCGCAGGAGCATAATACTATACAAATACCACATTGGCAGTAACTATAATATCACCAAATAGGTATTTGAATTGTGAATTCTAAACAAAAGATGTACTTAACTACAGCCCTATAATACCACATTGTAGATATAATACATGACAATACACTACAATACCATACCTAGCATACCATACTATACCATACATGCAACTTCAGTAGCTATTATCTGTGGACACATAATACATTACAGTATAAACCATGGTTTTACCCCATAAGGCCGTGAGTAGCCTTTGATTCTGCACTCTGCTGAAGGAAAGCGAGGGCGTCACTACCGTACGTACCGTTCCTTCTACTTCTCGCTATAAACTCCAGGTTACAGTAGAGCTCAACTGTCATTTTACTCTTGGCAACTAGTAAAATATAAGTACAGACCAATAAATGCTGTAAGTGAAGGACATCTCTGGAGCCTAATGGATAAAGCGTTCGGTCTCAAACTGAAAGGTTTGAAGCTCGAATTCCTGCAGTGACGACTAATAAAACATCCAATTTAAATACTGGCAGGACTAGTAGCAGAGTGTTTATTTCAAAAAAAGGAGTTAAGTTTCTATCTTCTAAATATTACAGAAAACAAATCAATGAAACCAGTTGACAGTTCATAGCTTGTAGGAAGAGCTATTACTTCTGTGGTTGGTTGGTGGTATTAAAACTCTCACTCATCAAACTTGTGAACCAGCTGTAACCTAACAAGTGGTGACAACTAACAGCTATCTGTCAGAGTGTTAGGGAAGCTAATACTCACTGCCTGGATCAGTGGCATCCTGTCAGAGTGTTAGGGAAGCTAATACTCACTGCCTGGATCAGTGGCATCCTGTTAGAGTGTTAGGGAAGCTAATACTCACTGCCTGGATCAGTGGCATCCTGTCAGAGTGTTAGGGAAGCTAATACTCACTGCCTGGATCAGTGGCATCCTGTCAGAGTGTTAGGGAAGCTAATACTCACTGCCTGGATCAGTGGCATCCTGTCAGAGTGTTAGGGAAGCTAATACTCACTGCCTGGATCAGTGGCATCCTGTTAGAGTGTTAGGGAAGCTAATACTCACTGCCTGGATCAGTGGCATCCTGTTAGAGTGTTAGGGAAGCTAATACTCACTGCCTGGATCAGTGGCATCCTGGAAAAGAAATCTTTCCCTTGTGGATTGAACAGCAACGATGACCAGTCTATCGCCAAACTTTTCTACAACCTCTTTAAAAGTAAGAACTGGCTTTCCTTCGGTAGAGTGAATCTGCAACCAGAAACAGACTATTAGAAATTTGCAATTAATTTTACCAGCAACAAGCAATCTCTATCCAGTAAATAACACTTACGGGTAGCCTACTTATTACTACTACAATTCAATGAGACCTTTACATAGAAGTCGGTGAGGAATAGCCTACTAACCTGCTCTGTGATGTTCACCCTAGTATGGTACGTGGAGCAGGAGCCCCTGTCACCATTAGTATCTATATAACAGCACGGAAGCATCTTTATGGTGCAACAGGGCTTGTATATCACAACACCTGTGTCTGAGTATTCCTCCTCAACATCCCTAAATGGTTCTCGGTCTTCAGGCAACTCGTAGAACTCAAACTATATCAAATATAAATCAAGACTAAGACAAAGAGCACAACCATTATATTCTGTTTAGACCAGGTTATCGATAGTGTCACTACATGGGATCGGTGAAATTTCTGAGTTGTAAGCCCATAAATTAATATGATACATGTAGGCATACGTAGCACACCGATTTACCACAATTCATTAATTTCATGGGCAGTAAGTTATTTGAAACTATTGTGAAAATGTTTTTGATGTTAAAAAAATTTACAGCTTGTTGGGAAATACATCATAAGATAAGGACAGGGATGTAACCACATGTAGTATACCACTACAGTTATAGGCACTATTAATATACGTAGCTTACAATAACACAACAGATGACTTTCTAAGCTCTAGTTAATCTACTGAGTTCTTATTAAATCTTACTAAACTATTTTAGGCACATGAGAACAATGTTATGTGGGAATGCAATTGATCCTGATGCTAGTTGATTTTGTTATACTTTCCACAACCACAGCTATGAAACTCAGATTCTATACATTATACAGAGTTAGTAGCCAGAGTTGACACTGATTAAGAAACACTACATCTACTATTACAGGCCAACATGTATATATCAACAGGACTAGCAAATAACAAAAATATTATCTAAAAGGTTATCAAAAGAAAGAAGAGGTGCTTTACCTCTTTATTCCTGGCAATGAGGCTCTCCCAGAGATACTTCTTAGTTTTGTCACTAAGAGTAAGTGGGAACTTAGGCTGAGTTTTTTCAAGTCTATACCACAGTGATTGAATGGTGAGTCCTTCCAAACCATCTAGAGCTACTTCCTCCAACAGGGTTTCTACCACATCCATCTTATGGCTACCAGCGACTCGTATTATGTGGAACTTCTACAATCATTGGATAGATACTAAAAGTGACTAGTTAATGTGAGAAATGTGTTGCAACCTCTCAAGTCAACTATAAGCTGCCGAATTTGCTCCATATCTAATTCTGGTTCAGAGAATATGGGTGTTTCTGTAGGCTGAATTCTACATTTTCTCAGAAATGGAACGCGAGTTCTCCGTAAAACACATCCTTCTGTAATTTAGAATTAAGAACGTAAACTTGAAGAAGTTACTCTATGTTGCTAAAGTTTTGCTTTTATTTTGAAAAGAAAGAGCTCCACACAAACAAATGAGAAATATTACAACATGCTAATCAGAACCAGCGAGTTTGAAAAGGCATTTTTAGACACCTAGTTGCCTTAGCATTCATATAGGCCTAGTTAATATAGGAATTCCATTTCAGATAATCGCATAATGTCAAATTTCAAATTATATTAAGAAAGTCAAAGTTTGATATAGGCCTAATATGGGTTTGATCATTGGGTCGTCTCTAGTTTAGTAGTACAGTTTGGCAATTAATCAATTAGTATAAGTGTGTCTGCTAACATTAATAATTATCATTGTGATTAGTATTAGCAAGGAGTAAGAAGAGAAGGAGGCTCGTCTTTGAGAAATCTGTGTTTGATGTGCCCCTCAGTATCTAAATGTGTTTGGTTGAGTCGCTGAATGTCCACTGCAGAGAGTGGACTTTTCGCCAGCATATAAAAATTGACTCAAACGCCACTAATATTATTGTGATAGTGGAGTTTGGCGCCAAACATTTCACTGGGACTGTAGCCAATCACATTGCTAATACCTTCTTGAAATGACAAGCTCGTATGACGCAACCTAGGTTTTTAGCATAATTTTCATTAATTAGGGGCTTTATTTATTTATTATGAAATAGTTAAGATTTTATTTTTCTCTATAGCCTACCAACTTCAGCAAGTTTGATTCTACATGTAGATAGCCTAAATTATGGTGGGTTGATCACAGTTGTTACACCTTATAAAGTGTAGACATGTGTTCAGAGCACAAACTTTTTATACAATAATAACTTCAATTGAAGAGGGTTTGAAGACGTTTGTATTGAGCTAGTTAAAAGCTTAGTATAAGTATGTTTATTTATTATTTGGATAAAAATAGTTCGCTTGGATTAATTTTAATTTTTAATAGCTCTTGCAATCTTGACACAAAGTTTCGGAGTACCTGAGGTGCACATCGAACACCGGAAGCTCATTGTTAACATTCAAATTCAATTAAACTTTTAATGATTAAAATAAAAATAAATAAATAAACTTCAATACAAGTATACGATACTCATACTGTGCATACTCGGTGAGTGAGTGTCGTGTGGCTGACTTGCTGACTCAACTCTTTTATTAGTCTAAAGGAAAGCCTAGGCCTAAAGTAACTAAAACATATTTTGAGATTAAGTCACCTGGTGAAGAGTATGACCTGTCGATTATAATCACTGGCATTCACATTATTATTTACTAGATTATTATCTTGACAGCCAGCAACTGTTTGTTGACTTTTGAAAAAACATGTAAAATTGATGTAGCCCGTGTTCTTTTACTACTGCAGATGAGTACAGGCTGTCGTGACACTATTGATATGAGACTAGCCAATGGAAGTCGCCTATGTAGCCAACCAGCCAATCCAGACTAGTGAAGATATTGCCTGAGCACCATAAACGAAAGGCGTGGCCATAAGAAGCTTCCGGTAAATGGGAAATTCCTTGTGTTGTGTGGTGTTCACAAAATTCTGTTGTTTACCTATATGAAATGGACCTAATGTTGAAACTGTCGCATAGGCATGTGCACAGCACATTCTCAAAAGGCATGCGGTTGAGGAGAAAGATGAAATATGTTCCTCAGTCTGCACAGCCAACTGAGAATCAAATAAGTAATCTACAAAAGTTTATAGATCATCACAAACGGGCAGTGATCCTCACTGGAGCAGGACTGTCAACTGAAAGTGGTATTCCTGATTACCGGTCTGCTGAGGTCGGATTGTATTCTAGAAAAAATTATAAACCAATGTTGTACCAAGACTTTATAAAATCAGCTGATTACCGCCAGCGTTACTGGGCTAGAAGTTATGTTGGTTGGCCTGGATATTCAAAAATACAACCAGCAAAAAATCATTACATTTTATCTGATTGGGAGAAATCAGGCCTTGTTCATTGGCTTGTGACTCAAAATGTAGACCATTTACACGTCAAAGCAGGGAGTAAAAATATTACTGAGCTTCACGGCTCCCTATACAGAGTGCATTGCTTGTCCTGCAAAATGGCTATCCCACGCACTGACTATCAACGGCAGATTGATGCAATGAATCCAACATGGAGTGTACAATCATTTGAACGAGCTACTGACGGTGATGTTATTCTCACTGATGATCAAGTTACAGGGTTCCAGGTGAGTGTGAAAGCAATAAATGATATTGTTGCTAAGTTCTTACCTTGCGGCAGTCTTGTCATACTTCCATTTATATTCAATAGGCAATACCTACAACTATTTAGTGCTACTTCTTAGAGACATGTGATGTAGTTGAATTTGAATATTGCTATAGACTCTACCATATCTGTTGACACTGATAATGTTAGGTTGATGACTTATGCTACAGTATGTTAGACCTATTGACCTATGGTCGATTGCAAATTTATGAAATTTTGATATGTTCAGAACTATAATGTTGGTGAAACATACATTAAACCAAGTTAGGGTGCTTTATGGAGTGAGCATCACAGTTGTAGCCCAAAATTTTGGTCAGTCACCTGCATCACTTGTACTATCATGTCACTTGCACAATCATGTCACTTGTACTATCATGTCACTTGTACTACCATGTCACTTGCACTACCATGTCAGTTGCACTACCATGTCACTTGCACTACCATATCACCTGCGCTATCATGTCACCTTTACATATACAGGTCCCACCATGCACAAGTTGTGGAGGAAGTATGATGCCGAAGACTGTGTTCTTCGGGGACAATGTTGACAGATCAATTGTGAGCGATGTGCATGAGAAAGTTAGCCAATCAGATTGCCTTATTGTGATGGGAAGCTCCCTGCAGGTATTTATTCTCTAATAGTTCCTTTCAATATCCAAGTAAAGTCTAAAAAAGATGGCATCACATTCATACATACCACCTCGATATCTTTGCTTATTGGGTAAACTTAGTCTATGAGTCATACTAGTGAAATGGGGGTCTTCTGCACCAATCAGCCAATAGATTCTTTCATGTAGGTGACGATTTGTTCTCAAATGAAACTCTATGTGTAGTCTATTGCGCTTTTAACACAGCAGTTGTTGTACTATAGTGGCTATAAGAGGAGAAGCAGAAACTTGGTCTTATTCTGCCTACCTACTAGCTTTTAGTTGTGGGATGAAAAGTTTTACATTACCAACATTGTACGAGTATGTGGTGTTTGTATTCTGCTGACTTACAAATAGATTAAAATGGAATCTTCCCATCACTAGTATTGCTTGTACTAGATTCGACATTCCGACTTCCCTAGACCTCATTATCCAGAAATGAGTGGATGCTTATTGGCTATTAGCGTTAATTCATGAGAATGAGTAAAAGTTTTAAATTTGTTGTCACTGATAAGTTACCGATATTCAATTCGAAGTTGTTGTCTCAGTTATGCCTAAAATTGTTATATTAATAAAGCGGAGCCAGATATGCCCTATAGACCATCAAACTGTGACACCATACAATCATAGATGTGTTACGTCATGTTATGTTAAATCATGAAATAGTCAGAGCTGGGTCCAAGTCATAGATTTGACTTGACTTGTCAAGTCAAGTCAAGTCACAAGTCGACTTGACTTGGACTTGCCAACCTGCTGACTTGACTTGACTTTGACTTGCGCATCAATGCGACTTGACTTGACTTGACTTGGGCACATGAATGACTTGTGATTTCGACTTGACTTTGACATCAATGTGACTTGACTTGACTTGGACACATAAATGACTTGTGATTTTGACTTGGGTTCTGCCAAGTCAATCTAGCAAATAAAAAATTTGTACAGTGTTTAGCCAACATGGAAAAAAGGTTTCAATCAATTGTTTACCTATTTATCATTTGTACTAGGTCAGTGCTACTAGCAGCACTCAGAGTATATCAAGGTTAGCTATGAGGACACACAATTCAGGCAATATCTAGGCTGTGTACGTGAGACTACACAACGACAATGCATAGTCACAAGTACACAGTGCAAGTAGTGTAAGTGTAGCCTAGGTGTGGTGTCAGTAGTGAATACAATGCACAGTGCAATGATTACTAGAGTTAAATTGCAGGACTGGCCAGTGGACACTCCGTGCTGTACCATGTGCTGTTTACATTCTATGTAACACTGCATCACCATTACAATATATACAGTATATAATACTATATGACCAGTCTCGACCGTAGTGCCAATAATACTACTTATATAGACTAGTTCTTTACCATGATTGCATAACATACATTTACATGCCCTGCTACACCTTGGCATAGGTTTTCCATGGATTGGAATGCCTACTAAACGTAAAAAATGATGCTTTGGAGAATGTGAAATTTTTTGAAGTTGTCTTCCACTTGACTTGCATTTCGACTTGACTTGACTTTGACTTGACTTGACTTGTGACTTGCATGACAGCTGACTTGACTTGACTTGAAGCATCTCTGACTTGACTTCGACTTGACTTGCCTTCAAAATTTTCGAAGTTACTTGACTTGACTTGAGGCAGCACTGACTTGACTTCGACTTGACTTGCCTCCAAAATTTTAAAAATGACTTGATTTGTTGACTTGCAAGTCGACTTGGACCCAACTCTGGAAATAGTACATGTCACTTGTTTTATTATGAATACTAGAGCTACTTCTTTGCACGTAAAGATTATAATGTGGTTACTAACTGCCTCATGTAACTACAATCAGCAGGGGAATTGCCTGCCCACTAGCTATTAGCAATGGTGCTAGGAGAAACAGACAATTCTACCATATTGATTATTTATCATTATTTTTTCTCTTCAGAATTTATCTGCTCTTTCAACATTTTAAACAGGTATACTCAGGCTACAGATTCGCTCTTGCTGCTTCTGACCAGAAAAAACCCATTGCTCTGATTAACATTGGAGAAACTCGGGCCGATAAACTAGCTTCCCTAAAGCTAGATGTTAGATGTGGAGAAATACTGCCTCATATAAAGGTTCCTAATTGTTGAACATTGAGGATATAACAATGCCCTATGAATCTCTCATTGTACATACAGTGGAACTTGCTTAATTCAGACTCCAAGGGACCACCATAATTGGTTTGAATTAGGCCGAGTTTGAATTATGTGATCCTTCGTTTTATATAATGACATGCATCACATGTACAGGACAACAGTATAACTACTAACTACGAGCAACGATTATTAGGTGACCAATGCTGGCTGTGATAGTAATATCATTGATTATAGTGTGAGCCTAGGCCGCATGAAGTTTGAATTACAGATGGTAAGTTTGAATTATTTGAAGCCATTAATATAGTGCTCAGCAGGAACCTAGGCTAACAGCTGGAAATAATCAAGTTTTTGAATTATCCAAGGTTGAATTCAGCAGGTTCCACTGTACTTTGCTATGTCAGTTCTGTTGTTATTTTCTCCAGAACGCCTCCACTGTTCTATTTGTTAACGAGTGTAGCATACTGTGAGCTAGAGTGTGTGTTGTAGATATATTTATGGTAAGTTATTATGAAGTAGGCATCTTGGACACACATAAATGTACATTTAAATACTCATGAACCATCTAATTATAATAGTACAATTTAAATATATTATAATATAATTTTTTATTTTTTATTTTTCCATTTTTAATAAATATCTCTCTAGGCAATTATATTGTTGTACATACGTGTAGTTCCACTCAAGTGTATGATGTGTAATAAAACGGATACTGGATTTTGTAGTTGTTTCATGCTGTTCTATTTTCTCTAGCTTGTGGTTTGTCCTAATGTTAGTATTACACTTATTGTTCCAGTAAACAAGTACATGCACTATTCCTAGACAATTGTACTGTGTATGTGAATCTTGGTGTATCTCTAACCCATTAATTTATAGAATGTTGTGCATATATACAATGTAATGGACATGTGCATTGTAGTTATTGTACAGTCACGTAGATCCTGATCTATATTGTTTGAAACTTGTGTTGAGCTACTATTTGTACTATTTTGTACTCCTTGGTACGAGGTACTCACTAGCTAATGATCAAAAAGTTGTCATCTCCCACTTTAGGGATGAACAACTCCTTGTTATAATCGCTAGCTGTTCCTGAATGCAATTAGTGTAAACTGGAACTTTTAAGTAATGGAATAACTGGGAACAACGGATAACATAATACTTATCTTTTGTTAGATACATGTATGAATTACATAGAATAATGATGTAGAATTGATACTTGACAGCTTGTGTGACGAACCACACAAATATTATACTGCCCTTGAATACTGCACTGCAACATCTTGGTCTAGTCTACCTAAAAACGGTGGATGGGATATACATGCTGTAGACTAGCAGGTCGGTTCTAGTGCGTACTTTGCTATTTTTATCAGTGCTGGCTCCTATCTGACCCAGGTTGATCATTACAATATTGATACTATGTGCTTTTACCCCTGTGTCAATGTCTTCATCCTGGACAAGCATAGTAACTACTGCTACAGTTTAGACTACCAATAAAGTAAAGTGTGCACTATCTTTGTGATGTTGCTGAAAATACATTTGAAATTTCAAGTTGTCGCCTCTTGCTTAAAAGTGGAGACAACTCAAAATTTAATAGCTATCAGACCATCTGTAGAGTTGTTCTCTCTATGAAGTCGCATCAGAAACCGTTGCATAATGATTATTGCCGAGTTATCTTGCTGGCGATGTAAATACCTTCTTTATACGTATGGTGCATGTCGTTCAGCAGTACAATCCGACACCACTCATGCCTGCAAGCATTAGTAGGCCTATTATTTATAGTAAAATCAAAAATGAAAATTTATAATTAATTCTTACCATAATTATATTTCAAAATGTGATTATCACTTTAATTATGAAATTATAATTATCTTGTGCCATGCCTATTTATTTGTGATTTATATTACTGTATTACAGTTACATCTGATCTTTGATCTTCTTAAAATTTTATTTTAAGTAATCCAAGGAAGGAGTAATCAATCACATGCGCTCTTTCGGTCTTTACTCTTTGCCGTATTTTCAATTGAATTTTCAGTTCTTAATTGAATTAGCTAATTACTAACTATCCTATTTTTTCTTATGTTTATTTTAATGTTTTGGTTGTTCGATGACACTCAATAATTAATAAAGATATTCATTTGAGATTGTTATTGTATTCAAATCATTCAGCATCCTCTCCTGCAGTCATTGATTGTCACAGGAAGGGAGAGTATTACTACCGAAACTTGTTTTCCAGACATTGGAACAAAGGTGAAAAGCCACAGACGAACCCTTCTGTTCTGATCTGAGGAAGATGTTCTAAGATGAGGAGCAGCCCTGTGCTCCAATTAGGTGCAGTAGTGGAGAAATTTAAATAGTCTTAGTTCCTTGTTTGTGGTTGGGGTTTGGGGTAAGGGCGGTCAACTGGCAAAATATAGAGAAGACAACTTCTCCTGCTTCAGTTTTGGCGAAGAACAAAGGCTATCTCAAATTTCTCCACTTCTGCACCTAACTCCTGTGCTCTGGCCAATTATCTGAGGCACTACATTTTACTTTAAGCTCCTGGGAGTTCAATGGCGCCATAGATCAAGCATCTTATGGACGTAAAATTGAATCCTCTTCTAAAAATTGGTTGCCAAAGTCATTTAAAATTGGTTCGGTCAATTAAAACACATCTAAACAGACACAGTATTTTTGCTGAGCTTACTGTGGTCCTAAACTATACTATTAAGTGGCTGCTCCTGGTAGCTTATCTATTAGCTATTGGCTATCACTAGAAAGGCCAGTCCATTATCTCTCTTGTAGTAGGCCTAGGCCTATTAATATAATTTACAATTAGTATTTTTATTCCACCTATATTAATATTATATTCCATTTTAATTGCATTGATTTTCGTTTTCATTCACGTTAGATTTGAATTTTGGTTTGCCACTGCCACTTACTCTACTGCAATCCCATTGCTACTCCTAATCAATGTCGAACTGTCAACCGCCCTGACTCTATTGCTGAAAACTAGTGAGTGTGAATCATGACTAACTGACGCTGACTGAGACTCAATCTGACAGTCACTCCCTCAGTGACAGTCATTTCAGTTGAGTCACTGTCAAAATCAATTTATACCTAATACATTTATTGTTCATTTTTAGTCTTTGTGAATTGTTAATGTGGATAACTGACTATGAATGAAACAGCAAAAGATGAAAGTCAAAGACCAAAATTATAACACATACCGTTATATTAGAGTGTCTGACTCACTTGATAGAATCAGTTGGGTGGGAGATTCTAGCTACTCATCAATGTTTTTGGTGTCATAAGATCGTTGCTGACTACCATGCATCAAACAAACAAACAAACAAACTGTGGTACACATTTGGAAGTGCGCTCACTCCTTCCTATTGCCCATCTGGAACACAGTACACCATTGGCGCAGCTTTTCAAATCACAAACTGCCACAAATTTAAACATTTTAGCTTTTGTGGGTTAGGTCTGATGCTATTTTCCTTGGAATTTCTCTAGCACACTTCGAAACTATTACACATTAGCAGAAAGGAAAAAACTCTTTGAAATCATCAGCCATCAATTTTTGGTGATGCCAGAAAAGTAAAGGTTTATTTTTGAATCTTCAATCTACAGTACAGTTGTAATGATTAAGATATAAAGTAAAGAAAGTAGCTAGAAACCAAACCATTAAATTAACGCGGTAATGGAGAGTAACTAATGAATAATTTTGGAGTTCAGGTGATTGGTAGTTCAAAATGCCCTGACTTAATAGGAATTTTGACATGAAAAGTTCAAAAGTTTTTTATGTTCTCTACTTTTATTCTGTTACCAAAGTTAGTGATTTTAAGGTTCGATATGTAAGAAAATATCTTTATGGGTCTACCTCCTTCTATAGTTATAGCTATAGTTCACAGGGCTATCACTGGTACCTATTTGAATTTATAACTCTTTACTAAAATTTCATATCACAACTCCAATACCAAACTACATAGAGTTATATGCATGAGCCTGGTGCATCGTGTATGCTTTTAATTGGTAGTCTATTATAATAGGCCTACATTGTAGGTTGTTACTAAATTCGTATACATGCGGCTGATTCAAAGTTTCACACTTTAAGGCCACACTCTTTGTATAATTATTATTGTTAACACAATTACAAATTGTTGTTGTTACCTACTAATAATAATCATCGTTGATGTTTGCATTATTTCAAGACTTGATTATCAACTGAAGATGGGTAATCCTATACGGATAGGTCTGTATTGATAGGTCTGTATTGATAGGTCTGTATTGATAGGTCTGTATTGATAGGTCTGTATTGGTAGGTCTGTATTGGTAGGTCTGTATTGGTAGGTCTGTATTGGTAGGTCTGTATTGGTAGGTCTGTATTGATAGGTCTGTATGTTTAACTTTAATCAGATTTACTACCTTTGTAGCTGCTTTCATGAGTCGCTATGTCTGGTCTCCTTCGCACCAACAGCAGTACTGACCAGCTCATGGCATCCGCTACTTTACCACCAGGGGGAGTAACACCTAAAATATCAGATCGGATGTCAAAATCAAGTGTGACCTCGTCACCGCTGAAGATATTTGGTAATGCCAAAAAGCGTATTCGTGACGTATTCATTGACATAGCATCATATGTAGAGGAATCCAAAAACTTTGTGCAAGGTAAGAATTTCAGTAATGACACACCTATAACAAGTATAACTACATGAAATAGGCTATTTCAGACACAGTAGTTCACTCAGTAGGCCTATGGGCTATCTTGGTACTGGGCTGTTTAGTTGAGGCCCAAGTCCAGCTTCACCACATGATGCTGTTGAGTTGCTGACTAGATTGGTTCTGCACCAGTTTGACTATCAAAGGTGCCTATTGCTATACCCTTATATTAATGTACAATGTGCCAAAGGCGCCTATTGCTATACCCTTATATTAATGTACAATGTGCCAAAGGTGCCTATTACTATACCCTTATATTAACGTACAATGTGTTCGAATAGATGTTGACATCTTAAATTTTAATATGCCTGTAGCTTGTAGTGCTTACATGTGTTATTTACCCTTTATATGACATTTAGGTATCGATGATGAGAGAATTGTGTCGTCAGCTGAGAAGGTCAAGGTCGGTGAATATACAGACAAAGTCTCCGGTATCAGAGATGTGCTGGCTAGAGATCACATGAAGGTCGTATTCTTTGGAAGGTTTGTGCCTATTGGTCAATTAATTATTACTGGTTGCTGCACCAATTGTGGTTACTGATGCCAATGCACCAGTTACTTGTTGCTGAGTTTGCTCTGCTAAGTCAAGTCACTGATCAACATTTTAAGTCGCAACTTGGATATCTAATGATCAGCTACAAGTCATCTCATGAGTCACTGTGTTTATTAGTGCTTGGATTGTGTAGTGAATCAACTTATACAATGGTTGTGCTGAAGGCAATGGTAGGGACAGTGTACACTATTACGGTAGCCTATGAGTGGTGCTACTCCAAACACTGCCCTATGTGCGGTAGGCGTGGTATAACACTAATGACCAATTAACTCTTGTGTTGTAGAACGTCCAATGGTAAAAGTACTGTGATAAACTCCATGCTGAGGTCTAAGATACTGCCTAGTGGAATTGGTCACACGACGCACTGTTTCGTACAAGTAGAGGGTTCAGACTCTTCTGAGGGTTACATGCTTCTAGAAGGTTCCCCAGAGAAAAAATCTATCAGTGTAAGTCACTATTTACTCTCTCCTACTCGTGGGCCGGTGTAGGTACTCTAGATCAGATTTAGTAGATAGTAAATTAGAATCCATGGCTGGTTGTTTCCATTGTTGGATTCAGATGGAGGAATGACGAGGTAGAAATTTTGCTGGTATAATTAATGGGAGGTGTGGGCGGGGCCTGTGGAAGCTGTGGGTGGGGCCTGCGGAAGCTGTTCTGTGTAGGGCCTACAGTTGCACCATATTGTCTATACTAGAGGCACTGTAACTTTACTATGGGACCTTCAAGCCTTTCTATAATACTCCTAGAGCCTCATTTGTAGTTGTTGACTGTATTGTCTGTATATACATGTACGAGTAGTTGTTGACTGTATTGTCTATATATAGGAGTAGTTGTTGACTGTATTGTCTATATATAGGAGTAGTTGTTGACTGTATTGTCTATATATAGGAGTAGTTGTTGACTGTATTGTCTATATATAGGAGTAGTTGTTGACTGTATTGTCTATATATAGGAGTAGTTGTTGACTGTATTGTCTATATATAGGAGTAGTTGTTGACTGTATTGTCTATATATAGGAGTAGTTGTTGACTGTATTGTCTGTATATACATGTACGAGTAGTTGTTGACTGTATTGTCTATATATAGGAGTAGTTGTTGACTGTATTGTCTATAATGATAGGTGTTGATTGTATTTACAGTCTTTGAAAGACCTGGCTAATGCTCTTAGTTCTGTGAAGTTGGAGGAGAATTCTCTGATCAGAATCTGTTGGCCAAAGAATATGTGCAGCCTACTTAAAGATGATGTCGTCTTGTTAGACAGGTAAGTAGCTAGTGCGACGTTGTGCTAAATAGGTAAGTAGCTAGTGTGTCATCTTGGTAGATGGGTGAGTAGCTAGTATTTGATTATTGTTGACTACGGTGTACATGTATATGTACTGCATGCACATAAATGTACTACGTCGTGTGATGTGTTCTGTACTATGTATTCTAATAGCCCCGGCATTGATGTCTCACCCGACCTTGACGGCTGGATAGACAAGTTCTGTTTGGATGCTGATGTGTTTGTACTTGTGGCTAATGCTGAGTCCACACTCATGCAGACAGTAAGTCCTCAGGCTATTAGTATAGCCATATATCTCTCAGCTACACTGATGAGGTATCGCATGTGAAAACTGTACACTTCATACATATTGATATGTGTACCTACTAGTGTATGCACCTTTATTATGATAAACAGGTGCATGTATAATAATGCCATGTAAATGGAATATGGTTCGTAGACTATAAATGTAGCCGACATGTAGCATTTGGTTCTACTTGACTGTATATGTAGCTCTACACTGGTGCTATTACTCACTATATAAGCACACACATACTCACTGTATAAGCACACATGTACTCACTGTATAAGCACACACGTACTCACTGTATAAGCACACACGTACTCACTGTATAAGCACACACGTACTCACTGTATAAGCACACACGTACCCACTGTATAAGCACACATATACTCACTATATAAGCACACACGTACTCACTATATAAGCACACACGTACTCATTGTATAAGCACACGTACTCACCGTATAAGCCCACACTCTTTACAGGAGAAGAAGTTCTTCTTGAGGGTGAGTGAGATGTTATCAAAGCCCACAGTGTTTATTCTCAACAACCGATGGGACGCCTCGGCCAGTGAACCTGAGATGATGGAAATGGTTAGTCAGATAGTATTATACATTGTACCTACATGTACATGTATGTCTATGTCTATGTATGCCTATGTACCCATGTCTATGATACACTGTGTGGTAATAGTGGTGTATTATACTACAGTATCATGTTATAACAATGCGTTACCAGCGAGGTGTTGTCAGTTTCCTATATTTGCACTTGCACGATTCCATATGGCCAATGGATGGTAACAAGTAGATATAAAATAGGGCTACACAAAATCTGTTATATTCATCACGACCAACAGCTGGCTGTATATAGCAGACAGAGCAACTAACAACTTTGGACTGGTGACACATTTTAATGGGCAGCTTCACTTGAGTCATTGCTGAAAGAACTGTTTCTATTGCGGAGTAGACATATTATGGATATACATAGGAAGTGGATGTCTAATCACTTCTACTATTCAATACAATCTCAGCTTGTAGTGTCTCAATTTGATGTTTTACTTCTTACATTGACCTTCAACTTTGACCTTTAGGTGAAGAGTCAGCATATGCAGCGTAATATGGAGTTTCTGTGTAACGAACTGAAGGTAGTAAACAGGAAAGAGGCTGAAGGTCGTATATTCTTTGTATCGGCTAAAGAAGCCCTACACAACAGACTAACAGAGAGTGGAGTAGTCACTACTCCTAGTGAGTTGTCTTCCCTTACTCTACTACTATATCATTCTTATCTTGTTGTATTATTATTATAGTAAGTTATATCTGGAATCTTAATGCTAATGATAGAGAAGACGTCATTGTGGTCTTACTACTGATACTCACTGGTCAAATATAGAGTATTATACTATATTCTGTGCTGTCCAAGTTAGAAATTATGCATACATAATGTCGGGAGATACATGTAAGTGTGTTTGGTATTTATAGAGTGCATAGACTTGGTTTATTATAATTATGTAACACTAACATGTATCTAGTGGAATGGTGTTGTGTCTAAATGTTAACTAATGAGTTGAATTTGATCTTAGAGTGTGAGTTACTGTGTTGAGTGTTAAGGGCAGGAACTGATAGATAAGGCTTACACTCTTATGCATCTGAAACACACATTGTATCCTCACCGCATCTGTGAATCTCTCCCTCTCTCTGTTCTAGTGTCTTCAGTTCTGGAAGGTTACCAGTCTAGACTGTTTGAGTTTGCCAGCTTTGAGCGGACATTCGAGGAATGCATCAGCAGGTCCGCAGTGAAGACTAAGTTTGCTCAGCACGCTAACAAGGGCAGACAAATGGCCTGTGAACTGAAGGAGATCATGGACACATTACTAGACAGGTGCCAGTCCATCAGGTAAACTGTGTAGATGGCATGTACTCGTATGTTATATTCTAATAGTTGTTATAATTGTCATGAATATATTATGATATGTTAGGAGTGGAGTAAATGGGGTGGGTACACTGCACATGCAATTTCAGGGTAATGCCTATTACAGTGTACAGGTTTAAAAGAGGTGTATTTACTTCCTAATCATATAACTATGTGTTCCCTCAGTTCTAACATTGTATAACATTATATTATCATTATTAATTACATTTTACATACACTATATTATATTATATTATACATATATTATATAATATCATATTGTTATAGAGATGAGATTACCAAATCTCATTCCTCAAGTACGAATAAACTGGCGAGTCTAGAGCAACAGCTAGCTGAGATAAGCAGCGACATTGAGAAGACTATCAGACTTATTGCAGACGACGTTCAGCTCAAAGTGAGCCTCTTTCTGATATTTTATAATGTTCCCATTATTCTGTTTGTTGTGTGCATATGGTGTTATCTTATTTTGTGTATGATGCACTCTTGCTTTGTGATGTCATCATATACTGTGTGTGATGTAATCATTTTCTGTGTATGATATCATCATGTTCCGTGTATGATGTAATGATATTCTGCTCTCATAGGTATCCAGGGCGCTGAGTGATGAGTTACGTCGTCTCTCAGCGTTGGTGGACGAGTTTGACAGACCTTTCTACCCAGACAGTATATTCCTAGACGTCTACAAGAAGGAGCTGCATCAGCACGTCGAGAATGGGCTGGGCAGGAAGATACAGGCCAGGTGCTCGCAGGCACTTGATGAACTCGTACACAACTCCGAGCAGCGCATGGCAGGTTAGACCGAGTACCTAGTAGAATACTGACATACAGGTTAGACTGAGTACTTAGTGAAGTACCACATAAAGCGGGTACTATTGATTTTATGTTGATATATCTTTCCGTTGTAGAAAGCTTATTGGCCATGCTACCGACGGCTAAACAGGAAACTGTGCAGAGCTACGTCTCCGCTAAGCCTCAGTTCTCTGTAGAGTACAGGTTAGACGCGAGGAATCTCTGCGCCGACTTCAGGGAAGATATAGAGTTTAAGTTTTCGTTTAGCCCAGTGAACCTTCTGAGTAGGTACATGGGCCGACAGATTTCTATCACTAGCTTCTGGAACATGGGCCATTCTACTCAGGTATGTTGTGTGGAGATGCCTGACCTAAAATGGTTATTCAAGTGGACTGGTGGCCACTCTATCCGTCGTTCATGGCTTTAGTACAGTCTGGCTCTGGGTCTCTGGTCGTATTCAGCGACTCTCCCAGAAATGTGTTACCAGTTTGGAGTTGTCATTCCCTTAGTTCTGAGTAATCATTGGTCCGCATGGCAACAAATGTTTTCAACAATTATAATATTATTATTATCTAAACCAACCAGTTATCTTATTAATTGCTATTGGGTGATGATTGTTGCACATTCAGGATTAGTTTTGTACCAGATATAATCCAGGCTACTCTAATAACACCATACTAGTGTCTTGAGGAATTATCTCATGTTTGCTTGGATGCTTTCAAGGACATTCAGCGGTTGATATTAAATGAGTTTTTGAGGTTATATATTTTGTTTACAGAGAGAAAGGATATGTAGGACTCCACCTCCATACTTGGCTCCGGGAGCGGAGGCTACTCAGCCCACAGAGGGTCCAGTACAACCCGTAGCACCTGCACCAGCACCTGCCTATGAGAACACAGACCTAGCAGTCACCTTGTTAAGGATTGCACCTGCCATTTCTTCTACCACTACAATATCTTGTATATGCATGGCAGGGGCTGTAAGTTGATTATGCTTCTACTGTAGATATGCTGACTTCTATTTCCAGAACATAATATTTATATTCACTGTATTATCTATAGACAAAACTAGTATATACATACATGTACGTTCACTATGCTATTTATAGATAAGTAGATACGTGGGTTGGAAGGTGTTCGCTGTGGTCGGAGGTATATACGGCACACTCTATGTCTATGAGAGACTCATGTGGTCTAACAGAGCCAAAGAGAGAGCTTTCAAGAGTCAATACGTGTCATATGCCAGCTCTAAGCTACAGCTAATTGTAGATATGACCAGTGCTAATGCTAGCCATCAAGTTCACCAGTGAGTATTAATAGTCATCGTACTATCTACATGTAGACAGTATTGTATGATCATGTAGTGGTATTATAGATATCACATGCCAGCTGGAGAGAGGTCTAATGGTAATCTCCCGTCTCTTTGTCTCCGACCACCGTTGAGTTGAGTGATGCTATGCATTTCTATTAGAACAACTGTGCGAGTTTTATATTAATTATTAGTATATCTAATCAGAAGTTGACCCAATAAAATTAGCCATTAAGTACAAAGTTCCATCTTCTATCGTGTTGTACACAATGGTTTTATGAAGAGAACCACATGGGTAAATAAGCGATTTCACCACTTGATAGGTGTGGCATTGTTTATGGACACACTATATAGTATTCTTGTGTTTCAGGGAGCTGAACAGCACCTACTCTAGACTCAAACATGAGGTGAATGTTGCTAAAGCAGAGTTAAGGACTGAAATACAGTCTATGGATACCGATATACACAAACTAGACGCTGCAGCAGGCAATGCTAAACTGCTTCGGTGAGTCCATAATTCACCTACTCAGGTACTAAGGCTATGTGTCCCAACCGTGTGCTTGATGTTGTTTACTAGTGCAGCTGTATGATGTGCAATATAGTAGTTAATATGCTCATCTCTAGAGTTTAGTGTTTCAGAGTAGTCTTCACTCCTACCCTCAGCGCTCACCCCTCTAACCACACCCTGCTCACCCCCTCTATCCACACCCTGCTCACCCCCTCTATCCACACCCCACTCATCCCCTCTATCCACACCCTGCTCACCCCCTCTATCCGCACCCTGCTCATCCCCTCTACCCACACCCTGCTCATCCCCTCTATCCGCACCCTGCTCATCCCCTCTACCCACACCCTGCTCACTCCCTCTATCCACACCCCACTCATCCCCTCTATCCACACCCTGCTCATCCCCTCTATCCGCACCCTGCTCATCCCCTCTACCCACACCCCACTCACCCCCTCTATCCACACCCTGCTCACCCCCTCTATCCACACCCTGCTCATCCCCTCTATCCACACCCTGCTCATCCCCTCTATCCACACCCTGCTCACCCCCTCTATCCACACCCTGCTCACCCCCTCTATCCACACCCTGCTCATCCCCTCTATCCACACCCTGCTCATCCCCTCTACCACACCCCACTCACCCCCTCTACCCACACCCCACTCACCCCCTCTATCCACACCCCACTCACCCCCTCTATCCACACCCTGCTCACCCCCTCTAACCACACCCTGCTCACCCCCTCTATCCACACCCTGCTCATCCCCTCTATCCACACCCTGCTCATCCCCTCTACCCACACCCTGCTCACCCCCTCTATCCACACCCTGCTCATCCCCTCTATCCACACCCTGCTCATCCCCTCTATCCACACCCCACTCACCCCCTCTATCCACACCCTGCTCATCCCCTCTATCCGCACCATGCTCATCCCCTCTATCCACATCCTGCTCCACTACTATGATTATAGCACCCAGTCTGAAAGTTCCTCACTGTTATTGTTGTGTATTTGTAGGAACAAGGCAGGCTGGTTGAACAATGAATTGAATGACTTCATAGCTAGGTTTATAGAGTACTCCTAGCTGACTAACAGACAGGCTAGCAGACAAACAGACGGATATCCTAGTGTCTGTGATTATCTCCACATGTGTTATTGCTTCCTCAGCTGCTTCACTGCCCTTCTTTGTGCTATATTGTTATAGATGACACTTTAAAGGTATATAATGTAATTTATTTGTTACTGGATATATCAGCAAGCTGATGCTGATGAGTTATCTGACCACAATAGATGCCGTCTGTTTTATAAATTATTGTATTAAGCATGTATATATATATTAAATAATGCCATACATACAACTGAACAGTTCACATACATTAACTTTGTTTGGAGTTATACTTTCCTGTATGAAGAGAATGTAACTGTTTGTAAATGATTTATTGTTGTTTGAACCAATCACGGCTAGTCAGTGGTTTAGCACTTTAGGATGTTGTGCTGTAGTTTTTCTTTATATCATAATATAACACATGGTTGTGTGAGTAAGATAGTGATGTGAAAACTGAGAATAGGATATACATGTAATTGCTTTGATAGTGAAACTAATAAACATGATAAAATATTCCTCAAGTTTATTTATTTGGTTATTCAAAAGTAGCATGATAACATATCATATGTAAAGCTGTTACATCAGGTGCTTTTTCATGGGCCTCCAACCCACCAACAGTACACACGTTACAATTGTATGTAGAAGTAGAACTAAAACAGGCAACATTGTGTATTTACCTATTGCATATACGACAAGGCCAATAGCGCAGGTATCTAGATTCTAATTCATGCAGTCACACCTTATTGACATCTCTGCTGTAAAAGACATTATTTTAGGATATTTACAACATTTTGGATTACAAATCAAAATGCATTGTTTCTTTAGACTTCTGAATAATATATTTCTGATGAATATTTCACAACACTGAACAAACAGAGTTTGTAATAAAGAATTATACAAGTAATAATCAACTCCAAAAAAGAATTGTACATTTGTACATATAAAATAGTTGCATAAAATCATGAAAAAGATTATCAATGCATTGGACACACTTGTAGGCTAAACTGTAGTACACAGTAGTTGTTACTCTTCTTTGCTATCATCAGGGGCGGGCTTTGCCTCCCCACTTCCCGAGTTAATTACAGGCACAGTGAACCCAGCTATAAAAGGTATACCTGTGCCTACTTTGCCTTGATACTCAACATACTTGATACCAAAAAATTTAATGAGGGTCATCTCCTCCGTGTAGATCCGTTCACTGAAGAACTTCCATGAAGCCAGAGCATAGATGAGAGCACAGACAGGGTTGAAGAGTATGAGTTGAGTGCCTACGGACCACCAGAACCAGCCAACGTAAGATGGGTGTCTGCAAAGAGGACTGACAAGTTACTTTGTGCTAACTTGGGATTAGCTCTATGATGGATAAATCAATGTGGAAAGAAAAGTGTAAAATAATTGCCGTCTTTCAGTAATGTGCATTGACTTGTAAATTAGAAATCTAGAGTTTAATTAATATTAATATAATGTTGGATGACGATGTCACTAATACCGGGTATAAGCCATAAACTTAGCATACATGCACTTACATTTAATTGTTGTAACTGGGCCTGGGGTTCCACAGTATTATACCAATCTTAGGAAAATATCAAACCAATGTATGATGTATATTATAGACGCACCTGAACAGTGCGTATACACCATGTGTATATTATAGACGTACCCGAACAGTGCGTATACACCATGATGTATATTATAGACGTACCTGAACAGTGCGTATACACCATGTCTATATTATAGACGTACCTGAACAGTGCGTATACACCATGTGTATATCATAGACGTACCTGAACAGTGCGTATACACCATATGTATATTATAGACGTACCTGAACAGTGCGTATACACCATGTGTAACCAGTTCATGTTCCTCATCCTTTTCAAACTGTACGTAATGATTGAAGTTACTCTTGGCTGTCCACATGGCAGTTTTCCTTAGAGCGTCCCCAAATATAACTATCGATATTCCAAAATTGGAAACTAGGCTAGGTAGCTTAATGTCCGGCCACATGTAGAGCTCAACAGCATATTCTACCAGAGCAGCAAAGAATGCGATAACATAAGCATCGCTATGGTATAACATGTACGAATCCACTGAGGTATCAGGGTTAAAGGTCGACTGTATCATAAACTCTGACCAATGAAATATTGACAGGAATATACAATACATTCCCAGTGATTGGTACTGTGTCGTGTATGTAGCTAACGTCAAGCCCAAATTCAGACAGCATCCCAGCAGTAATGCTCTCCAAGCAACATCAAATCTTCGAGGAGGCACGATTAATTTAACAGACGCCAACACTATTAAATGCACTATAATATTACTAGTCACGGAGTCAAAATATGCATCAGGCAATATCTTCAGGTGTAAAAGGAGATCAGATGTTCTTCTTAGTATAAAGCTCAGTGTTCCGACAGCAAAGCAGCGTCCACTTAAAGACCAGTCTGGAATCGGTAATGCCATGGTTTGAGATTACTAACTCTATCTAGAAGGGTGAACTTTCTGAAATAGAAATAATCATAATGGTATTTCTAACTGTTACCACTTGCATGGCTGTGCATTGAGTTACCGCGAAGGTTAGGTAGGCCTACCTTAACTCAATATGACTACCTGCTTTCAGCGCATGCATAGTCCCAGTATATACAATGTACATTCCATACACAATATGGCTTATGTATTGCTACTGATCCACATGAGTGAGGCGTGCCTCCTCCGCCCCTAGATGGATACTTTGATGATGATTTGCACATGAGGTATTATCATTATAATTATACTAAACCTGATCAATTCTAACTTGAGTCATCAGACTAAAGATTGGACCTAATTGCAAAGAAAGCATTACATTACACCCATGTAAAAGTAACAAAATATTTGTTTGTAACTTAAATTTAAAATAATGATAATCAAATATAATCTACATGGTTATATTATTATCTTGTGGTATAAAAAATAAAAATCTTAAATATAATAATTATTAAACAACTATTATTAAATAATTCAATTACAAAAAATAACAATACAATGACTATTACAATAAAAGAAAAATTCAATTGAAAGGTCAAGTATGTATAAGTAGAGTATGTTCTGTTCACTTCTTTTGATGAGCTACAATATGATTTCAGTGCAAAATAATTTAACCTTAATACCAATATATCCACAGAAGTATTTAATTAGCAAAAAAACAATGAATAACACCTGACCAAGTAAAACGGTTTTGCTGACATTAAACATTTATTTTACCTATTTGCCTACTACAAATTTGTGCGAAGATTTGTTTTTCATGCTACTTCCTGTTTTCAATTACTACTTCACGAAGTAAAGAGTGCTACATTGGACAAAAGCCCCTTAATCATCGTGAACACCTTTTGAATTGTTACAAACAAGCCGGCTACATCAACGCGACCCCGACGCAAATGGTTTCCCAGGTCAATTACTGGCCTTTTATAGTGGTTTCCTTTTCCAATAGTAATACTCCCACCAGTTGAGTTGGCTTCTTTGTAACTCTCACCTATAGAAGCTTTCTATCGCTACTGTAGATATCTCTATGCTCTCATCTAGAGGGAACCAACTCTACTTTTATACACACAGTTTTATATCTTTGCTAAGTGATGAGGCCTACAGTCCACACTTTTAGTGACACTGACTTTACTTTTACCTGACCTATGAACCAGGCTTTACGTCTTTACGTCTTTACGTCTTTACGTCTTTACGTCTTTACGTCTTCTTCTTTAGAACGTACTAGAGCTTGATGCAAGGGGTACGCCTCATCTGATTTTGGTTTTTGTCAGGATTACTATGGTCATATATTTATGTTATGCTAACATGTTGCACTAATATAGATTTGTTGCTATGTTTATTGTAATAATTGTGACTTAAGCTCACGTATAGTCCTGGGCAGAAAGCTACCATGGTAAGCAGAAGTTTTTGCGTAGATAGTGGGTGGGTCACCTCTTGTAGTAGCTCTAGTGACAGTTGTATTAGTAGGACGATTGTTCATCAGCTCATCATAAGTGTTGGCAAGAGCTTCGTGGTGTTCTTCATTCGCCAAAACAATTTAGCTGAAATTCGGATTTCACAAAGCTGTCAAATGACATGATCAACTGATAGAATTGATATAAAACATATACAAACATACCAGAGCTAGGCCCAAGTCGTAGTTTCGACATTACTTGCCGAGTCAAGTCACAAGCTTACGTCTATTGACTTAGCTTAGGCCTTACCTATTTGCTGCATTGACTTGGACTTTTATATCGATATGAATTGCTGTAGACTAAAAAGTTGTTTTATGACTGCCCTAAAGATAATAGTCCATTAGAACACCAAAAATAAATGTGTATGTAATTGTATATTTTATAGTTTTATCATTTCTGATAAATCATAAATACATGTTGTAATATACCTTTGAAGCCATCGTACACTCTGGAACACTAAATGTATGAAGAAGTGCCTCATTTGGCTAAAGGTGTGCAATTTTTTGGCTACAGGGGTTACAGCAATCAGCTGTTTGTGGTACTATTTGGTAGTGTGGTAGTCCTCCTTTACAGGAGGTTGAACTACAAACTTCTGTTTACAGCTTTATGCCATGCTCTGTTTGCTAGACTGTGCTTCCTCTGGTGTCTCTGATAGTTCTTGGTAAGAAACTACTGTGATATACTTGTGAGGCTATGTAAACAGATGTCAACTCACCACAGGCAACGGATCTAGTGGTCATTGTCATATCTTGGCAGCCTTTGGAGATTTCATCATAGGCATTTCTAAGGGTTGAGTGCCGCTCTTCTTTCTGTAATATCTTCATCAGCAGGGCTATTCTGTGATTACTGTGTCTCTGCTTGAGTGGTTGGAGACCAAATCTGGAACATGCCCCAATGACACTTTCTCGTCCTCTCAGTCTACCAATGAAGCTGACTACACGGTGTTGTATCATTTCAAGAGAGTCAATGTCCTTTGTTAGCATTGGGTCTCACACAGCGTCGGCATACTCCAATATTGGGTGACACAGGCTAGTGTAGGCCAGTAGTCGACCTTCTTCAGAGGCTTCATATAGGATGTGCTTGATTGCTCCAAGTGTTCTTGCAGCTTTTTCTTTCTTCAGGTCCATATGTTGGTCAAATCTTAGATTAGACTGCATAATAACTCCCAGATTATGTTGTAGTGTCAATCCAATCTATTTCAATAACTCCGAGCTTGTATTCCGGCTTGTTTGCCTGATCACCAAAGGCTATGACATTTCTTATCATTGAATGGCATTTTCCATTCGACAAACCATTTGTGTATAGCATTGATATTGTTCTGGAACCGATTAGCATCAGCTTCTGTTGCAACAGGCTGTTATGACAGTGTGTCATCAGCATCAGCATCAGCTTACATTGCAGTTTACCTCTAATGGGAGATGGTTGATATAGATCTGGATGAGTGTTGGGCTGGGAACCAAGCCCTGGGGTAACCCTGAGGTCATCGCTAGCTCGGGAGAAGACTATCCTTTAATTACAACTCTCTGCTTTCTGTCTATTAAAAAGTCTTGAATCCAGTTTATTAGCTGTGGGTGCATGTCGGGTATTAGTTTGAGTTTATGCATCAATAGAGTATGCGGTACCTTGTCAAAGGCTTTTTTGAAGTCAAGCACCACAGCATGTGTTGTGTGACCTTTATTACTGAATATATATATTGGACTAATGATATAATACATGTATATTGTTTGGTATTCTGTTTTTAAGTTTAAAGTTGAATGAAACGAGGACTGCCATGGCAACTGTACTGGATATCAAGCTAAAGAAAGCTACCAGGATTTACAAGGAAGGGGTACGACAACTTTTTAATATATATGTTTATAGGCGCTTTTGTGGATGATGATGTAAATTCTAAATTGTACCAAGTTTTTAGCTCTACTTGAAATTTCTGCCTTTTTTTTGTACAATGGGTAAACACAGTATTGAAGGTCTCACCAATTTATGTCGAAGACAAGATTTTTGGTTTTGCTATATAAGCTGTTAGTACATTTGACTATCACAGCAGTACACTAAAAATGATATGCCTGTGTCTGTGAATAATGGATATTCATCACAAAGGGATTAAAGCACATGTGTTTATACACCAAGGTATAACTCTCATTACAGGAAGTAGTCGCTGGCACCGTAGTAGTGGAGAGTAAAGGGGATTGTACACATCAAGGTATCACACTCACAGCGAATGGGTCAGTCAGTCTACAGCTAAGCTCTAAGAGTGTCGGTGTATTTGAGGCTTTCTACAATTCTGTAAAGGTGATGACTATGCGACATTTTCCTGTCAAAAGATTGTTTTGGGACCAAATTTTTTTTTAAAAAGAGCTGTTTCATGTGTAGCATTTACAGTTAATGGCATATAAAACCTGTGGGTTGAAATGCCCAGTGAGATGTGCATGGCAAGTTTTATACCTTTCCATATGGTTCTTTTGCCGGACATTTGTGTTACATATGGTCTAGTATTTTGTTGGTTTACTGATTAGTACCTGTCATCGAAGGTAAAATGACTTAGTACCCAGACTTGCTTTATGAAATTGACAATTAGGCCTACTAATATCACACAATGTGGTAGTTTTTTTCTCCTGTAATTGATGAAATGTACATGTGGTGACGTTGATCTATTTTTTATGACAACAAAGTTCTATTTGATCGACACTGGAGAGCACTTAGATCCGAGTGATTCCTAGTTGGAACAATATTAGGATCCTTGTCATGTAGAGAAATTAATATCGAATCCCATACTATGTGTTAAGCAATGTACAGCATGCAATGTGTTTGCAGCCCATACAACTTCTCTCACAAGTTCTTGAGATTGCCAAACCAGGGAAGTTACCTTCTGGTAAGACTGAGATACCGTTTGAGATACCTCTGAAAGCGAAGGGGAACAAGAAGCTGTATGAAACGTATCATGGTGTCTACATCAGCATCCAGGTTATTATTTTATTATATATTCCTATCTAGCGGTATTGTTTCACTGTATTGTGCTTTTTGGTGTTTGTCTTTTATTGCTAAAACCAGGAGTATACGTCGTGTAAATGCATTGTAGTAACTTCTCTAATTGTTCTATGATTATTGAAGTTCATAGCTTTAGAATGTTGTTTCCATTGAGTGCACACAATCACAATAACCTGGTAGCTATGCTCTCTCTATTTCAGTATAACCTGATAGCTATGCTCTCTCTATTTCAGTATAACCTGATAGCTAGGCTCTCTCTATTTCAGTATAACCTGATAGCTGATATGAAGAGAGGTATGCTGAGTAAAGACCTGCATAAAGATTTAGAGTTTATGGTCGACTTTAAACACGGAGACAAACTAACACCTCAGCCAATTGAATTCACTCTTACACCAGATAACTTAAAGAATGTTAAAGAGGTTTGTCATCTCAATCACGCTAAGCGTGCGACTAATAATCGCGAGAGTGTTAATCACTTCCTGTGTTTCTTTAGTTACTTTGTCTGTTACCATCATTATGGCAGTAAAGTGCCATCTCTATCGGTCCTTCCTGGTATTAATGGTTATACAGTGTAGATGGTGATAAAATTCTTTTACTTTCAAACTTTATTGTTTGTTGACTGACAATCACTGAAAAGATTTAATCAAGATTACAAATGCATTTTTGCCTTTATGCATGTAGATTACATTACTATTAATGTTTTTGTTATATAGAATATAATGTAGCTATGTATTGTATATTATATAATAATAACTACGTACTGTATATTTACATTAGGGACTATCGTGCACTGCATGTTTTACAGTAGCGACTATGTACTGTATATTATACAATGGTAACTACATGTATGTATTGTATGTTATACAGTAGGGTCTTGTGTTCTATTTACAGAAATCAACTGTTCCAAAGTTTAAGATTGGTGGAAAGATAGACTCACTGCTATGTAATATCACAGATCCATTTACAGGGGAGGTGAGCATACCACCCTTCTTCTACCATACTGAAACTTTCTTATATAGTCACCTGGTCTATTAGTACATGATAACTGTAGTATATCCATGTAAAATACTCACCAACATTGGCATTGACACTGGTTTTTATTGGAAGAAGCTTATACTGGACTTGGATCGGATGTTATGGCATGTGTTCGCTTCACCTCAACTCTCTCTATAGCACCACGGGTTACATGGAACTATGTGTAAAAATAGTAAAAATGTTACTTGTCTGGCAAACAAAACATTTATTTCTGTTTCCGGTTGGAAAGTAGATTAGTTTATGTTACTCTGTCATGTTTTCTGTAGATATCGATAAAGTCATCTTCTAGTCCCATCAAATCTATGGAATTGCAGCTGCTAAGAGTGGAAACATGCGGTTGTGCAGAAGGATATGCTAAAGACGGTAAGAAATCAATGTGTTCACATCTAAGCTATTAGCTAAACACAGGAAAATATCAGTGTGTTCACACTTAAGCTATTGTTGTAATGAAATATGTTGTACACAGAATACCGTTAAGCTATGGAGCATAGTACAGGCTGTAGTTTCATGAGTCAATAGCTAGATGGGAATTAAGACATGAGGTAATCACCAGTGAAGAATTTTAACTATATTTTTCGATTTTATTCAGGGATTTTTATTTGTTTACACTGAATTGTTACTATTTTAGCCACAGAGATTCAGAATATTCAAATAGCAGACGGGGACGTACCTCGTGACCTCCCAATACCTATGCACATGGTTTTTCCTCGGCTATTTACCGCACCCACCCTTACTACAAACAACTTCAAGATAGGTGAGAATATTATATTATGTATGTACAATATATTATTATACTGTAGAATTATGTATTATGGTTGTTTCTTGCTAGCCAGCATCTCATTGGTTCATTGATATATCTGTGGTAAGCTGAGATTTTTCAGTTAATCGTATCAATAGCGAACACCTGTGGACATTCAAGGGGAGCAATGACCTCACTCTTACTTGAATGCATCACCAATTGTGTTTCTGTGTTTTGTCCTGTTCTATTGATCACAATAATTATTTGAAACTGGGATGTTTGATCGTTGCATATTATATCAAAACAATGATGTACTTTTAAGCAAGGAATTTGTTTTTTGGGCAGTGAAATCCATGAAAATACTAGTCCCGGACCGGGGTTTGAACCCGGAGCCTTTACGGCACCTAATCACTGTGCTAGGCGACTAAGTGCTGTAGAGGCTCCCGGTTCAGACCCCGGTCAGGGACTGGCATTTCTATGGATCTGAAACAAGTCTCTGACTGCTCAAAAAACAAATCCATTGCTTAAAAATACATCAATATATACAATGTATAATAAAAGATGGCCAAACCCCCTTGCATATTAAAACAACTATTGAACAGTCGTAAGGTCACCTGATATATTTACTCTTGTAGAATTTGAGATTAACTTGGTGATTGTATTCAGTGGAGACATGCTGGTAACAGAGAACTTTCCTATCAAAATAACAAGAGTTTGACTTGCAGATTGTTGAAAGTTTAATGGTACTAAGGCTAGGTAGAAGTCAAGAACATCCAACTATGTATATAATACATATATTTATTGAGTGTACAAGATACTACATGTATAATAATACTTAAATATTTTTATTTTTACATAATAAATTGTTAATATTCATTAACTAGAAAATTGTACATTATTAATCGGAAGTAAATAGGAAACATAGTCGTTGTGTATGTACACAGACAGATCTAATAAAAATACCTACACACTTAGATAATCATAAAATTATTTGGTGCTGAGCCAAGATCTTGTTAGAAATATAAAGTTAGTATAAATAATAGTATAGTTATATATAATGTGGCTGATATGCATCTGTACATTCAGTGTTTATTAGTGCCAGTTGTTCAACTCCAAGTTAGGTAAATATATAATAATATATAATAAATTAATAATTAATACGAGGTACATTGTATTTGCATTGACAATACATTAGCATCAGTCACTGTGCATAACTATCAACACTGAGGTAAGGCCTTCCAATAACCAGTGGAGTATCTAGGCCAATAAATCACCTTCAAATTCTCTGTAGGTTTATGCTGAACGTTGATACAAAAATATAATCAAACTCATTTTATACAAGACTTTACAAATAGAAGAAGACAATTCTACATTAATTGTGATTTTAAAGAGAAAACAACTCCTTGAATTTTCAATCCCAAGTAGAGAAAACATTATTACAACAAATAGACTGTGGTCCTCTGTGATGTAGGTTGTAGCCTTAGCTCCAGAGATCATAGCACCGGAATGAGCTCTAAACTATCATGCATGGAGCGAGGTCTTACTAGGCAGTCGCTAGGTACAGGACTAACTGCACCACTGCATATGTTGCGTATGTCTGTCCGTCCACACTTCTTGCAGAGAGCACCGTGATAACCTTCCTCTTCTTTGCAAGGTGATACGAGATTACCTAGACTGTGAGACCTACGGCGTATAGCTTGGGTAAGGCTGTCTACTATGACTACCTTATTGAGGTCACTTGGTGCCGTGTGAGCTGAGGTTATACAAGTCTTCAACTGCTCCAATGAGCTCTTCAACGAGGGGAGTAGAGGTTGGCTCATTGTAGCCTCAGAGTCCTTATTATTCATGCGTGGTGGTACTGCGGGTGTAGGTGTGGCAGGACTTAATGATGGTTGACTAACTGAAAATTCCTTCACTAGATTCAACTGTTTATCTATTTGAGGGCTATGCTCGATCTCTTCAAATATCAGACGTGGGTTCTGGGGAGTTGTGTCAGTAGAAAGGTCATTGCGAGAGAGTGAGAGGTCTTGATGAGACTGAGACAAACTGGTGCCCGAGTTGGAGTTGCTAAGGGCAGGCTCACTCTCTTCTGATATATCTAGCAGATTATCCACGGATCCCGTGTGTACCAGTGGGACCCTGTGCTGCTGACGTATAAGTTCGCTGTCCACCTTCGCCGTCAATTCAAGAACAGCCGGAGGCACCGATAGGCTAGACATACTAAGGTTGAGGCTACGAGGTCTGTTAGAGTTCCCACTGCCACCTAACTTCCTTAGTTTGGGGGAGAGAGAGAGCAGGACCGGACTACTGGGACTACTGCCACCCGATGCCAAGTCAGCGAGACCGTTCCAGCTGTGACAGCGTTTAGGAGGAGCCAGTTCAGGAACGTGTCTCATCTCTACCATAGTTGACTCAACTGAGGCTGAGGGGCCCGGCAAGGGGCAGCTCTACAATAATATAATATTTTGAATGAGATTCTTCAAATAGTAATCATACTAGACATTGGAAGGATTACCATATTGTATCTAAATGTAATCTAAATAGTATATACATATAAATGTAAATTAGGCCTTATATGGATACTACATTGTGACCTGTCATTATAACAATATATTGGAATTGTCTTCTCAGACAAACTAAATAGTCAAGATGGGACAACTCTTAAAACCTAATAATATTATTTTTATATAGCAAGTACAGACAACAGGTGCTGTAAGTAAGCTTACAGAGCTGTAGGCCTACAGCATGTTACCTGTATGTGTACAGTACATGTATATACTTGATACTTACATTAGGTGCATTTGATGTGATTGTATGTTCAAACTTGAGTCCAGCGAGTGCGCTGGCAGGGGAGAGGGACGATATGCTGTTATTATTATCCACCACTAGTCTCTTGCTCTGCTGTGGTGAGTCCGTTATAGATGAATTGTCCCCCACCGGTAGACTCATATCTGTAACATACATGTAGATAAGACTCCAGGCCTAAATGGATGACATATAAAATAGTATTACACAGTAAGTAGACAAGTACAAGTATGTAGTACCACGCAGTTCTGCCCCTCCCAATATGGAGGTAACAGGTTATCAGTTCATATCATATACGATGGGTTTCCACAGTTTCAACTCATTCCGTTGAGCTCATGATGTAACCACAGCTGTTACTAGTTAGAGCTGTATACCAGTTGTAACAATACAGTGCATAATTCGCAAGAACTTGAATTCAGGGCCACATTAACTAACCATACACTTATTGAGTGGCTAGCTGTTCTATGGTGTACAAGTTGATTCTCTCTCAAGCTAAGTTACACAGGAGCCCACATACTAGATACAGTAGTCGTTACAGTACACAACTGGATAGTGGAGTACATACTTAGCCTCTTTCTTTTGCTACCAGCTGCGGAAGTTGGGGACGTAGTCAGGTTCAGCTCCTTCTCATACTCTAACAGTTGGCCGAGGAAGTTGAAGTTGGGAGAGACAATTGGTCTCATCATTTTCACAAACCTAGCCAGCCAATCAGAGCATAGTATACATAGAGAACCAATCAGTGAACAATGTGCACACACATAACCAATACGAAACTAGTATAGACCAGCATACAAAGTTAACAGTAGTTTCATCCACAATACAAACATTGATAGTCCAGTAAAGGCGTCCTTGCTAAGTCATTGGATCAAACAAGGACTGAAATATAGTTGTCAAGTTAACAGATCACCCTCGGGCTTCTGGTTTTTTCCTTCATCAAAGAAAGTTGCTCCTCATCAGCTCACCAGTGCATATAAGACGTAGGGTGGCACCTTCGCAAGTTCATTGCCGATTACAAGTCAGCTAGCTCTTAGCGTAATTTAACTGTGACAGAAAGCGTGAGAGCCGCACTTACATCAGCGGATAAACAACGCGTGATACACATACCTGTAAGCTTGTTCACACTTAATCATCCTTGACTTCATTATGTAAGATATGGTGAGTGCAGCAGACCGTGACATGCCCGCCTGGCAGTGAATCATTACCTTGCCTTGTTCCATCCTAACTTTGTCTGTAATACAACATTGCGATAGTCTAAATTCATAAATTCACTTTGCGATGCCTATTAACTATTTATTGTATCACGTGGTACTAGTTAAGACAGGAAAGATAACTCACAAAATAAAAACCATAACCGCATGGCCGAGAAAGGTCCGTCCAATAAGAGGATAGGAATCAGATGTGCAATTTATCGACAATTTCAACTGCAAACCAATTCAAACCGTCTAGTCTCAAACATCAAACAATTCCTTCCAAAAGTTTTATATTATATCAATCATTAGGCACGTGCGGTGTGTGAGAATAAGCCAACTGCTAGCGATAGGTCACATGACTGACTGACTATCCTATTGACTTCAATATAACAACTTCCATATACAGATGTGTAAGTAAGCATACAACATAGTTATGTATGCACACATATAGTTAGCCTACTATAAAATATAATTATATATAGACATGTTATTAATAATCAAATAAATACACACCAATAGTTAGTTGCTAGGGTCTGAGTCATGTATGTAAATCATACGAATGATCGACTTCTGATGCTGCATTGAACTTTAAAATAAACTCTATTTGAAGGCAGTTAGTATATGACAGTAGGTGACTAGTAGCAATTACTACGATCTCCAAGCACTATTATACTACTGTATATACCTGCATACACCACTTACTAATACACTGTATACTAGCCTACTGTATATACCTGTATATACCACTCGCTAATACACTACTGTATATGGTTGCATATACCACTTGCTAATACACCGTGTACAGCTGTGTATAATACCACTTACTAATGAACTGATGGGCAGGCTCAAAGTAAGGTTGTAGATTATCTATATATCCATCATTGACAGGAACCCTCATAAAACAGTCGTCTGCAATGTCTGCTGCACGCTCACAGTGCGTACTCACATTAATGATATGTGTGATGTGGTGTCTCTACAGGTAGAGCAATCTAGTTACTGATTCTACATGCTACTACAGCGCATTGAGTAGATACTTCTAGAACAGGGATGCCCAAACTTTTTGGCGGAAAGGGACAAATTATAAAAGTGGACCGGAGCAAGAGACACTTAGTTTTGCTGCTGCATTTATTGCAGCTATGAAATGGGCAATTTGATTGTAATACAATACGACTTATTTTATAGGTTTTATAACACGCGTATATATTGATTTTGTTTCAACCAAAGTATAACAGCAATTATTATAGTCATCTACTTTTGGAGTACACAAAAACAAAATAAAGGGAGAAACAGACTAGCTAACTTCATACCGTTATTCGCTGCGAAATCACGGTGGAGCGACAGGCCGTCACAAAATTTAGCGAAAATGCCCTGTTCGCCAAATATCTAGCATGATTAATATTTTGTGTTTCGCTTTCAATAAAGCTGGCTTCAGATTGGCCAGCAACATCTTTACCGACGCCACTCCGCATTTCCGTCTGTAACTTGAAATTTCAAATTGAATATGATGTGATGTTCACTTAGGAGACGTAAAAATAATTTCCTGCGTTGCCACACATGCTCAAACTAGAAACTATGCTCATGAAGGAAACATCGCTAGTGTGTGTTGTTCAGTGGGAAAAAAGTTGCCACGCTGGCAAAAAGTGGTAGAAACATGTCAAAAATATTCACTAGTTTGATTCAATCTTAAAATTAAAAGAAAATATGTCAGCAAATTAAATGAAAATTGTAATGAATCTTCCATGCATGTTACATGATTCACTTGTGAACGCAATTATTAGTGGGTGACATGGAATTGTCCTTTCTCTTGTATCGTCATAAAGTCTGTGTCTCTTTTAATAGCTGCCTGGTATGCTTTTCAGCCAGTCATGCCTGATTTTTCGTTTTCAATATACATGTAGCTCAGGTGACTGAACAAACTCTCACACAAGAAAGTGCTAGCAAAGAGTATCACCAGTTTGACAGCAATTCTCGATACGTTGGGGTAGCTGTGCTTTCCACTTTATTCTGCCTTCAGCTCTTAATCAGGCCATCAGTTTTCTGTAGGTTCCAAATTTTTGACAGAAATCTACCTCTATGTCAGCTATAAATATTTTGGGATTTCCAAATGTGAGAATCTTTTAACGTTGTGATGTATTTTTGACTGTAATTTGAGCAGTGTAAATTTAGCTAGCACTGCTCAGCCATAGAAAGACATTTTTGCATGCAAAATTTGGGAAGTGATGAAGGGACACCAAAATCCAGGCAAAGGGACACTGTGTCCCTTAGGGACACATTTGGGCATCCCTGTTCTAGAATATAAAATTGCTAAGTCATGACTATGTAATGCTTCAAAATTGTTCATTGAAAAAATGGGTACTAGAGTTGGTATTTGATTATTCCATGACAGAATATTTAGTACTGGGGAGAGGATACACTGACGCCCACCTTCCTCACTTCCTGTGAGAGAGCGTCCTTGGCACAGCCGATGTAGAGGTGAGGCAGTATACGAGTCGGCCCGATCTTCTCAAACTCTGGTGTTTTTGGGGACTCACAGGCTATACCAGGACCCACACCAATACCCTTGGGTGGTCTGGGTAGCATACCAACCTCTATCAGAGAAGACACACCAACTACTCTATGTGGTGGTAGCCTAAAACAGAACACAACAAACTCAAGTTTGGTCAATAGACTGCTAGGTAGAAGAGAAGAAATTTGGACATCCTTAGTTCCTTATTTATGATCAGAGTTTGGTGGTCAACTAATAATACATAGAAAAGATAATTTCTCCTGCTTCAGTTTTGGCAAACAACAAAGACTTCAAATTTATCCACATGTGCACCTAACTTGCAATCAACAAATCATAATAACTAATGAAATAATATCAAATCACAACACCACCAGGTGTTGTAACAGATAGTGCAATGGTGGCTAAGGCTTTACCATTCCAAATAACAAGCAGATGTTATAAATATACATGTACACACACAGCACCCTTTGATGGCACAAACTGCTGGTGTTCACAGGGTAGCCATATACTGCACATTATAAATGTAGGGCATATACTTGACAAAGAGTAATTATATAACCAGTATTACTCATAGCAACCTGCCTTATGACTCAAATAGTATGACAACAAACTGCAAGTATCACACGAGTGCTACCATGTGCTAGCTTTAGTAATGGGGAACTATTTCTGATCAACTGCCAATTTTTTTAAACTATGATACTATAAAATTATGCTATAAATATATTTTAATGAGTCCACAATTGCATCACTACATCATAGTATTATTAGAGTGTACTAGGCATGCACCTTGTTGTTAGTATCACATGTGATAAACAAGGTTTCCTAAAATGTGCTCCAATAATCACAGCTTTATCTCCAGGATATCTTGCTGTTCTTATGTTAATTCTTTGCGTTTATGCACAGCCATCCTTCTATATGGGCTGTAGATGGTGTTTACACTTATTGCTATGGTAACAGCAGGCTAGAATACCCACATGCCTAACCAAAAATCAGTATATCATAAGACTCACTAAATCAACTCATCTTCTACTGCTGCCTAACATTTTATAAAAACTATGCTTGGTTCACAGTTTGCGGTGAGATTTATATTTAAATGATAAATAAACCATTCCCAGACGTTTAGGTAGAGCGTTACATTCTGAATCTTTACCATGCGGCAGGTATGAAGTTGCAGACAGATACACATACCTGGTATAGTATAGTCAATGAGGTAGACAGCTGCAGAAGTATGTATGAGTCATGCAGTAGGGCACTGCCTGTCTAGTGCCACAGTGTAGTGCAGGTTGTGCAGGCAGTGTCAAGTGACTTGTAATAGCAGGTTATTGATTTAGTATGCATGTACATGTCTATTAATTCAGTGTGTGGCTAGGAGAGGGTGGTTTAGAGTATAGCCTATACACTGTACTTCATCCTATACATTCAGACTGCTGCTATTGTCCTGTAATGTATACAATACAAACAATACTACACACCACACTAATTATATTCTAATGCATTACTCACTCAAAAGATCAATGAATACTTTGAAATAGCTAGCCTCAGGTCCATAAACCATAGTAAGGAGTGATAACAATAGCTAAAAATCCAGTCTTAAAACAGCCCAATCATTAGCATAGTAAACCATCCTTGTTTATATTTTAGCAGGAAGTAGAGATATTACATTGAACAGTGAATTACCTGACAATCCATAGGTATGGCTAGCTTAGTCAAATCTCTTATTACCTTATCTAACATAGAAGCCTCCGAGAATCCCACTCAAAATCAAGTGTTCACTTAATTACTCACAAAAGGTGCGGCACAAATTACAAAAAAGTTGACAGAAACAAATAATGTAACTTGCCAAAATCACAAAACACATTTTGTAGACATGCTGAAAGTACCTGCGATGCTGCAAATTTATTATTAGTAGCCTACGTCATACTCAATTTAAATATGATGGTAAATCTCAAGGCGTGTGTCAGGAAGGGTTGTGATGAAAATTGAGTTATTGCAAAGATTTTTAAGATGAAAACTTACTTAAAGTGGAGAAAATTTAGAGTGAAAAATTCTGGCAAGGTTTATGAGACTTCTGACAAACATATTTTATTACAAATAATATTAAAATTAAATAGTAAATAAAAATATTAAATGAAAAGCAACAGCTAAACCATTTTTTAAACCGCAACCTGCCATTTAAGAACTAATAATAGGTGCTGCTTGTCAAAGTCAGACAACATTATAAAAGTTCGATTTTGTTCCTAGACTGCGCTAAGGCGAAAACTTACTCCTAGATTATTATATCACTGGAAAGGTATGAATTCAGAAGTAGCTGAACACCTGAATATTAATTGCAATTAAAATAAACGGCTATTGGCTATTGGCAATCCGAGATCTTATTACTGCGATATTATTTACAGCTTACAGAATGTGGATTGCAGCAGGACCAATACAGATGAACCCTCACCCAAACTCTTGCTTATAGTTCATTTCGTCAGAATACGTAGGTCTAAATAGCCTATGTTTGATAGTAGACTTTACGGAAATTTGCCAACGTATCAATCCTCTAGAGACATATCAATGACTTATTCTTAATAAGCTCAGTGAAACACTATATGTGAATTTTACCTTAGGGGAAACCCACCATTGCACAGCATCAATCAATATATTTATTATGTTGGTAATAAGTGAAAACAACACCGGCACAGAGGGTAGTTCAATGAGATGTTAATTGGTCCCAAATGTGAATGAGCTAAAATAGTGTTTTCGGTAGCCAAATTTTAGGCACAGGCTAATTGGCTCAAAATGTTTTCGGCCCACTTCTGTCACAACCACAAAATCTTCCCTCTTGTGTGAGAAACCTAGGTGTGCCGATGAACTAGGAATGACCTCTTCAGACCAAGCATAATCCCAGGTCATCTTAGGATTTGTCTTTGATTTTTATTTGGTCCAAGGTGTTGTCTAAAACTGTTGACATCTCACATTGCCTTCCATTACTTTGATCAAATACAGGAATTTGCATTATGTTATAATTATCTTCATATCCTTATCACCATCAATACGTGTGCTAGATTTACCAGCTTAGTTTATTCCGTAGAAAACACTATTTTTTGATAATAGGCAACCTTTCATCGCTCTACCATAACGATAGCTTACTAAAAATTAACCAGGCTCTTGATATAGAGTCAGCGTTAGCCAATAGGCCTATACATGAATGGTACAGGGAGAGAATTTTTCAGAGTTTGCCAACTAACTACGCACATTTTTAGCTTGCATGATTACCAACTGGTATACTATACTCGTATTCAACATAGTAGACCTTTGGCTATCGATTAAATTTGGGGTAAAACAGTCACAAATGGGTTTTCCCAAGAAAAAAATCATGCTAAGTTGAAGATCAAAGATCATGGCAGTCTTCACTCCTAAATATGATGGACAAATCTACAATCAATAGTTTTAAAATAGTGAACACAACTGTAACAAGAGGTTAAGCTTGCAAGGTCGATGCTCATGAAAAACTACTAATTGCAATGAATATTTTCTTCATTTTTATTGTAGACAAATTTTCTATTCATCAATAACCAGTTGGTTGAATCAAGAACCTCAGCCATATCCCTGAATTGTAACACTACAATATATCATCGTATTATAGCTCTGTAGGTATTTAATTTCTATTATACACTTACAGGCATAAGATGAACAGAGAAAACCCTTAATCAGCCTCGAATTACTTGAAGTTGTTTCAATAAGATAGCTTAACTTATCGGCAGAATAGCAGAAAAGTGAACGCGAGTCGCTAAGATTAAGGGTAGAAAAATGGAAAAACTATTGTCTTCACGTGACATCAACTTTAAGCCCAATATACATGGGTTGTCAAACCTTTAATATTGGTCAGAACTAATGGACAAGCTAAACTTAGTCAGAACTAATCCCCATAGGGGCTTAGGGGTATAGGCTATGCCCCTAAGATCCGATGCTCCACAACCTAATCTTCACTTTCAACTACCACTGATTAATAAGCTGAACTACAACAAGACTGAAATTAATCACAATCATAGTCATCGTTTTGAGTGTAATTAGTAAATGTCAGTCGAGTCCAGTTGATAGTTATTGAATATTCAGTTAATTAGTAACAGTCCACTGATTCAGTGAAGTGATGATGAAAGGTAAAATAAAAATTGTTTGTTATAAAAGAATACTACTAATTGATGAATGAATACACTACTGAAGTTTTGGATTTTTGGTATTAAAGATCAGTTGATAGGGAGACTATCAATCGAATCACTCACATCACAAAATGAAAATGATAAATCAAAATGAAAACTAAAACTTAGAAGTAGGCTATAGTTTCACAAATTCAAATTAAATGTATGCAAACCACGGCATGGAAGATTATGCTAGTAAGAAAGTAAAAAAGTCTGTCTTACCAAGTTACAACTGTAGCAACTATGATGAGTCTTAGAGCCTAGATAGATAGTGGGCCCACACCCTTCCCTAAAATGGTGAACTTTCCAAAAATTGACCAAACCATCTGACCTTACTTTAGCGACCTTAGCAGGTACACACTATTTCAGGTATTGTTGTAGGGGACTACATATTTCCCGCCGATCTTCATTTAGCAACTAAGATATTTGGGTTATCGGAAGCGGAAATTACCCTGCCACACTTTTATTCTAGTAGGCGTGGGAGTCTTTGCTGAGGACCCTCATTCCCCCAACATGTATAAGGTTTTAAGGCTATTAACATTAAACTAATGGCTTCATATTTGTTGACCGTTACAGGCAGTGATTGTTTTAATGGACGAAAGAACAAGGATTTCCCAAGACTTGCACGCCAGTAACTGTGATATAAAGCCGAATATCGACATGCAACATAATCATCAGATTAACTCAAGGCATTCCAAGTTCCCTTTTTGCATCGTTTGGACACCATTGCCAATTATAACGTAAGTTTAAGTCAGCGGAGTTCAGGTTCAGATGAGGTTCTTTTTTTTGCATTTTCTCACAGAGACCGCACTTAAAAGTGCGTAAAGTCGTGAGAACTCGATTGTTTTTTTTTCAATTTTATGTTAAAAGTGCTATTTTTGTAATCATTTTCTTTGTTATATGCTATTTATATATATATGTCTTTTTTATGTTTTGTGATATATGTGTTATTATTAGTCCCAGTCATTCATTCAGACCGTAGCTCTCTCAGGGTTCTGAGCCAAAATGAGGAATAAAAGATGTTTGTTCTGATGTGTGGTGTATATGTATTAAGGGCCTGTCTTGTTTTGTGTATCTTATCTAAATTATAATTAAAAGTTGGCTCAATACCTTCAGCCAGGCACCTTGAAAAAAGTGACGATCTTGCCACCTTCTTCCGTTCCTGTAAAGACTTTATGCCTACCTTTTCCCTCAGTTGTTTAAAACTAACTTGCCCTCTAATTTTATAAATAAATCTTAGACCTTTATTTTGTACCTTTTCAATTTGTTTAATTAGATTTTTTTGATGAGGATCCCACACTTGGCTTGCAAACTCTAGCAAAGGTCTTACTAATGTTAAATATGCTACTCGGCTCGGTAAGCCCAATTTGCGAATGTTCGAGAATGTGAATTTCAATTAGAAACAGGGGGGAGGGAGCATTTGTTATAAATAACATTAGATAGTTGAAAAGTAAAAATTCAAAATAAAATGACAAATGCGGACTCTCAAAGTACAAAGATTAAAAAAGGAACATGCAATATGAATATGTTTTGTCCAAGAAGTAAGAGGCCTGACTTGTCAGATATTCAGACATGCCAGTAGAGTGCCTTTGTTTGAAAGTTGTATTTTTTCCAACTGTTGAGGTTTGAGTGAGTTAGTAATTCAAGTATATTAAATGGAGTGAAATGTGGGATAGCTCATAATGAGTTCAGCTCTCATACTGATTTCAGATGGATTCTACCGATCATCGGGCACATGGGTATCGCAACCACTCACGGTGTTATTAGAGATTTCGCCGGACCTTACTACGTATCAGTAAGTTTCAAGCTTATCACTACGTAAATTTGAATAATATTGTTTAATGTGAAGAGACTGTCTACCTCAGATCACACTACAATACAGCTCTCTTTCATTGGTCATCATGAGGCTTATTTACTGTCTGACATCTTTTTTATTTCGTCTAATTATGAGCATATCGTCTGTAGCGTAGAAGTAATTTGTGCAGAGATGAATGGTCAACTCATCAATTATATATTTTGTAGGAAGATGATATGGCCTTTGGTAAGCCCACAAAGTATGTATTATGTAACATATAATTATTACTAATATCATTTTCAATTTGAAATCTGAGGTTATATATAGGCCTACTCTGCGAATATGTAATGACCTAACTGTGCGGATATGGCAGCAGTTGTTGGTGATATTTGCTTGTAAAATTTAGAGGAAGTAAACTTTATAAAATAATGCATTGAAGAGCTTCAACTATGCCTTGTTTAAGACATGTTTGTTGGTTAAACATCTATATTTCATGCATGAACTGCTAAATAAGAGCACTACGCATGTGCGTATATTTATTACTATTTCAAATGTATTCCATACACTGCTAAAGTTCACTGCTACAGTTCATATCTTACGCTAGTTACACACAATACTAGGCAATAGTCAACCAAACCTATGGATATTTTTACACATGCAACGTGGTGCATAGTTTAAGTTCTAGCATGTCCTTAACTATAGCTTGTTTCACCCACTCTCATTTAGATACTGGCAGCTGGATGTGGATTCAGTTGGATATGAAACGTGGGATAGGTGTGTTTACGAAGCTTCAGAAGTATATAAAGGCAGAATGGTAATTAACAAAATACATTCTTCTACCAGTTAGTAGTTAACACAGACTCCGGTACCGCACCCTCATATCGTGGAAAGTGTGCTCTTCCACTCGAAGCCGTGGTTTATTTGGAAAAATGAGTTATTCATATAAAAATTTGTTTTAGATTTCTATTTAAACTTGAGTTGAATATTATTTTGAGAAAGTTCATAATTTTGATAAATAATTCTGACAGTAGTTTTCCACATTGTTGCCTGAATTTTAATGACTAGATAGGACAAACTGTTTGATTCATGCTCATTGAGCGTGGAGTTGTTCTCTCCTTGTCAGTAGTAGACAACTCCCTAATACAGTGAACACTGCTCTACAATGTACATGTAGATATTACATACATTTTACATGTATAATATCTGTATGTTATATTATTGTAGCATAACTTATGTTGTGACAACTGTCACTCACATGTGGCTATGGCCCTGAATAATATGAGGTATAAAGGTAGCCAGTCATGGAACATGGTGAAACTTTGCTTTCTCATGCTCTGGCATGGGAAATATGTCAAGTAAGTTATATACACCATGTGTTTCCTCTCCTTCAGTAAACTGTATGTAATAGAGAGATAATTTGCTCTTAATTATGCTCCTAATATTCAGTTGTAGATACATGGCTAGCCTTACCTTTACCTAGTGGATAAGTGTCATCAGTGACACTCAGCTGCTGGGCATAGTTCCCAGGCTACAATGCAAGCTCACAACTTACCATTTGCATTTCTGAATATAGCATTTTGTGATTCAGTTGTTAGAGCACTAGACTTCCATGAAACAGGTTAGCAAACCCAACACAGTGAGGGCACCACCACACCCCCACCCCCTAGCTAAGTAGGCCCTACAACATGTTCCTATATAATACATGTATATTGGCTATATTATATCTATTTCTTTTTTGTAGTTGCTGTGGATTTCTTAAGACTTGGTTACCGTTTCTCCTGATTGTTGGGGCAGTAGTTAGCATAACCCTAGCTCTTCATCTACGTTAGGTAGGCTTTAGTAATGTGTCTACCAAATACACAGGATATACATGTGCATGTGTATGGTCTAGTGGTTGGGGTAGTAGGTCTACCGCCAGGTTGACCAGGGTCCATCTCCTATTGGGTCATTGCATACGTCTGTATTTCACATCTTGTATTGCTATTTAAGAATATAGTGTGGGAACATTCTCTACCTCCAACTGATATTGGAATAGAGCATAATCATGTGGCACCTGAGCAGGGCTTAAAGTGTACCGGAACGCCGTTCTGGTAAGAATTTATTAGAGCTATTCTTACAGGAACGCGTTCCGGTTGCATTTTCAGTACATTAGCTAGTCTACGAGTTGTTTTAGGAAAGGTATAGCTCCCATACTAACTACAGCTAGTCAGACCGCCCTTGCTCGAAACGTTGATAGGTCGCTAACTTACTCAATTGAATAGGGTCATTAATGGGTGTCTAAAGTATTTTTCATTTTAATATTAATATCTCCTACACATCAACACATGAAGATTAGGTGGTAATATGTATGGCAAACATTTTTATATTAGAAGATCCAAAGTACTACTGTTTACTCAAAAATACATGACATTTTAAATATTGACGGGAAAACAAGGGAGACAAATCTAAACTTCTCCAACATTTTCTGCAAGCACCTTCCCACACTGGCTCAATACCACTCTTCTAAACAGAAATGTAGATATAACTATTATATTTATTAAATGCTTGTTTACACACAGAGAACAGGAGTTAGTAAAAAATATTTATTGTAAAAACATCTTATCGATGTGCTACTTCTTTGAATTTAGCCAGAATTAAGCGGACTTCCTGTTTGATAGTGAAAGTCATGTAATGTTGATGCATTCCTGTAAAAGTAATGTTGATGCGTTCCTGTAAAAGTAATGTTGATGCGTTCCTGTAAAAGTAATGTTGATGCGTTCCTGTAAAAGTAATGTTGATGCGTTCCTGTAAAAGTAATGTTGATGCGTTCCTGTAAAAGTAATGTCGATGCGTTCCTGTAAAAAAAATTTTACATTTTAAGCCCTGCACCTGAGTAGTCTGATATCATAAGTTGCTGTCTTCTCCCAATGCACTTTGGAGAGGACAACTTCCTATTCTAATTTCTAGGCTATATATACTACAAAGTATAAATATAGGACTATAATTTATACATTGTATCAAGGAGTAATGTATGTATATATATATATATAATTCTTTGTATATTATACTATGAGATTGCATGTAGTTTTATATTCTTTAGAGGTCTCTGACTCCATCCAGCAAGAAATGAACTGGAGCTCAGGAAGCAGAAACCTGAATTGTGATACTTTGTCTCTGTTTTATTTCTATATAATATTTTCCACATCAATGTATATTATCTCAATTTATTTTTTTATCTTGTGTGGTATGATGTTGTAATATTGTACGACGTTTTGTGTCTCTACTTTGACTGAGCATGGTACACCGTACCATGATATTTAGATATTGTATGAATAGCACCATTTCACTTTTAACGAACAACTCCAAGTGAAATGAAATATAGAAGAGTGAAAATCTCAAAAATAATCCATGTATTTCAAACTTATTAGTTATTGGTTATAAAAATCAAACTTGGAACCAGGAATTCGGTACCTGGTCAGCATTTCTATTGCATTCTTACCACTTGAGGATATATCAATGCATAAAGGGAAACCCAGTGAATGCTGAAGCATGTACATAACATGTAATTACAATACTAACTGCCAGTAGAACAGGATTTTGTATTCCTGGGCCGAGTTATACAACCTAACGTGATCTGTGCGAAGAGTACGGAGTTGTGTACACAACGTTAATGGTATAGACTGAGATCGAGATCTTTATTTCACATTACGATCTTTTCTTTGGTCCCCCCGACCCAGTCAACAGACTTTGGGCAACGACCTTGACTCTCTTCCTACAAAATAATGTTTACAGCAGTTGGCATGGGCAATCATGGTGATAAATCGAAGCCGCAGGACAACTTAGCAGCTGATTGTAGACAGATGAACTGACTAACTAACTGATGCTATTAGACGTTCTATGATAATTGAACCTCAATCTGTTTATGTTATTCTACAATCCTAGTACTAGCAATGCTATTTGCACAGAGCAGAGCAACAGACATTTGATTTTTAGTTTTGTTTAATTTAATGAAATAGTAAATACAATATAAATATAAAATTATTATATTATTTATATTAAATATAAATATAATCAATAATAAATAATTCTATTTTAATTAAGTTTCAATAAGTTTGAATTTTATTTTTAAATTAAAGTTGCTGTAGAGTTGAGATGACACTGGTTAATGATTATTGAATACATTATTCATTTAAGCCAAGGTCATTATTAATTAATCATTAACCAGTGTCATCTCAACTCTACAGCAACTTTAATTTGAAAATAGAATTCAACTTATTGAAATTTAATTAAATAGAATTATTCATCAAAACCACCAGTCGAGTTTGATGTCTATCACAAATTAAAATTATATTCTTTTATAATTATTCAATAATTATAAAATAATATAATTTTAATTTGTAATAGACATCAAACTCAGATTAGCACTGGTGGTCTTGATTTTAATTCCCCTTGATTAATTCTAATTTTTTATTTTACTTTCTAAAACAAAGAACTAGGCAGCTAGCCTAGCAGTCTGAAAGAAAAATGCATAATATGCTGCACTTGCCTAGAAGTCAGCGCCAGTTTGATACTGTATGTGGATGTGTTTTGCATCTATATAGAATAGAATTAGAGCTTAGATAATGCATTTTGAACTTGAAAAACATGGCGATGGACAAGTTTGCTGGAATTTTTCATGGCAGAATTTTGAATAGTATTAGCAGATTGCAAAACTTCTTATATATATGTAAATAATGTTCGATTTTAGAGAATTGCAGAGCAAATGTAGCTGATTGCCCAACTAGAAAAAAAACTAACGTCAAGAAAGGCTGATAGAGTGTCCGATCAGCATGTGGCTGTACTTTATACCACACGCTGTTTATCATCTCATGAGATGGTTTCCAAAGAATAACAGAGTCAAGATGTATGTTGTAGATGTTTTCTCATCTAGTATTGTTTCTTCAGGTTCAGGATCTATATAATGCTTAGGTATACATACAGTGTTCGAACTGGAACAAATGGGGTGGGTGCATGCAATCTTACAGAATAGCGTTGTATAGCTATCCACTTAATCTTATGGTAGCTAAGAAATTAGTGAATTACTAAAATGAAAAAAAGTCTTGCTCTAGTGAGATTCGAACCCTTGTCCTATGAATGACAATCAAGCACTCTACCACTACACCGCTAGGTCCACAGTGACTGTGTGGGGAAAACTAGCTATTAAAATGAGGGTACATGCCTGCTGGTCGTATAACCACGAAAATTGAGGTGGGTACACACAGTATATTTCTGCATATTCGCACTTCGAACACTGTATACATATAATATAGTATTTGGAGAATACATTCAAACTGTTTATAAATTCACTTGCACTGGCTCATACACATGCCACACTTGGTGCGTGCACACAATAACATATCACATGATTCATCATTCTTCCGCATCTGTCAGTTGTTAGAATGCTCGAAAGTTCAAAACCCTAATCTGTTTCTCAGTGGCTCTTTGCCATTTGCTAAAGTACATACTGTTTCGATTATATTATGTTTCACAGTGATTAGTTTTAATTATACATTATTGTCGTAGTACACATCATATCCTGTTTGCTTGCAGACGTCTCTTACTCATCCTGTGTATACTCTGCACGTTGATTCCTCAGATTTATGTGTTTGTTAATCGACGGAGTCTGAGATACTGTGTGGTACCAATCTTCCCAATGTTAACATGGGGCATAGCTTTTACCTGCATGATGATAGGTAAATATACTAATCTTATACTAATCTAATGTAGTGACATGTATTATTCATTTACAATAGAGCAAGGTAACTGTCATTTTAAACATTTGGTTTTAATATAACTTTGAAATTTCATTTCGCATAATTCTTCACATAATACAGTGGTAGTTACAGTATATGCAACTGATAATATAAAGGAGTTCCTGTTGTAGCCTTCTCTGTACTATTTGCACTGATGGACCCTGTACCTTATCAGATCAAAGTCATCTTCCATGTCTATGGTGGGTTTGTCTTCATCTACAGTGTCATTGAGGCTACGTACGCCTTCCAAGCTAAAAGTTGTGTAAGTAGTTCACCGTCAATCTATTCGTTCCATCATGAGAGACCATCAGTGCGTTTTTATTGGTATATAGCTGGCACCAATAACAACTACTGCTGCTTATTGTGCATCAGCTCAGGCTATAAACGGACTAAGATCACAAACTCCTCCCATAGGTCGTGTTGAACACTTTCAGGCAAACCGATTTCATCCCATGGAAATATGGAAACCCACTGGATGTTTCAAGCCACATCTTACAGACTGATTAAGTTTCTAGAATGTTTTAGTGATATGGAACATACTGAGTGTCTATGAGACTGGCATTCTAGCCTCAGAGTCCAATGGCATTCTAGCCTCAGAGTCCAATGGCATTCTAGCCTCAGAGTCCAATGACATTCTAGCCTCAGAGTCCAATGGCACTCTAGCCACAGAGTCTAATGGCATTCTAGCCTCAGAGTCCAATGGCATTCTAGCCTCAGAGTCCAATGGCATTCTAGCCTCAGAGTCTAATGGCGAATATATTTTGTTGCCTTCCTTGCCTGGCATTCTGTTCTAATTGGTCAACCAAAATTCGTTGATAATACATAAGAGTTATCTTCTCTTGTGTAGTAGCTTTTCTATGTGTTTAGAAGACAACTCCAAGTAGTATAGAAATATTCTTTTATCCTCATAATCTCCATTATAATCTCAATCTGGTAGACTGTAGTCGTGAAACTAAAGTAGATAGTTTATGCTTTTAGAGTATATGATATAAATTTATATTATAGAGATATATAGTTACTAGTCATTATAATTGTTTATCTAAGCAGTAGAAATTAATTCAAGTCTAGTGTGGTGGCTGTGAAATTCAAGTGTAGACCTTTTATGTTGTAGAGCATATACTCAGCTGAGCTCTACTGGTACTCATTAGCTGAAGGTATCTTAGCTATGCTCTGTCTGGGTAAGTTTATTCTAGCTATAATAGTACCCGGAGGAAAGCTGTTTTTAACTTCACTAATTTCTCTTGGTTTTTTCAATATAGTTCTCAAAGGAAAGACAATATATATTGTGATGTAGCCACAGATCGCATACTCTTTTAAACCTTTTATGACGTAACTTTGTTTATTTTGACATAAAATAATTCTAGACTCATTTTATTTTTTTGTTTTCTAATATTTCAGTAACAGTTCTGTTATCATTACCGGAAGAAAATATTGGAAAACAAATGAATAAAAAATGTGTCCATAACTACTTTCTATCTACACGACACTAATATTTAGATACTTTACATTGTTTCTACTTGTGTACACAGTTAAAGATTTGTCTCCCCTTGTACATATTATGGACTGCGTCAGAGTCCTCTAGTAATAAATCCATCTCTTTGTTCTAACTTATCCCAGCTCAGCGTTGAACTGAGTTTATGCCTGAACAGATCTAGACAGCTTACACTACTGAGATACATTTAATATACAATGTAATTATTATTGGTGAACATATCTTGCACCTAGTAGTACACCAGCTTGTCATGTGACTGCACTATCTCCTTTAATGTCATATGGTCCTACTATTATAGGGTTCTTTGTGATGGTGATACCTTTCTGGTTGATGAGTCTCTGCTGTAAAGATAGATTTCTGGACAGAGATACCAGAACTGGACTCTGTTACGAACCTGTCAACTGTTGTTCCTGCATATGGCACGTCTGATAACACATGCATATGGCACGTCTGATAACACCTGCCCCAAGTACGTTGTATCTGGTGCATGTGTACTGGTTTCGGCACATATGGCATGTCTGATTATATACTGACCCGTGAATTAGCCTTAGTACTACAATTCTTATTATACCTGCCCATCAAATTACCACTCAGATCTGCTGGACTCTCAACTATAGTAACAACTGTAGCTCTTTACAGATTCCTTTCTATAATTTACTATTTCCTTATTTTTTTGCATAATTTTAAATTTCTCAATGAGATTAATTCATATAGATTTTAATGTGCTACAGGAGTACAATATATTTATTTGAAACTAAACTCAGTACCCAGTACAGTACTGCACAGTGTGGTGCAGTTTACACACTACACTGTACTACACAGTCAGTGTAGTGCAGTTCGCACAATATATAACACATTTATGTTCTATAAAGGTGTTATATCTTTCTCACCACTACTTGGTAACACTGCTGGTGTACAATCTATACATTATATATAAGTCAGTCAAGTCAAACCAACGTGGCTGTGGTTCCTGATACGTGTTTACTATTATGTAGAATAGGAATTCCTTGTCATTCTTTGATTCCATCCAGAAATATGATTTGATTTCTCACTCATTTATGTTACATGTAGTGACTCGCATATTATTTGGTTGACCTTTTTTACCTGTGTTATCAAAAATATTTATTTGTAGGGATTTAATGTTTCCAAAAATCATAATAATATTATATCTACATGTACATGGAAATGTACTATTGTCTTCTATTGCAAGACATAAAATAAACAGCTTAAATCTACAATTGTATTTCTCAAGTTCAGTATATATAAAAATATAACCAGCAATATGTCATGTGATGTGTGTTTATAGTTTATACAAGTAATGTATGTAAACCTCAGTTCTAGTCACCGATGCTAAATGAGGGCAAGGATCTATGAATATATTATTATAGTTGCCAATAAGGAGTTATCTACACAATGCTACTGTTCATGGGTGCAAATTTATTCTATAAAGAATCTATATTTTAATAATTCATCAAAATGTATAAAAATTATATTGGGCATTCCCACTAGGAAAATGGAAATGCAGCATATTGTGGTAGTATTGTTGATACATTATTATTTCAAGTCAGCAAGCAAGCATTCAGTATAGGGTGAACCTGGCTTTTACTGATGCAAACAGATATTTGAGACATTAATATATTTAATAATCCTGACATGCACACGTATATTGTTGCTCCATAAATTTGTTTCTTTAATTCGTTTATCAAAATATATATCAATATTCTATACAGTAATACAGTTACAGCATCATCAGCTGTATTCAATCTAACGTTACACTCTTTGGCGTTCATATGTAGTATTCAGTATTGCACTAGAAAAATATAACAATGCCACAACCATAATGCACCTCTATTTGTATTCGCAAAACTATAAATAATAAAAGTCGTGCATGTACAATCTCCCGTCAGCCCACTGCTCGGCCTTAGGAAACACTTGTAGTTCTCAGCAAAAATCTGTCAAAGTTCAGTCAATATGGCTAGACATTGGCAGGTGAGGATGACAGTAGATTTTCTTGACCTTTGCCCTTTCGACCTCTACACATGAGGCAGCAGTCATTTGTTATTGAGTGAATCATATCGTCAAGTGTCATAAATAGGGCTGAGATGTAGTAACAAACGGGCATTGCCCAGGCTAGGTAGAACCCTATACCGTACACATGTTCTGGCGTATCCTTAGATTTTTCTATAACCGCTGTATAAGTAACTAGGGCTGACATAGAACACACCCCTAAAATGCGACAAATATCTCAGTGTTAGTGTTGGAACCAAAACTATGGCACATGGTGCAGAGCAGTGACTACCAAGTCTTTTTTAGGAGTTGTCCTTTCTCACCCTACACATTCTTGGCTCAAATAATTTTGCTAACTGACAAGAATGTACAATTGCAAGTTAGCTTTTACATCACACACAGAGCAGAATTCATGTAATAATTGCTGGTAGCGATGGTATTATCTCACCACCAACAAATCTTAATAATATTGATAGCAATCATACTGCCTTACCGCACACAAAGTATATTTCGCCTGCGGAGTGGTAGTAGTATACTTTCTTAGCTAGACTGGTAGAACATACACCGCAGGTAGTTAAGATGGATGCTAGTAGCCCTGCGCACAGACTAAACAGCAGTAGACCAATCACAGCACTTTGCCAACCTGTAACAGATAAACAGTAGCGGTGTAGCAGCCTATATGAGTGCCAAGAGTTCATAGCATGAGTTCTAATCTCGTAAAAAAAGAAAGATTGAGCAATGGAGAGGTTTGACTGAAACCTGGCCTCACTTTACTGCAGTTAATATTTTAAGGCTAACCTAACATCAGAGATGTAGGATTCTAAACTTGTACATTCAAACACCATGAATGAGGAAAAGGGAGATTTCTACAATTGCTCACCAGGCACTATATGTGCTACTCAATATAACTAGTCAGTTTTTAGTATTTGTAATTAGGCCATATTTTATGATTACATAAAATGTTGTATAGCACATGTTGTATAGCACATGTTGTATAGCACATTGTTGTATAGCACATGTTGTATAGCACATGTTGTATAGCACAATCATGTTGTATAGCACACGTTGTATAGCACATGTTGTATAGCACATGTTGTATAGCACACGTTGTATAGCACATGTTGTATAGCACATGTTGTATAGCACATGTGGAGCGTATGTCGAGATTCCTCCTACTAACTCTGTGTTTATATGCTGCAGTGCGATGCAATTTCTATTTATATCATTATTGTCATCAATTATTGTCTAGTAATAATCATCTCGCAGCAAATGCATGTATATGTACATGTAGTTCATAGATTGGTAAGTCGAGGACTATCCAAGGACTGTTGAAAGACTATTTCAATGTAATTAAGGGTCGTCTAAGGAAAGAAACACTCCAGTTTATTGATGACTAGGTTTTCACTTAATTGTACGACATTTGTCTCTAGCAGTCAATGCGTCCACCCCACCCGTATGCGGAGTGTTTGGAACTTTGGCTTTGGAGAACGTTACAATTTGTTCACACTGATCTTTAGCTACCTACAAGCGATGGGTGACCTTGACTAATCACAAGTTATCCTATGCTGCAATGATTATCATTCCACTACATAGTGACACAACACATGCCATATGTAGTCCATCAGCCAAGCAGCAAAATTATGACTTTTCGCTCCTGACCTCTCCAATCTACACAATTTTTTGTGTACAGATAGATTAAAACATGGGCAATTCAAATCCACTTACTAACCCCTCGAAATCACTTGACAAAGGGGTGAAAATTTAATTTTTTTTGAAATTTTTAAAATTAGAGTTGTCTGCTCCTTACTTGCTGTTAGAAAATATTAGAATCCCCCTACGCCAACTTTCATTGGTCAGTTGCATGCACTTCCTGTCATTTTGATAAATTATCTAAGAAAGTGAGTAGCAGGAAACCTACTGGATAGGCTACTAGATTTGGCAACTTTTGTAGCAAATGTGTAATGATAAATTCATTCAGTTCTCCATATTGGTTATCTTGAGAGTTGAATGGAGCATCCAAAGACCGACAAACTGTTCTCTAAATAAATATTGACATAGATATTCATTGAATTATGGAAACAGACAGCTAGACATTTAGACAAGGAGTTAGGTGCAAACACACGAGAGCGTTTTGGGGCGAGCGTTTTCTGGTCAAGCGTCGAACGCTATGCCCTTGATAAACATACAGGGCGAACGAAGAGCGCGGCGATTTTACCATTAGCCAATGACATGCCGGTATGTATTCACTCCGCGATAAACCACGTGTTTATGTTTACTAACTCCGTTTACCAGCCAATAAGTGTCGAGCGAATCGTCTCACTACCTCGGCAGGCTGAGCTTGAGCGTTTTGAGAGCGTTGGCACTCTGGCGATTCGCGAGCGTCAAATTCGCCCCAAAACGCTCTCGTGTGTTTGCACCTTAAGTTTGAGCTGAGAGTTAACTCACTCTGACTCTAGGGTTCACAACACATAATAGAGGTCTATCATGAGAATCACTAGTAACCAAAGGCTAAATATGACATCAGTTTCTCTGGAAAAGGTATGTGACTGACTAGGAGAAAGATTATATTCAATAGTTATAGTAATAGTTAGTAGGCCTAGCTAGTTGGTTGAAAAATTTGAACTTCATTTTGTGACATGGATAAAAATTTAAGTTTACCTAATTTAATTATTTATGGCAATTACTTTTTAGTGGAAACATGTATTTATCCATAATTATAATTAATAATAATTATCATATCATTTCATAAAATTCTTATTGCTTATTCCATTGCCATGTGAATTATGCTCATACCTCGTCACAAATCTGTTATAATTACTCAATATAATATTTTTATAATAATATAATTAAATGTGATGAAGTTGATCGCAATCAGCAAAATTTTTTGCATGATCTTGATCCACAAGAAATTTATAAAATAGCCTAAATGTAGTTTTAAATACACATGTATAATTATTTGTTATGGTTACAGACATGTATACAAAATTATACTAAATGTAGTCTTGTATTGTGTTATTCTGTTATTCTCATTATGTTATAGTGTAGCAAGACTGCTATAGTAGGCCTATGTTTTACCTAGCAATGCAATATGGATTTCGATTTCATTTTGATTTTAATGTATATAATTAAGGGTAATGTTCAAGTAGTCTAATCTAGGTTGTAGTTATGTTCCATGTTTACTAGATATTTTCTGGAGGAGACTTGCATTAAAACTGTGGCATTAATTTCACGGCGAAGGCTGCAGTTATGTTTGCCCTTCTGTTATTTCACATGCACACAGCCCTTCCACTCCTATTATTGTTCTACAAATATTTTTCCATCTACACCCTAGAATAATTCTTTGTTTCTGGACCAGCACATTTATATTTTATTACCTACAGTTGTAAAACCCTTGCTGTTTTAGGTGCAAGTTGCATTGCTGAAAAGAAGCCTTGAAGATGTGATTGGTGGGTGATAAGGCATGCGTATCCGTACCAACGTTACAAGATATACACAGCAAGCATGCGGACAGACCTTGCCTTAGTAGGTATGTTCTTACTGCCGATGCAAGGGGCTATATCAGAAAATATTTTTGATGGATGATATATACATGTAAGAATTCCTTGAAGCAGAACTCTTCACTTTTCTCCCTTATGTTCAAACATGCATAAATTTAAATTATGAGCTCGCGCACATAAGTTTACATTATGAAGGGTAAAAAAAGATCTAATTTGTTGTTTAGCAAATCATACTCTTGAGAACATCTTTTAGAAAAGTTAGATGAGTTTGTGTATTTTTGTCTTTTGCTAGGGCGGGCTGGCTAGAAACAATGTTGCCGTGTTACTACCTCAACTAAATTACGATCAACCTCAGCAGCATACAGTACCATCGACGGTGATGATGACAGCTATGATGGTGATTCTTGAAGGACGCAGAGCTATCATTGAAGTAGGCTAGTATAGGTATTTCAAATGCTATCAACCAAACGAAATCAAGTACCACATGGCCACTGAACACCCGAAGACTAAACTATTAATAGTACTGAACAAAACGGTACCACAATTGCTGTATAACCTTGTATTCCTAGTGTGCAGTATGACACTCCATATACCTAGTGAAACAAAGTTTCAAATTATTAATCGTTATTTGTATTCGAAGAAGTTACCCTAATCATCTACCTGAGCACAGAAAATCTGTCAATGCACTTGGATTTACACGTTTCATAACTAGTGGTGGGACAAGTCACCTTTCCCCACCACGTAAGTCGTTACTGAAGATTCGTGCTACCCATGCCAATTATGTTGCTGCAATTTGTACAAGAGTCTATAAACTGAGGATGGAAGTACCTCGCCCTGGATGAGGGGTATTAGATCTCACCTACAAAGTTATTTAGTGGTGAAACTATTTAAACTGACATGTTACATTCTGTCTGTTGCTCCTGTAAGAAGACCAAATATGCAAGTACACAGTACCAGATGATATATAGATACTTGTATGCCTGTATATTAATTGTAAGTTTAGCCTAAATTCTAATTTGTGAATTTATATGCATGTCATATTTTGTGCCTGTGTTAGGTTGTCTGTATCTTACTGAATCAAATTATAACTAATTTTTTAGTTTCATGGTACAGCACATGTTCCTTCGAACTCACTCTATTAGCTCTAGTTCTTATTGTCCCTGCAAGTGGGTAATATACGTAGAGGTCATGTCATGTTATGGGTTTTTGCATATATTTTAGGCTTAGTCACTAAATATAATATACTAACTAACCTGTATCTTTAATTGTAATAAAGTACATCAATATTATCTTACAATCGCTGGGCTGATGCTGAAACTACATTACAAGATACACTAATGGCTCATAAGTTCTCAAGTACAGTAGATACAGTAGAACAGCACTAGAGTATACTTGGAAGGTCAGCAAATAACAGTAAATGTTTATCAAATTCTAAAATTTTCATGAGTGATTATTTTACGTGTTATTTCCACTGTAACAAAAGAGACGTTGCTCTCCGTAGAAAGTCTGCGCAGGTTATCATGTTATTATGCACAGATTATTGCACTGAATGTAGTAACAGCATCCTTAAATACGAAGAAGGTCATTGTCAAACTATTCTAGAATCATAAAATTGGGGCCTTGTTTACGATAACACCAAAAATCTCTGCAGTTTGTGGAAATTTCAATGATTTGCTGTTTTTTAGGAATTATCCCCCTCCGTAACGAAATAATTTATCTTTTAATCATAGAGCTTTTGGACTGACACTCATGAAATTTGACATGGAGCACTAGACTGCTTGTGGTAGCATCATAGTTGAATATGAAGAGCCTATGTGTTATGGATTTGGTGCCAGAAGGTTTTCTATTATAGGGAATTATCCCCTCTGTAACGAAGGAATTTTCCCTGTAATTATAAGACCTTTGAACTGACACTTATGAATTTTGACACAGACCACTAGACTACTTGTAGTAGCATTATGTTGAAATATGAAGAGCTCATGCATTATGGATTTTGTGTCAGAAGGTTTGCAAACCACAAAAAATGGCAAATATTGGCAATTTTTGCTGAGGGGGTGAACTTTGACCTAAAATTTGAGGTCTCCGTCAACATATTTCAGAGGGTTAGTTTCCAGAATCATAAAATTCAGGTCTTGTTTACTTTGGAGCCAAAAATTTGTGTAGATTGGAGAGGTCAGGAGCGAACTTCAAAAACTAAGCCACTTTTTGATGGTTGGCTGATGGACTAATGTACATGTACTACTTGTGTTATTATGCCCAATGTCACATGATGATGAGAGATATGTATATTGTTATTATTACTTGGTATTTTATTTGCTAATTCTATTTTGCAGTAGAGTAGGAGTTCTTGCGCAGAGAGCGTATTATGTTCATCTCCTGGTCCGGTGTGGCAGATGTGCCATAATCCTAGCGTTAGATCTACAATAGACAGTTTAATATATGCCATAGTGCTAGCGTTAGATCTACAATAGACAGTATAATATATGTCATATTCCTAGTGTTAGATCTACAATAGACAGTATAATATATGTCATACTACTAGTGTTAGATCTACAATAGACAGCATAATATATGTCATACTCCAGTCCCAGCGTCAGATCTACAATAGAGAGTATAATATATGTCATACTCCTAGCGTTAGATCTACAATAGAGAGTATAATATATGTCATACTCCCAGTGTTAGATCTGCAATAGACAGTATAATGTATGTCATAATCCTAGCATTATATCTACAATAGAAAGTATAATATATGCCATAATCCTAGTATTAGATCTACAATAGAGAATATAATATATGTCATATTCCTAGCATTAGATCTACAATAGAGAGTATAATATATGTCATAATCCTAGCATTAGATTTACAATAGAGAATATAATATGTCATATTCCTAGTGTTAGACCTACAATAGACAGTAGCCTATAATATGGGTCATAATCCTAGCATTAGATCTACAATAGAGAGTATAATATATGCCATAATCCTAGCATTAGATCTACAATAGAGAATATAATATATGTCATAATCCTAGCATTAGATCTACAATAGACAGTATAATATATGTCATATTCCTAGCGTTAGATCTACAATAGACAGTATAATATATGTCATATTCCCAGTGTTAGATCTACAATAGACAGTATAATATATGTCATAATTCTAGTATTACATCTACAATAAACAGTATAATATATGTCATATTCCTAGTGTTAGATCTACAATAGACAGTATAATATATGTCATATTCCTAGTGTTAGATCTACAATAGACAGTATAATATATCGTTCACATAGAATAATTACTAATAAAGATTGGCATGAGTAAGATTGAAAATAATTCAACATTTCAAAGTTCACTATTTAACTATTTGGTTCGCCAGCAAGAAACTATCCATTTATCTAGAAGCTATGAGTAGAATTAGTTACCTGCGTCCACCAATAGTAGCCATTTCTCATTTACCACTGCATAAAGAGCAAAGGCAATCGCTGAGATTGAAGTAACAAAGCCAGCCAGACGATACGGTCTGTAACAGTACACCTCTTTGTGTTGCCGAGTTTCATCTAAAGGCGGGTGGGTGCTTAAAGATGGCCCCCTCAACTTTAAACACATAGGCATATCCACAAGTTCAATTACAAGCTGTAGTATCCGATTTAAGATGTGTTCCGATAGCAAAGCACGAAACTGAAGGTAGGCTTGTTATGGCAATGGTATGTCTGCTACTGTATTGGCACACTATCACTGAGCTGGTACGTCTGCTATTTCATGAATACATCCTCTATTGTATGGATACTCCTGGTATTACGTGAGTACGCCTGTTGCTGTATGGGCACGGCTGTCACTAAGCTGATAAGTCTGTTACTGTATGCACACTCCACTGTCTGTAACTAGCTGCCGATCCTATCCACTTTGCACATGTAAGATTGTTATCCAATTTCACCAAACGATTACGATATTATTGACACGTTATGCACTTGACCTCTAAGGAGAGGTACAACTGCTCTCCTAATTAAACTCTATAGACTGTGATTCTCAGTTAGGGTCGTAGAGAGAGTTGTTGTCAAGCGACCAACAGTCTAGGATATAGATCGTATTAATCCATTTACCTGATTAAGCATGTGCATATTGATTTACCTGCAGAGTTGCGCAATAGACATCTCCGCTGACTATTATTATAAGAAGTGCTGTTTACAGATTTATATGCACACAGCAATGGTTGCAGTTCGTATTCTAACTTACAGATTGTATACTTTGTAATCTGTAGAATCTAATCAATAATATTATATTGAAGACAATACGAAGCAAACTGTGTTAGTCAGGGTGATGGGCTGCTTTTGAAATTATTATATATTGATGAAGACTGTGGTAGTTTTATTAATGTAATAATGTAGTTGAATAGCTTCTAATCCGCTGAGAATTACCTTACAATAAAGTTAAATTTTAATGCATCTGCGTATAAAACTTGTCCCAGCTTACATGGATGGCTAGAAGTGGAGCAAATTAAGCGAATAGTGTGCACCTGTCATTCCAAAGCAATTGCTCTTACAGTATATATGTACATTGTATATACTCTCCGCTCCGTGTAGCTCCGTGTACCTACGCTCAGTTTACCGACGTGTGCCCTCAGTTCTAAAATTACTCATGTGTACATGACTGTATACAACTTGGTAGTAGGATTAAAGGCTATGTATATCGTAATACTTGGAATGGGCGAGTGGACATATGTGGTCACTACACATGGTCATTATGCTAGTACTTAGTACTAGTACTTACTGTATACTGACTACACATGCACATAATATATAGTATCTTTATTCTGTGCATGCTTTATGAGTTTGTGACATCGTGTAAATTCCATTTGATAAACTGGGCAATTATAGAGTACATCCAAATACTAGTCCCTTGGAACAATGAATCAATAATTGTGAGATACTCAGTTACAGACTACTTCCGTTTGTCTTATTTTAGCTGAACGTATGACATCATTTTCATGTACCTTGGCAGCAGGAGGAGCCCAAAGACCAAAGTATTAGCAGCTAATTAATTATCTTCCCTTGTCATTAAAAGAAATGAAAGAACTCACCATATTTGCCAGTTCTGTTCATAGGTCGGCACTCGGGATCATTGATACCAGTGTATGTAGTTAGGTTATCGGTACAGTTGTACCAGAATCCATGGTGTTCTATGTGTGAGAATTTTTGATCTGTAGTAACATTATCATTACTAAATTACATCGATAGCGCAACTCCTAATTTATCTGCATCATTGATGGAGTACTTGTATATCATACATGGTGTAGGCCTATGCTGTCATACAGTATTCCATACAATGGTTGTACAACTCCGAAAACAGACGTTTACATTTATAGAGGGGATACTACATGAGAGAGATGATTTGGTTGAATGGCTCGATGGGTGGCGGCCACCCCTTTAAGTTCAAGGTCAAGTTGAAGGTCAGTGTAATTTTCTCTAAGAACTACCAAGAAGAGAAAACACTACAGGTAAACATATTTAGCACCATGATAACCAAGACATGAAGAACATTAAATAGTACATAGTGACAATAGTACAAGTGACAATGATGTCTAGTCATACTTACATGTATAGTAACAAGTGCCATTGATATCTACAGTTGAACAGTTGTATTCTGGGTAAACATAGTAGGACTGGTTAGGAGGTAGTGCTGTAAACATCAGTGTAAGTATATACAGGTAAGTATGTGTTCGTGTTATCAGTGTAGGTATACAGGTAAGTATGTGTTCGTATTATCAGTGTAGGTATACAGGTAAGTATGTGTTTGTATTATCAGAGTAGGTACAGGTAAATACTACACAAACTACACAGGTGTAAGTGTGTGATATACAAGACTATGTGGTGCAAAACTGTTATTGGTAACTGACACTAGATGTGCTACACTGTCCAGTGGCAACGACAAATTCAAACTACAAAATGTGTTGAAAAGATCAACTTCTATCTCCAACACCACCGTTACGGGTTTCAAAGACTGACATGCTGACACTGAAGGTGATACCACCACATGGACACACTGCAGTAGCCGACAATTCGCATACGACAATTCGTATACGCTGTATGTTCCTGTACACAGAGTGTATGTACATGTACAATGCAGAACGGGCTGACCTACATGTACTTACCATAGGTAAAGTTCACGTCCATCATCATATCGTATTTAATCCAACGAGTGCTGATGATTGGTGGAATGGCCGCTATTATGGCAATCAGAGCAATAGCGAACCCAATTGGTCGTGTTCTCTGAAATAGCCCGTGGTCCCAGTACTGGTGCAGCCTCTCCCATTGCTCTACGGTATACTTATCTTTGCTGTGTTGTTTATTCGGCCCTACAATATACTATGTGCAGCTAGCATATTGCATTTTATACAATGTATACCATAGTACAATGCACATGCTATATATTATAAACAATGTATATAATAATGATTTGCAAAAGTACATGATATCTAACTACTGCATATTCAAGATTTTAGAGCTAAGGCTAGATGCAATGTAGTAAGAGATATACTATATGCATGTACGAGTATAATATACATATCAGGCAAACTACAGATTGGTATTTGGTATTGATTGCCTTGCAAGTTAGTATGTGTGTGCAATAAAACATCAAACCTATATGTCAGATACCATGCCATACGCATGTACATGTGCCAATGGTAGCAGCAACATTGATAGTAGCCCAGTTCCTTATTGGGAATTGTCATTTCTTATTCAAATTAACAAACGGGGGAAAATAACTTCTAAAGTGTATAATGACGCACTGTACAGTGCACTATGGGTACCATAAGCCTCTTAGAGAGCGTAAAAGAGAATTAAGGGTCGGTATATTTTGTACAGAAAAGTTAAAAATTTGACAAAATGTATAACAAGATGCTATTGTGTTTTCAGAAGACATGACTAACGACTGGCGGTGACTGACAGACGGACAAAGCACAGGCAGGCTTTGTAGAGTAATTTCTCAGAAATGATCAAATCTGCCACCTGTTATACTATGCATGTCATTAAATCGCAGTCTAGGTTCGAGGACAGAGGAACTAGATTCTCATCTCGACATTGTAAAATAATAGGTTTTAGGTCATGAGTCATTTACATTTGTACTACTACTAGCGCATTGTTTCATAGACCTAAACAAAGAGCTGCCAATTCACAACAGAAATAATATTACTGGCTTCAACCAATCAGAGGAGCTGTTGCAAAAAACGCTGCAGTAATATTAAGAAGAGAGGCGTTTAGACTTACCTGTAACACTAGTCTTAGCACTTAGTGTCTGCTCCATAGCGGAAATCGCTTTAGAGAGGGGCGTCTCCTCTTCCAATGGTACAGATTGTTTGCTAACAAACTTAACACTCTCCTTTCTTGCCTTCCTGATAGGAGCGGGTAGTTGTTTCTTTGCTAGATTAACAAGTGTAGCTGCAGTTGATACTTTGAGCTTTGAAAAAACAGAGTCTTAAGCTCTTTGTTGCCTCTAATACAATATTGCTGAAAACAAGAACTTTAATCTCTCCTTAAGCAATGTCAGCTCAAAGCAGAAATGATTGCAGAAAGCAAGAATGCAACTCAAACGCTAAAGAAGAATAACAAGAGGCGTATGAAGGACTATCTATTGTAGGGGTTTAAAAATTCACTTTTGTGAGTTGAACCATAAACACGTACTGCAAGAAAGCAAAACGTTTAGAGAAAATATTTAGATTTTACATGTGGACGTTAAATACAATGTAGCCCAGAATTACCATTGCAAAGCTTTCATTTCGACCCAATTCCATAGTCACAACATTTGGATCCACCACTTAAACAGATTCTTAATTTAGATGAATTGCGAAGCTAATGGTTCTATTATCTCTTAAACGGAGCGCCTCGGGACCGATGACATTAGCTCTCCCTCAGATATTTCTCTCCTGGGATTGATTATCTATCAGAGAGCAGCAGGCTACCAGGAGTGGATTCAACAGAAAAGAATTATCACTAGCTTCCATTTCATCCAACTAATTTTCATAACATTTAAAAACGTTAATGGAACCTGTTTAATTCACCAATTTACTAACATATAACATGTAGATGAAGTTAGCAGTTGAGTAGAAGATGTGATTATATCACCAATTACAGGGGTGTATGCAGAGTTGATACTGTAACCCCTACGGTCATGGGGAGGTTACAGTGGATTTGTTAATTGATCTGTTACTTAGGGAATGAAGCGAAAAAATTCACTAATACCACTATTAGTATAGCACAATGTCACTGAGGCTACATCCAACATGCTTAGTTGATAAAGGAGCTTAGACTGTACACACATCGGCAACGTCACGTCACTAGCAATTTTATTAAACTAAACCTGGTTGGGCAGCTTACCTGAACTACATCTACATAGAGGTTACGTAGGGTATGTGTAGAAATTACATAGGGATTATGTAGGGGTTATGCAAGGGTTACATAGAGGCTATGTAGGGGCTACGTAGGGTTACGTAGGGGTTACTGTATATGATATTAGATAACGTGTTTACCACCTGAACACTGCAATAGCTCCTGTTCAAGAGACTAAGGATTTTCCAGAAACATTTTTGTAACTTGTAAGCTGAGCGCATACTCCGTTAGTATTCTGTAAGTGAATGGTTATTGGCCACATCATCTGGTACCAGACTACAGTGTATGTGGTAGTGTTTGAGCTACTCTGTTGCTCTATATAGTAGAAAGGCACTTTAGAGCGTGGAACCATGCATGAAATAGTGTACCGACCTGCTTCTTCCTGCTTTTTTAGAAACTGTTCGCGTTTCAACTCTGCTTCCACCTTTACCTTCTCCGACCATTCTAGCCATCGGTCATGGCCCTTAGCATGAGATCTTGAAAGGAAGAGAGACTTTGATTTCTTTGGTATGTTGGTGACACTCTCTGAAATTATACATAATGGGTAGCAGAAGTCCACATTCTATTATATGACATAGTGGATGGCTATTCACACAATTGTACATGTAGCAGGGGAGCATGACTCTAGATGGAGATCTGGTATTTTGGAAAACATAATTATAAAATTTAGCTATAAATTTTCTTTAAGGTTCTAAGTATATATTATATTCTATATACTGCATATTTTTATTTTGTTTAATTTTATAGGAATTATCCTCTCCTTTCTAGTTCATGCAGATCTCAACTGGAGTCATCTTCTCTTGCTACATAATCCTCTAGTATGCTACTTTTGTGATATGATAATAGGTAACAGTAAGCAATGAGATGGATGTACATGTAATGAAGCATGACGATGCTTTAGCCCCATAGAATTATATGTAAAGGTGACATGAAATCAATAGATATACATGAAGATGATCAGGTAACAATTAGTCGATAAATGAATGTATTTCTCATCTGGTTGATACACTATTGCATTCCCATAATATCTGAATGAAGTGTAGAGCTATCCTGCAATTAATATCAGCTGATAGACATGATACTTGATAGACACGATACTTGATAGACACGACACTTGATAGATACGATACTTGATAGATATGATACTTGATAGACATGATACTTGATAGACACGATACTTGATAGACATGATACTTGATAGACACGATACTTGATAGACACAATACTTGATAGACACGATACTTGATAGACACGATACTTGATAGACATGATACTTGATAGACACGATACTTGATAGACACGATACTTGATAGACACGATACTTGATAGACACGATACTTGATAGACACTTCTACATTGTGAACGCCTAGTTTCTTATGTTTACACGTCTGCACCACTTGCGTGATGGATGAATGAATGTGAGGGAGATTATCTTTCCTATAGGTCTGTGATCATTAACAGCTCCATTCGTTACTACAGCTCTTAATGTAAACTCTACTAAAATGGCCCTCTGTTAGAATGGCTCCGGCTAGAATGGCCCTCTGCTAGAATGGCCCTCTGCTAGAATAGCCCTCTGCTAAAATGGCCCTCTGCTAGAATGACCCTCTACTAAAACTGCCCGCTACTACGTGTAGGGCCTACCTACAGTGACCCTCTCAATGATGCTAATAGAGTTTTAGGTAGCAGAAATTCCCATCTTTTAATTTTTAAAAAGTGAATACGTCAACGTCATCCAACATTTGCACTGCGTGAGACCCACATAACACAAACTGTTAAACTGTAGCACCGTATTTATATATTGAACAGGCTACACATGGGAATTGATTCTCTCACATGCATGGATCTAAGAAGGTAAAAAATAGACTAACCAGTTGACAAACAGATCTGCAAACTGCCATATTAGATTACCGCTAACACGCTGCAGATAACTACTACGGCTTTAGAAAACAACAGACCACCAACAAGTATAGACCATAAACACAGGAAACCAATGATCGAGACAAACACCAGTGTAAAATATACATGCATGAAAAAATATGAGTATATGATGGTGCATTACACATAATACAAACCTGCGGCAGCGTCAAACGAGGAAAAGTTTGGTGGATGCTCTGTGTAAAATGGAAACAATGTATAGTGGTATGTATATTGTATTGTGGGTATTGTATTGTGCGGAGAATGACAGTTACAATGTACTTGCGTAGATAATGGAAGAAAAGTTATGCATCTCTGCTTGGAGATTTCTCTGCTTGCCCATAAAAAAACTTCCTTCTTGGCCAAGAGTTATGCTGCCTAAACTTCAGCCTGTATGTCCACTGCACTGTATTGACCAAACAGAGCTACTTTCTTACTGAAGTTATAGCAAAACCATCGCGGGCAACGCTGTAGCGGAGCGCTTGAACCTGGTTTGTAAGTTCAGTTTGAGGTATTGTAGTTGATTAGCCAATTTTTCCCTCTATGATCTTTTTAATAAAAGTATGTAGCAGTGCTACACAGAGCAAAGTGAGGAGTGAATTGCTTGTGGTATAGCTCAAATCATACCATAGTTTAGTGGTTCTGTAACTTATGGTGGTGCAGGAATTTTGGCGCATATGAAATGGAGCCTGGAATAAGAATAAAACATAAGACTACTTCAGATCTTTATACATATCAACAATATACATCTACTAGAAAGCAATGGCTTGAATATAATTTGTATAGAAGCGGTTCATTGGCCTCTGGAAACCAATAGGAATAAACTAAACTGGAAGGTTAATTCCAATAGCTGCGAACATATACATGTATGGTGTATATACTTGCATTTAGTCAATATCAATGTCTTAAATAGATTAAAACGTTGTGCCTAAGGTTCATATGAAGGCAGTATAATTTATAGCAATAACAGTAATAATCAATGAATTACATAATAATATATATATCACTTCATACATGATAATATAATTATCATTTCTCGGCAGGCACTGTAATGATGAATGATATACACGGAATTCACTTGTGGGTATATGTTAGCAAATATAATGTAATTTATACAACTCATCAGTTACGCAGAAATTGAAAGGAATTCCCACTTTGACCAATTAACTGCAAGGTGACAGGACTCTGTCACTACTCCAGTAGCGGCAACAAAACAGACGCTCAGAATAACCAAATAAATATGTGGCCTATAAACTACAGTTTCTTCCACACTTTTCACCATTCAACCTTTATTTCGTATCTGTCGATCCTTTTGGAAATGGACCAAACTAATTAGACCCTTGTTGTTCAGTTTATCACAATGTGACACCAAAGAGATCAGTAGACTACATGTAGATGTTTTAAAGCGCTATGTTCACATTGTGTGTCATAGAATAGGCCTGTAGTGAACTTGCTAAAACGTTGTCAACGGGCAGATTGTCTACACTAAGTTCTAATTCTAACCAAGCGATCAACTAGCCAACGAGCTCACATCCTGTGATGTCAGGCTGTTTGACTAATAATAGTTCACATGTACATAATGTTGTGGTGATATAGTGTTAACTCTACCATCACTGACCTCTTCTTTTTCTAGCCTGTGCTTCAACTTTTTCGTACTCGTATTCTTCACCAAAGTCCATATCACTAACGTCAAAGTGTACTGCTCTGCTGTACCCGCTGTTCTCATAAACTGTGTAATATATAAATGTAAGACAACATCATGACAGCACAAGTAGAAAAGGAAGGGCTTGTCTTCTCTCGGACTGGGAATACTCATAGCTTACTCTCATACATACTAACTTCACTTATAAGTTTTCCACTTCTACTTTCTTTGTTGATGAATTCAAGTGTGGTTAGAATAGAGGCAATTTGCTCTGTTTATGACAATGCGGTCTTGTCATGAGTCCAAACAGAGCCTTGTTAGTAACCCAAGCAAAAACCAATCTGTACGTCGCTTCAGAGCACCATGCCATGGAGCCATCCTGTGATTGGTTGATTTCAGATACGCTGACCTTTGTTATGCATTGTAGATGCTTCTGTTTTCAAGAAAAAATTACATTCGTGAAAACAGACTTTCTTTATTGACTGGATTTTGCTTGATGAAACTTTCTACTAGCTCATATAGCCAGGACAATGGACGATAGATATGACCTATTGCATCTCACAGCCTATCATGAAGCTGGTAGCATATACATTCTGAATGCATCTGTTTCAGATACCACTATTGGCTCAGATGTGGTTTGAGCTGCAGACCTCGTCATTGGAAGCACTCTAACCACTGCAACTGTTCTCCTCTTAGCTTCTATCGATTTGATATTAAAACACATGAACTAGAGAGGGATGGAATAGCGTAAACTCTAGGAAAACTGGATCCTACCCTGAATTTCTCAGCTCAACATGTCGTGTGGTATAAACTGCATTATAATTCTAAATCACATTTTACAAGATGGGATATGATAGATGTGTAGATATAGATATAATTTCAACCTGAAGCTGAAAATCACGAATTCATAGACGTTGGTCGCAGTTCGTTTTCCTCATTAAAGTACACAAAGATACATTGTAGGATTGCTATTGCGTCTTCACTGATTAGACATTCTATTGAACCAGAATAAGATTGTTCAAAGCTGTCATTATAATATGGCCTTTCCTACTAGCTAACGCTCTATTTTTACATGTATGAAGACCTTCCCTGTGTAAAGATTAGACGCTGTTGTTATGTAGGAAAACTCAGGTTTCATCACTTTACTTTTAAACCTGGATGCCCTTTTTAATTAACTAATGTCTTGAACGACATGTACATATAGTTAGATTAGATTGAGCATGCGTTATAAAGACCTGATAGAGAAACAAAAGTGCTGCCATTAGTGATTATGTAGTGATGTTACATAACCCGAGCACTTTCATTAATAAATTGCTGATAGATTCTAAAACTCATCATTGGAAAATGAGTAGTCTCACGGAAACTAAATTAGGGTAATTGTTCAACACTACTAACTTGTAGTACAAGGTATAATAGCGACTATTGAGTACTTGCCAATATGGCCGCCTGTACAGCAGCATCCTATGAACAATTCTAATTCTAAGTATATAAGTTCCTGTCATTAGTTAATTCTTATATACACAGAAGTTGGGTAAAGCGAATAACTCAAGTGACATGGTTGTTAGAGTTACATGGTTGCTATAGTTACAAGGTTGTTCCAGTTACATGTACATGGTTGCTATAGTTACATGGTTGTTATAGTTACACAGGATATACACAATAGCATACCTATCTGCCATACAAAATGGAATAATGGAAAAGTCTACTCTGTCTCTTACCGAGATTTCTGGGATCATCAATTCCGAGCACTCTGTTAGCTTTCTGACTGTTGAGATGAGAAGCATGCTCAGGTCCAGTAATCTACAAAATAGTGGAGAGAGTTAATATAATGCAACTTGGTTGCTACGGCAACAGCTAAACAGCATTATGCTCATAGAACATACATGTAGTGCAAAAAGGTACGATTTCATGGGTTGATCGATCTATTAGTAGTAAGCCCAACATTGTATCGTAACACATCATACTATGTTGCATACACAATGCATACGAACATGTACATGCACGGATCCCTGACAAGGTACAGGTAAGATTCATGATGCATGCAGACTCTTGGATAGGTTTCAGCAAACCCACGAAGGTAAAGCACAATTGCACACATGTCTGTAGCGTGTAGGGTTTGAGAATAACTGTAGAGAATGAAGGATGGATATATATAACCATATATGGGAAGTAGATTCAAGGAACTGGATTCCACCAAACATGGCGGAGTTGAAGGTGAAGCATGTCAATGTCACCAACAAAGAGGTCATATGTGCATCTCTGTAACGCAGACGCTGTGTAAACCACAATGAACAGCGAAAGAGAGATGCACTCTAAAGATTTATCTGCCATATTTCTACAAATATTCAAAACTTACCCTCATGTTGTTGTTATAACTGAAATTATCCATGTCAGTATCATATATATGCAATGTATGTGTACACTTGCGTACACAGAGTAGCTACTGCTGCTACACATACAGTATCAGTTGATATAATGGCTACGTAGCACTGCAAGGCTGAGTGTAAATTATTTATGGGTCAATATTTCAGGTACAATGTTACCTGATATGTGCACAGAAGCTGCATCAAGTCTTTTACTCTCCCAGCAGCAATGTTAATGTGTTTTATTATAACACCTTCGATGTACTCTCCACTTATTGAACACATTATTCTAATTCTTGGAATAAATTAGCTATATCAAAGGTTCTCATGCATATATTAATCAAGTGCTTTACTGTATATAGCCTACTGTACATACAATGGTGTAATATTACCACGCACTTGTTCTATCTGCGTATTGCATGAAAATATGTAATAGCTCTATATATAGACATAGGTGTTCCCATGCAGTTATGTTCTACCATGCTTCTTTCTATGATATCTATTTATAGTAACAAATGGAAAGAGCGAAGGCATCAATTGCATCACTCACGGTACACGCTTCCACACCTCATAGCCGATGTTATATATATTATTTTGCTGGTATGTTTATAATAGTACTTTACATTAGCCTACATGCACCACAATACTGTCGGAACAAAACTGCCTTATTATTGTTATTAGTTATTTCTGGCATAGAGACAGCTTCAAGGAACAGCTTCTATGGTACATTACAAAAAAAGTTTGCTGCTCGGTGTAAATGTTTATGGAAATGTACTTAATATCAACATGTTAGCATGGGAATTTGCATGCAATATGTACCTCTGTCAACTTCCCAAATTATGTTAGAATGGGTGAACATTCCCAAATTGAGAACAGTTGAAAATCGGTCTTTTGGTAAGCAATAGACAAGTAACCTCTAATTGCCATATCCATTTCGAACCATCGGCATTTTCAAACCACTTTGTGAAATATCTGGTCTCCACTTGTTGTTCATCAACTAATTGTAGCCAACCAAGTGCATTGCATGTAGTAAACTCACGAGCCAACAAGGGATTGTGGGATAGAATGATTGTGTGTCTGTGGGCAGCTCTCAGATGGAGTGAGAGCAGTGAGGGAGGAGGGAGGTAGATGATTGGCTAGGAACTCACACCAAGTAGGGAGTAGAGAGGGCAAGAACAGTAAGTAGGGAGAAAAAGACATGCATGGACTTGTAACCAATCTGTAAGGAATGATTTCAGTCTAAATCAGTTAGCTATACAGGAGAATATCAGTCCAACTTAATAGCAATTTAATTTATTGAGTATTTAAATCTGTTGAGTGAAGCCCCCTTGACTTACTTTATTGTAATATTATACAATATATTAGATAATTGTGTAGATTATACCGTGACTGTGTACTTGGAATCCATTTTAATATGGTAGCTCCTGGTATCACTGCAAGCTAATAATAAACTATTATGCATATAAATCAATTTCAATTTAGTGGAGCAATGGTAAAGGGAATGCAACTCTTATTATCAGAGAGTGAAGGAGGCTTAGGTGAGAAGATAACTTCTACTCACAGCACACCGTAGAAGCAAAACCTGTAGCAATGTTTTGATTTTTTATGCTATCTAAAATGTTATTATAAGTTTTAGATATATACAGTAACGTAAATATAATTTCTACAGCTCTCATCACCGCGTAGTTTGTCATTCTAGAAGACCATCACTTACCATTAAACTTGGTGCCACCTTGCCAGAAAACAGTGCATCAAAGTCGGTGGGTGGAGGAACATATTCTTGTTCATAGCCATAGTTCCCGGCACCTCCGTTAGATCCTGGGTAGGGTGTGCTAGTCACCCCGCCCACACCCATATTTGCAGGTACATATTGGGGAGTAGTGCTATAGTCCGTCACACTGACAACAGGAGTGTTATATGGAGAGGGCTGATTTGGGTGGTTTAACTGTGGGGTGTGTAGTATGCTACCGTAGCTTGCACCACCTACAACACATGCATTTACATGCAGTTGTGTTTGATAGTTATCTCCACATGTCTCAGTGCCCTAACTTCAGTAGCTCTCCTATCCTGTACCCTAAGCTGTCCAGAATATAGGATAGCTCAAATTCTACAGCCAACTGATAACATACTGACATATTTCTTTGAAGGACTTTGAACTTAGGCTACATAATTATGAATGTACATACAACAACTAGTATAACTACTGTTTACTACCAGTACTGGTACATGACCATGCAGTGCAGCACCATTTTACTCTGTCATAGTATAATACTGGCGGTTCATCCTTCTAAACTGGGTCAGCATGGTGATATTCACACTGTAGACTTTAAATCGTACAAACCTGGAGTAGGAGTTGTATTTCCCTGTGAATAGCCTTGGTTCCCTGTGAAAGTGTTGTATTGGGAAGGGGGTGATCCAGGGCTGGAGTAGTGAGGGTTTACCATAGATGTCGCTTGAGGTGGGGTGCTCGGATTCATTTTGGAGAAAGGTACTCTTACTGCAACTAAAATGGAATAGCTAAATGTGCTAGAACCAATCACAGCCAGTTTATGATAGGTCACTATAAATAGCGATTACTAATAAGTCGTAATAGTAAGGTCAACAGGTCACTATAGTAAGTTCAATCGGTCACTACAAGGTCAACTGAACAATATTACTGGCTTGGCTATTAAATTACAAAGTTATAATGTAAGAGTATATACATGTATGTATATGACTGCATGCAACATCATAACTTTGTTGACATTAAACCTGGTAATTGATTTATCTATTTAACATTTCACAAGGTACAGTTGTGTCACATTAAACATGTAGCATACTAATATACATGTACCAGACAACTTCACATGAGAGAACTACAGTTGGATATGAACGTGCTGTTCCGAGATAACGAGATTAGTGGACAGCTCAATCTCATATAAAGCCTCGAGCAAATATTGTTTGCTATAAAATACATTTGACAAGTTTCTGGGAATATCCATGAGATGGATAAAGTGAAAAATAAAATTGAAGACTGTGAATAGTAATATAGTTTCTACAGTTGCTGCTTCCCAACCTGTTGGATGAATTTGAAAAGAGAGTTTACAAAAGACCGTGTTATGTTATGAACACATAATGGTTACTCGTGGCAAATCAGTGGTGTACACACAAGAGCCAGCCACCGAGTTGAAACTTAGGTGTAAAACATGGACAAACCCATAGCAGCTGCTCACAAATCTGATATCCTTATTGCTCTTTAAAAATTCATAAAGTTAACGGAAAATGCAAACATTTTATGTGCAAACTCAATAATATTATGCAAAGTAAACATGATTTTAGGTTTCAATAGCTGGACGTAGTATAAACTAACTCATAGGTTGAGTAAAATATATCAATATTTTATGAATTGTCGCCTAAAATATATTTGCAAAAATATTCAGTTTTATGTATCACCAAATGCATCTTCTATCTTTAGTGAGATGGTCTACTCAGGTTTGCACAAGTTAATATAAAACAGATTTGATGAGAATCAAAACGGAATGTACATAAATTTCCCAAATCAGTAAAACAGCTGATAGTCCTTATCTACACATGTACACATGTACACTTCATGGTGCAACTCAGAAAACGTTGCACCAATGTAACAGTAAAACAGATACATGTAGATTGTGTGGGCTACAACTGTAGTCACTAACTCTCGTGAGGTCAACTGGCAGTTGATGTTCTCCCTCAAAGACATTATATTATATAAATATGTCTATATATTAAACAACCAAAGATACTTGTAAAAATTCCGTAGTGTACTGTAGAAATATTTTCCCAAAGCTTGGAAAATCACACATAACTCTCATAGTACTGTTCTACAAACACAAAATAACATACATTAGCACTTATATGTAGTCTAGAATGGTGTTTAAAATTAGAAACGTGAGCATAAATTGTAGGATTGTAGGCTTGTATTATTCAATCTTCTATTTAGACAATTTTTGGCATAAAACAGCAATAATTTACGAGATCTGCTGAAGTTATGCAGTTTCAAAAATATTTATTCAAGAATCAAGAAGAAAGGTATAGGCTTACCAATTTTTTGCTACATGTATAATAACATTGGAGGCTCCGAAAATAGTGGACACTTTCCAAATCCTCTACATTATGTCATGATGCCATTATGACACATGTATGCATACGGTATTTACATTTGAAGGGAGCAAAATATAGGAACAAAAGTCTTTTCAACTTTTCAAAAATATTGAGAATTTAACGATATGCTATATTTGTCTAATGAAAGAATCTTCACACTCACAGGCTAAAATATATACAACTACATTAGCTATAACTCATAAACTAGCATGAACAAACCACACTCAATTATACATTGAATGTGAGAAGCCGAGGGAAAATATGTACATATTTGTAGACTTTCAGCTAGTAGGTCTACATGCGAGATATCTATGCGCAAAAGTCTAGAAGAGTAATAGTAATGGTGTATAACTCTCTAGTCAACTGTTAACTAATATAAAAACAGAAAATTATAAAAAAAGTCTGCATATATCACCCTGTAGTACACCACTCACCGAAAATAAATCTGCTCAGCAGTAAAGTTCAGCAATATTGAGTAAAATAGTTAAATGTTAGCCTAGCAGACTGACTACAGCATCACAGGAAGGGGAGTATGTAACAGACAGTGGAGACAGGCTGTTGAGTAAAGCTAACTCAATTATTCCATACCCCCAGTCAAGCTAATGACACAACAGCAAAACAGCTTTCATTCAATAATCAATAAATTAGCATTAATCATAACAACTAGACAAGTGGAAGGCAATTGTAATCAAAGGGCAAGTGGCAGAGCAATAAATCCTCTAAATAAACATGTATAAAGAGCAAGTTAGACGTTTATTGTAGTACGGAGAGTTGGGCACACAAGCCCTATTCATATCCTTATCATATACATATAAATATTATTGTGTGCAGAGTGTTTATTTTAGTAGTTTCATGGCATGTGCTGTGTACTTAACAAGTGCCATAACAGGTGCCTGTGACAGGTTTGCATGATGGAATTTTTGAGAAGGTTGAGGCTGCTGTGAAAAATGGTTGTTGGTGTGTGATTTTGATTGTTCAAAATTGGCTTTCTCACGCTCTTCCTAGTTGGCTTAGCGAATATTACCTACACGTACATTTTGGATATTATAGTCTAACACTTTCTAATAAGCACCTACATTGTAAATACATACAAGTGGAAGAAAAATTAATTATTGAAAAAAATTCACATATATAATACTTGCATACATCAACACAATTAACAGAGTAATGATAAATAACAGGAGTATAATATCTACTGCTGAGTGGAAGATTACAGAGATTATAGAGGTCTTTGAACTTGTGTCATCAAAGGAACCTCTACGTAATATAGGAGAAGTAGAAGATCTCTTTACACATTGCATAAGTACTACATATAATGCATATATAGTCTATATAGTGTATCAGATTCAGGGAGCAGAGGTCAAGGTTTAGTGAATGAGTTCCAACGTTGAGTCAACACTCTAGAGATCATTTACAAGCAGTTCCAGTATCACTCGATGTCTACTCTCCTACTCTGACAGTGAGGCTGCCTTTCTACTACTTCTGTTACAGTGATGTGATGTAAGATATAGAAAGTAGGCTATGGATATTTGGTACATAACAATAGAGATAGTCTCTAAGTTATATTAATAACTTACCCCAGGTCACAACAGGTAATAGGTAAGAATACCATATAGATTTCACACTGTCAACTGAAATAAATGAAAATGGCCAAGTATTCAACATGCATCTACATGTAATGATAATAAAGCCTACATATTATACATGTACGTGTTTATCTACATGTAGACCTATACCATGCAAAATAATATACAATGTTGTGTTATACCATGCTTTCTCAATTAGTAATTGATGAATTAGGCTTTTACCAATGTTGTATGAAGTTGTGCTCTCTCTATATTGAAAGAATGGACAGCTTCATAAAACACATGACTAAACGACCTTTCAAGTCATGTGGCAATATAATTAACCTCTGCTCTAAGTTCTCTAAAAGAACGGTGGGTATGCTGGTAGCTTTAGTTCTCAAGTCAACTACCAATCATATGAATAGTGCGTTCATGACCTAAATTTCAGGCACAGACCAACCTGTTCAAGAATTTTCTGGCCCACTTCTGACACAGGGTCACCAACACATTGGCTTGTGCCAAACACAAAATTATTATTGTCTTGCTAGAAATCTGGATGTTCCGATGACCGTGTTAAATCCCAGTTCACTAACCCTTCGGCCATTTTGGGAATTTTATTTGCCACCCAGGCTGATCCATAGAGGAATACTTACCTCTATGGGCTGATCCAAGAGTTTGCGAAGACATTTATATTGTAACTAGAATGGAGAAGGTATTCGAAGCACAAAGGAAGGACTACTACAAGGTAATAAACCACTATTTCCGTTTAGGAAAAGTTATGGCCAATCCCATATGTAGCAAGATGGAGAAAAGTATGGCATGTAGTCGGCCCAATAAGCATGTTTTGTTCACTGGCAAAGCTTCCTTTCTAAGGGGGCCGGACATGTGTAGTGGCACACAATATGTCTGTCCACTGTGCAAGACAATTAGGAAGCATAGAGCCCCAGGTTCAAACCCCAGGCAGTCATGGGCTATCTCTACAGATGTAGAACCAAGTCTCTGACCACTCGTAGATGAATTTTCTTGTAAGAAAAATATGACATAAGCATAAGCAAGCTATTATACACTGTATGACACAACACCACTGCTAGCTAATCATCGATATATGCAGGTAATATATAGTGAGCGCAGGTAAAGCTCACCGAGTGATTGGCCCATACTACTCATGTTTGTAAGTAAACACAGTACTGGTAGGAGTGATTCCTCAGCTACGTAGTCCTGGTATAGGTATAGCCAACATTACCTGTAATGTACATGTAGAGAGATATATAAAGTTGTAATTTTATTTGTAATTGTACAATAATCCATGGGCACCCCATAAGTTATAGTTCATAATTAGAAATTGTCTTCTCTCAATTTTTTTTTTCTTGTACTGATAGTATTGCTGACTTTATCTGTAATCAGTGATGTTGCTGTTCTCCCTGATGTGGAGAAAAACAAAAAAAATTGAACATTAGAAACTGTTAATTAGTGTTCTACATGATATCCTAGCACTAATTCTGACTATAAAGAGCGGTTATGTCAGTGGCCATTCGAAGCACTGATTGTGTGATTGATGGTACAAGAGCAGATATAAAACCTTCCTTCTGATTGGTGAAGTGATATCATTTTACACGTATGACTAACATTATTTTAACAACATCTAGTGAAGTAATTATCATCATGGTATTAGATAATTTGAATCATAGAATAAATTTAAATTATTTAATTTCTCCTAATTGAAAACCTGACTGTTTTTTCCAAACGAAAAACTTTACCAAAGTATAGCCAAAGAGTGAGTTGCCCTACCCGGTAAGACAGACCTCCTGTTATGGAATGATAATTGAGTCGCATGGCTAATATACAGAAATATATGGAGAAGAATGAATCGTTGTTGTGCTATTGATCAATATAGCGCGCGGCGAAAAAATTAGCTTTCGAATAATATGTTATATGTTAAACAATTTATTTAGATTAGATATTTTTTATCGCATGAAGACTTTTCTCAGCAGTCAGGGACAGTGAAAGTAGCCTGGGTTTTTAACTCTAGGCCTGTTTAGGTTGTTTCCGCTGCACACATGATTTTTGTTGTAGGTTATACAACAATACATATTGTGCAGCAACTTCCTGTGGGATGAAATAAATTATTTATGTTAGTTTTTCATTCTATGAAAGTATAATTGCTATGAACAAACACACCTAATGGTTCACAGTTCATAGTTCATAGTTCACGACGTATTAGCTTTTCATAAAATAGTAATAGGTTACATGCTCTGCATCATATGGAGTAATCATGATAGTAAAGCATTTATATTATATGTTACATGCAATGAGTAGACTCAGAACAATGCTACAAACAGATTCTTAGCCTAAGCTCCACCACCCTAAACATAATAACTTTATACTCACTCTAACCAAAGGTTGGGTGGTGAGGTGAACGACATCCAATATGAGGTCAACGAACTTTGTCACCTTCCATGGAAGATCTACTTGTGCCCAATCAGTGGTGGGGTTTGTAATCGTGACAAGCCATAGCAGCACCCTGACATATTGTGACATGTGACTTACTGATTGATATATAGCATGGATGGTATACATTGTGGGGAAACTAAGGTACCAGTTATTAGGTTAGTATACAGTTCCCCAGGAGTATATTAACACATACTTGTATATATATCATTATAATAGACATTACATATACAATACACAATGTACCTGTATGTATGCAGGGCTACCATTGGGATTTGTTGTTTTGGTTCACATAGACAATGGTCATCAAGTCAATAGGCATTTTATATGAATATTGTTGAGTCCAGCAGGGGCAGCTGAGGTGCAGCCGCACAACATACATGTACAGTGCAGATTGTAACAAGAGGAAGAATTGAAACCGGCCAACAAAGCAGACGCTAAAAGGCTGAGTACAACCCAAAACAGCATAACATGCAGCGAGAAATGAGCAATGACCACTGGGAAACTGTCTTATAATGTCTGGGGGTGGGGAGGGGGGAGATCCACCATGTAGTGAGAAGAGAGACTGGGAAGTTGGTCATGCAAGACCCGGTTGTGTGGGCACGACTCCTCAGCTCACCAGATTGCGTGGAGTTGTAGAGAAGCGAGACAGCCTGGTGGGAGCAGTGCCTTAAAACTGTAGTGTGGAATTAGAGCGTTGCTTTCTGGTAGTAATCATAGGACTGCACCTGGAGAGACCCAAGTCCAAAGAGAGTGCCTGATATCTTACTGTTAGCAGTAAACAGTAAGAGAATGTATTGTGCAATTAGTAAGAGACTTCATTGAGCAACCTACAGTCTACAGACAACTGAAGTAAGAATGAAAAATTGTGTTCCTTATGTAGATCTGTAAACCAGCTCTGGACCAAGGTCAATAGGTTAAAAAGTTCAAAAGGTCGGTCTCAGACTAGAGAATGGTTCGAGTTACAATATGTACCAAACGGCCTTGGATTGGAATGTAAAAAGATACTTTTACATGATATAAAACCAAAGAGGATAGTCCACAAAAGAAGTAAACCGACATGGCATGTATTTACAGTATCAAAGCATCTGTAAAAGTAGCACAATAACAACAATTCAATCTTAACTGATGCCAATTAAAACATACATGTATATGGATGGATTACACTGTAGTGCAATAATGAGAAATGTCAATGCTGTAATTACGTACTGTCACTTGGTTGTCGATACAACGCACTGGACACAACGATATACATCCACATTGTTATTATCTCTTCTAGTAAATAGTCTATCAAGTCCATAATATTATGTTACATGCATGTCATTGTGCTACATTGCATCGCTTGCTCCATGAGGGTTTAATGATCAACTTTCTGCCCTAACAAAACTAATGAACACAAAAATGATATTTTCATACAGAGGTCAAGGCTTTTAACCGTCAGCCAAATGCATGAAAGTCCAGAAACTTGCCTTGGCCACGTCTTCTATTTCTAAAGCCCCATCTGCACACAACAATAAATGCACATATACCAACAAATAACTACTGGAGGAAATGTTGAGACTAAAAGCTGTGATGAGCATGCCAACAAACAGACAAATGCATTTTCAACACAGCCGCCCTGTGGCAGGTTGACCTATGGCCAACATTTCTGTGTGAAAAACAAACATGTACATGTATGCATGTCTGCTTGCATGCCTTCCGAAAATTAAATTTTTTCCATGCCACTGCTCTGCACTGACTTTACATAAACTTTATGGTTGGAATTTTCCAAAATATACATATGACTGACCAATCACTGGTGTGTTACATATGTCAAAGGTTAGCATGCTGACTAAACAGTTTGAGTTTGTCGCTTGCTGTGCTGTGCTAGGAGACATCAAGGAGTTGCTGTGAAGAAATAAACTATAATTTCATCCGGCATCAACACCCTCTGGAAGATTGTTTATCCTCCTACAGGTAGGCCAGCAATAGGAGCTTTATTGTTAGACATATTATTTTGTTGATGAGTCCATTCAAACTGAATATGTATGTATTTGATCTTTTGGAAAATGTTGGTGAGAGCAAGTACAATGTATCTTAATGATGAATAACAAGACGAGATGCATTTTTATATTTTTATTGACTCCTTATATTTCGATGTAGTTTAGGAAATTTAAGGTTACTTATATACTAGATAAATATATCAGAGAAAAGAAAGCTAAAATGGTTTATTAGGTTAAGAAAAGAAAGTTTAGACTAATAGAATTACAGAGATGACAGGATTAAAACTATACATCAAAGGGTACTAATAAATATATGCATTATGAATTAAAATTTCTTCAAATAATTACTATTTTAATTTACTATAATTACTTATTTACAAACTACTGTATTTATATAATTACAGGTGAAAAATCTATCTTTTATGTATGGCTTAGTTGGTTAGTGTAGATAATGTTAGTTACAAAATAGTTTTAGTGAATAAGATTGTCCTTGTATATTTAACTTTGGTTTGTGCTGTCTGACGTGTAATGCTTCTAATATTTTTCTTCTAATATTGTTTTTGGTTCTGTTCTTGCTTAGTATTGTTACATTTCCTTTAGTGATATTGCCATGTCCTTCTTTGATGTTGTGTTGTACAACTGCCGATTGTCCTGTTTTTTGTATCTTTGTGTTCTTTGATTCTCTCCTCTAATCTTCTAGCAGTTTCTCCAATATATTCTTTTCTACAATTAACATCTGAGCAAGTAACTCTGTAAACGACATTATTCTCATGGTATTTACTTGTTTTGTCTTTTATGTTAAAATATTGTAATGGTTTCTGTGATTTGGTGCGGTCGTCCTTGGACGACTATCGACCCAGAAATGAAGTGCCTATGAGTGGTAATAGGACTTCGCATTACATGAAAGATCGAGCGGTCTCAGTAGCCCAATAACTACCAGAGACGACCCATCTGGTCCCAAGTCTGACCTTCAGACTATACGTTGAAAGAGAGTGATCCGACCTAGTAGGCGGTTCGCTAAGCGAATGCCCTGACAAAAGGAAGTGAAAGTCTCTGTATCAAGTATAGATGTGTCTTTATTGAAAGCCAAGTGAAGACTGAGACAATGAACAGTGAAACAATGCCCTTTATATAGTATAAGGACTTTCGCCCGACGCAGTGTCGGGAAAAGACGACGTAAGGTCGTCCAGAAGTTGCGCAACAACATGGCCGCCGGAAGCCCGACGGTCGACCCAAAATAGGTCGGGTTCTACAAAAGTTGCTTATAATGGTCCAATTCATGTACAAAATGAATATCAATGGATTCTGAGAGGTCGGGCCTCTGTACATGGGTATAAAAGGCATAAAAGACTTAGTAATAATCATACGTGAATGCACATCAGTATGTAATGGGTATAAACACATGAATACACGTATATAGACAGTAATTAAATGGTTTAACATGCAATACAATTGAATGTGGGTATACGAGCAGCTAATTATGAGAGTTGAGTGTCAGCTGAGTAGCGCTGTGACAACTACTAGGCACTTAGGGTGCTGTAGGTCTTTGTCCGGTAGCTGGAGTCGTATACAAATGTCCTGTACCATTACAATATTCACTTAATCTATTACCTGTGTATATTACTCACGTGTTAATTTTATTTTTGAGTATGTCTCTACATTTTCTATGCATTGCTTTCAGTATGTTTTGTCCTTTGTCTCCTTTATATGGTAGTTTTAGCATTGCTATAGGTGTTTGGTCACCAGGTTGTTCTTTATTATTAATGCCTAGTTCTACTTGCTCGATCGTTTCTTTTATAATGGTTTTTTGGTTAATTGTGTTTATTTTTAAAAATGTTTTTTATGTGCTCAAGTTCATTCTTACGATGTGTGTTATTGGAACATGCTGTCATTGCTCTGCGTATTAAAGCTTTTAGTGTGGATATTTTCCACCTATAAAGGTGCAAATGCGTGCCATTGTATGTATATTTCGGTGTTTGTAGGTTTCCTATATACAGTTGTTTCCAATTTGTTATTGCTTCTGATAATTTGTATGTCTAAAAATTGTGGTTCACTGTCGGCTTCTAGTTCATGAGTGAATTTATTTACAGGTATTTAACCTGCATGGATTCAATAACAAAAACCTGCCCCTTTCTATGAAAGGTATGGAAGGAGATAGCCAGGTGGGAACACCTTATGGATTAAAGTTCATGAAACTAAAAGATCTCCTGGATCAGAGATAGGAAAACCGTTGAGTTCTGCAACCAAATGCTACACGAATTCAACTTACCAGACATCGATCAGAAGTTTCGGATAACTACAAACGCCGAGATAGAGGTGCACAGCTAACACTCTGCTTAGGTGTACAAGTGCGAGCAACTAATTTTTATGGCTGTTTTAAATAGGAGTGACTATCTTGGATTTCAAGTAGTTCGAAATAAGCGATTGGTGAAGGAATGTGTGACTGGCCATGAAAAGCTCCATTTTATTCGATAGTTTAGACTAGATCTAGCACTTTAGAATTCAATAGATCTTGAACTATTATCACGATTATAACTTCATATACACGTATACATGTACTGTATATATATGTACATAGAGTTATCCTCTCATACACATGTGCTTCTTTTAGAGTGTTACCGCGGCAATATACATATATGAATACATGTATTGTATATACATTAATGTAGTAAGTATGGGAGTCGATAATGTGTTGTCTCTCATACTTACTACATGTATATATGGAGTTATTCTCTCATATACCTACTATATAGAGAATCAACTCATATTCTATTAACTACTGGTAGTGCTGTACGTAATGTTAGGTAGTCTGCATGCATATTATATTATAACTTTGTAACTGTGAGAATTTATGGTACATATCAGTACTTTAGCCAAGTAATAAAATTGAAACTTTCCTCTTGTCTCTGTGTGACTATTGTGATACATACATTAATTGTACTGTATATAAGACTTATATACAGTACAATTATGTATCACAATTATAAGTCCGTCAACTACATTGTACAGAATCGGCAGAGTTGTGATTTGCTAGTTTTCCAAATAGAGAGCTGAATTAGTTCTCTATTCTCTGTTCATCACAAAACCAAAGAGTTGATAATTTTGCTGGTAAAATCTAATACCAGAGGATAGGGATTGCAATCAGTGATTATATGCTAACCCCTAAGCTATAATAATTGTACTTTATAAACATGTAAGTGACGATTTACTACACAGACAATCAATACAAGCAAATGTAATGCAATATATGTATATAATAACTAATAAGTGTCATGTAGTCGGGAGGTTGAGTTAGAGTCATATTTTACCATTACAATATGACAGTTTACATGTGTTGGAGTTGTCCCCTACCCAGAGAGAAGCAGAACAAGAGAGGACAACTTTGTATGACCTATTGAACACACATACTTTCATGTCTATCTTACTAATTAATTAGATTATAGGTGAAGTAGATGCAGTGTGAATACACCGAACTTGATGCAGAAATGACAAAATAGCAACACAAGCGTTACCTACATGTAAATGCAATATAATCTAAACCACTTATAAGTAAACAGGTTACTGCAGAGTAATATTGTAAAGGCTTCGTTTATTATTGCTTGGAGTTATCATGGGAGCTCTTTACACACACTGAGTGAGATCCGAGTGTTGACTAACAGTGCTGCTATATACATGTGTCTATTACAACCAACAGGTCCGAGTGCACTGCCTGTGTTTGTCTGTGCATAGGTACGACCTAACTACTCGAGTTGCTATAGCTTCAGTTTCGTGGATGAACTTAGGCTCAGAGTCTCCTCGTGTAGTCTGAAGCACACCGGTAAGGGCCGATGGGCAATTGGCCTACATAAATCGCCCATAAAAACAATTATAAAATTATTCGAGATTCGATCAGGCATAGGGAGGGACGGCTAGGACATAACATAAGGTAGCATAGGGCCCGATACAAAAAGGTTGGGTGGAGGATTGTGATGCAGGTATAATAATGACAGCCAATTACAAAATTAAGCACTCTGCCCTACAGATATAAAAATGCAAACCCAACTGGTTACACAATAGCTAATACTGAATGTATTAAAGCAATTTCAACCTGCTGTTTATGCCAAATACTGGGGGTGAGCGCCAACACTAACCACAACTATATTACATAGTGACATGCTCCAGTGAGTGCTAGGGGTCAACAAGTTCAACAAACTTAACTTTAACCTCATCGTTAGCTGACACGTGCCAGCTATAGTATAGCGATAGTTAACCACATCGTTTTTAGCGGTGCTGACCAACTGCAATGTGAAAGCAACACAAATATTATGTGAATTATGCAATAATGGGATTGTCTGAAATCACCACAATATACATGTATCATGTTCCATGAGGTGACTAGTTCATGAAACAGAGTAGCGGGAGATTTAATATCACAGAATGTTGGGACCTTGTCGGTGGGTGGAGTCAGAGTGTAATTATTGAGATTCCTATCTCCCCTCCACAGCTCCACATATAGGAAACTAGGGCATTAGTATAGTTGAGAACTCATTACAGTACAGTGCAATTTGCTAGTGAAGTAGTCAAGACATCCACATGACATGTATGGGAACATGATGCTGCTCAATATTTGTTCCGAAATAACTGGACAAAAGATCAAACTGATATAATAGGCATTTAGTGACAAAACCACAATGAAGTTATAATGATAGTAAATTCTGATATTTGGAATGGCATAATGGAGCTTCACAATTTTCTGTGATGATGAAGTTTGCCACTCTTTACTACAAGCAACTGATAACTCCAGTTTCTCCGTTTTGCTAGTTGGCACATTTGTTAACTAGGCCAGCGAATGATCTATTGTTTATAAAGTTTATATAGTAATGAGGAGATTATTCATAAAATGTCAAACACAAACGGACATTATCAGGAATACCATCCAGTGTTTTAGGATTTGTCTCTTCCTGTCACCCATTAGTACTCTAAATATAAAGAGAAGACAACAACAACATTATAACCATTATAATCATAATTTATTATTACTAAATATAGTATTATACAGTGGCCATTGTGTATAGTACAATCAGTCAATCAGAGCATACATGTGCTGTTAATATATAGATGCAGAATGAAAATTAATGAACAAACGCATTCAGTTCAGATTTGCTCTCTAATTACTAAATGCAGCTACTAAGAATAACTACAGTAATTGTAGCTCTACCAATATGACTGTGATAGCAGCACTCATTGTTCCCATGGCAACACACAAACATGTAAATGAATATTACAGGATGGAATACCGGCTTAGCTACGACTCAAGAGTTCAAGTGTCTTGAGAATTTTTAAAAGCCTGTGCGTTATGAATCATATCAGGCTCTTTAGCATAGTGTTACCATGCTCTATAGTAAGAGTCTATGATCTCCAAATACTTTGAATAGCTTTAATCTACAAATGAAGAACAACATTGTATGCTAGCAATGCTAACAGAGTTAGAATGACACTCATTGACAAGTGTGACTAAAGGCTGGTTATATTATAATAGTTGTTGAGACTGATGATATGTAGGAAGAGAAGCAACGACCTCGTATCTGTGAATAGCCTGGGTCCCGATGTACAGTACATTATTGTATCTATATATAATATGCCTATCAAGGTAGGTGTTGGACATATCAAATTTTTGGCTAAACCTGAGCGGGACCAGTTGTCCCTGGTTGTAATCTTGACCAAACCGAAAATGGCTATTGTTCAGGATACAACTTCCACTTCCACAAGATAGCCATATAGTGTGGCATTGCAGTGATAGAGTGTGGCATTGTAGTGATAGAGTGTGGTATTGTAGTGATAGAGTGTGGCATTGCAGTGATAGAGAGTGATATTGTAGTAATAGAGTGTGGTATTGTAGTGACAGAGTGTGGTATTGTAGTGATAGAGTGTGGTATTGTAGTGACAGAGTGTGGTATTGTAGTGATAGAGTGTGGTATTGTAGTGATAGAGTGTGGTATTGTAGTGATAGAGTGTGGTATTGTAGTGATAGAGTGTGGTATTGTAGTGATAGAGTGTGGTATTGTAGTGATAGAGTGTGGTATTGTAGTGATAGAGTGTGGTATTGTAGTGATAGAGTGTGGTATTGTAGTGATAGAGTGTAGTATTGTAGTGATAGAGTGTAGTATTGTAGTGATAGAGTGTGGTATTGTAGTAATAGAGTGTGGCATTGTAGTGATAGAGTGTGGTATTGTAGTGATAGAGTTTGGTATTGTGTGGTATTGTAGTGATAGAGTGTGGTATTGCAGTAATAGAGTGTGATATTGTAGTAATAGTGTAGTATTGCAGACTTTGGGCAGTGATTGATTAGATTCCTGTGTTAACACGTTGTCAGTCTGTCTATATCTGTCTCTAAATGACAGGCTACTACATACCTTCTTTCTCTCTGCTCTGTCTAAACCTGCTGCCCCTATAGGTAGAGTTAGATCTAGTTAGCTGTCCTTCGTTTTCCGAGGATGACCACTGTGAACCATCAATCTCCATTTATTTCTGTTAGTGCTGAGTAAGAATAAGGAGAACATAACTCATTTTATAACCCTAGAAACAGGTATCGTGGTACGTACAAAGACGGCATGATGGTTTAGTGGATAACTTGCAGATATGCAGAGTTGGGTCCAAGTCAACAACTCAAGTCATTTCTAAAATTTTGAAGGCAAGTCAAGTAGAAATGCAAGTCAAGTGAAGACAACTTCAAAAAATTTTCCATTTTTTAAAACATAACTTTTTCTTTTAGTAAACATTCCAGTCCATGAAAATCATGCCAAGGTGTAGCTCGGCATGTATTTTATGCAATTATGGTAAAGAACTAGTCTATATAAGTAGTAATATTGGCACTATGGTCGAGACTGGTCATGTAACATTATATACATTAGTGAAGGTGACACAGTGTTACATAGCTTGTAAAAACAGCGCATAGTACAGTACAGAGTGTCCACTTGCCAGTCCTACAACTTCAATCTAATAGTTATTGCACTGTACAGTGTATTCACTACTTACACTATACTTACACTACTTACACTGTGTGTACTTGTGACTATGCACTGTTTAGTCTCAAATACATGCAGCCTAGATGTTACCTGCATTGGGCATCCTCATTGCTAACTTTGATACACTCTGAGCAGTGCTAGTGGCACTGATCAAGGAAAAAGAATAAATAGTTAGGCAATTGAGACCTTTTCCCATGTTGGCTGTACACTGTAAAATTTTTTTATTTGCCACATTGACTTGGCAGAACCCAAATCATTCATGTGTCTAAGTCAAGTCGTGTCAAGTCACATTGATGTGCAAGTAAAAGTCACAAGTCATTCATGTGTCCAAGTCAAGTCACATTGATGTGCAAGTCAAAGTCAAGTCAAGTCAGCAACTCAAGTCAAATCGATGACTTGGACCCATCTCTGCAGATATGTACACTTCAGGGTCACAGGTTCATCAAGTCCCACTCATTCCTGTCATGAGACAACAGCACCAAAAATACAAATTTTTATTATAATTCTTAACATTTAAGCGGTGTGCTTTACAAAAACAATTATATAAAGGTACAAAATATGCGTTGGCTGGATGTAGAAAAATGAATAGCAACAAATCAGTTGGTGAAAATGTTACCAAACCTCACAAAACACAAGATACAACCTAAAATAAATAGCACTGAAATGGATAGTTTGATACTTTTTAGAAATAAATTTTATTCCAATGATATACGCCCAAACTATGTCCAGGGATTCTGGTACTTGTCTAGAAATTTTGAGCAAATGAGTCCAGAGTTTTTGCTCTTGCTCTTTGGCAAGTATGGCAGTCCTACACACATCCATGTATATAATATATGTGTGTAACATATACACACATCCATGTATATATATATATACATGGATGTAACATATACACACATCCATGTATATATATACATGTGTGTAACACATACACACATGTATATATGTACATGTGTGTAACATATACACACATGTATATATGTTACACATGTGTAGTATATGTGTAACATATACACACATGCATCATCATCACCATCAGTCATCATCGAAGAGTTGTGGACAATGGCCACTACTGCAGAAGAATACCCTCAGTTGACAAGTGTGGAAACTAGAAAGATATCTACCCACGGTGTTTGCACTAACCTACCATTGCGAATTTGCGCATACGTGTGTATATGTTAGACATGCAATGTTTTGTAGTGCATACATCTGGTGTACTCTTTCTAAATCACAATAATAGAGATTATACCACGAGACAAGAGAGAAATAAAATAGTTAAACCCGAACAGATTAATAGTTTCCATACATAGTCTCTGTGTTACAGACATATCTGGCTGATCTGTAGGAAGACACTGTAATATTATATAATTTTATAAGACTCTAATAGACATCACAGCAGCGGTATTATATTATCAAATACACACAGTCTACAGGTATTGAACAAGAAATGAACAGAAAACAGAAGAACAACTGTTGACAAGTGGAATAATATTAAAGAGCTCAGAGTTGGCTATAGCATATAGAAAGTATAATATATAACTAGTAGTACATTGACAGCTTCAGTAACACTGACACAGGTATTGGACTATAGTTACTATACACCAGTCTCTGTATAACATACACTAACCTGTTCATTACTATACACCAGTCTCTGTATAACATACACTAACCTGTTCATTACTATACACCAGTCTCTGTATAACATACACTAACCTGTTCATTACTATACACCAGTCTCTGTATAACATACACTAACTTGTTCATTACTATACACCAGTCTCTGTATAACATACACTAACCTGTTCATTACTATACACCAGTCTCTGTATAACATACACTAACCTGTTCATTACTATACACCAGTCTCTGTATAACATACACTAACCTGTTCATTACTATACACCAGTCTCTGTATAACATACACAAACCTGTTCATTACTATACACCAGTCTCTGTATAACATACACTAACCTGTTCATTACTATACACCAGTCTCTGTATAACATACACTAACCTGTTCATTACTATACACCAGTCTCTGTATAACATACACTAACCTGTTCAGTACTATACACCAGTCTCTGTATAACATACACTAACCTGTTCATTACTATACACCAGTCTCTGTATAACATACACTAACCTGTTCATTACTATACACCAGTCTCTGTATAACATACACAAACCTGTTCATTACTATACACCAGTCTCTGTATAACATACACTAACCTGTTCATTACTATACACCAGTCTCTGTATAACATACACTAACCTGTTCATTACTATACACCAGTCTCTGTATAACATACACTAACCTGTTCATTACTATACACCAGTCTCTGTATAACATACACTAACCTGTTCATTACTATACACCAGTCTCTGTATAACATACACTAACCTGTTCATTACTATACACCAGTCTCTGTATAACATACACTAACCTGTTCATTACTATACACCAGTCTCTGTATAACATACACTAACCTGTTCATTACTATACACCAGTCTCTGTATAACATACACTAACCTGTTCATTACTATACACCAGTCTCTGTATAACATACACTAACCTGTTCATTACTATACACCAGTCTCTGTATAACATACACTAACCTGTTCATTACTATACACCAGTCTCTGTATAACATACACTAACCTGTCCATTACTATCCAATCACTATGTTTACAGTTCTGACTTGTACCACTATTATTGGATATTTGAGGCGGTAATGTATAATTTCATAGCACTAACCATGTGAAAACAGCGAAAAATGAAACAGAGGGGGTTCTTTTCTCATCAGAAGCCGCAACATGAGGTCACTAGGTCACATGATCTTTAGCTGCACATGGAGGTCAGACTAATAGAGAGTAAACCATTAGTATCAATCATGCTAACTCCTTTGTTAGAGTTGTCATACCTTGACAATCCCAAGGGATGACAACTCCACGTAAAAGTTTCACATGATATGAACTAGTAACTATTAATAATATACTACAACCCTGATGTACTGACATGTGGATACTACATAACTTACTAGTCATATGATGAGATAGTTCTCTAATAAAGGGATATATTCTCTGTTTGTAATACGTCTGCACATGGACTGCAGTTGAACAGACTCTCTGTAGTATCTAGTACAGTATTATTACTGTATCCAGCACTTGGTGTATATATTTGTAGAATAGAATAGGTAGTGATTGATATATTAATTAGCAATAATGAGCTCTAGAGTACAGTGCTTGAGATCCAAGACTATCCTCTCTCCAGATCTGGTGGGTACTGTCAGAGAACAGTAGTATAAGGTATATTGTAGATATACTGTTATCTGTTTATAGCACTATTAGTATATAAGGTATATAATGTAGTGTAGTAACATGTAAGCCAGTCAATAGCCTACCAGTATTGCCATGCGAAATAACATCTGGTAATCTAGTCTGAGATTACTACACTGTACCACTAGTAGATGTATACATATAGTCTAGAAGCTAACTTTGCCTGCTGCCTACTCCATACTGTCACTACACAACACACTGACATTCAGAGCAAAGTGAAATTGCGTTCAACATGGGACTTGTACCGATCTTAACATTGCTGACTTTAGCTGTAGTCAGTGATGCTGCCATTCTCTCTGATCACGTGAAAAAGGAGCTTTTAGCAACTTCAGACCTGAGGATTAGTGTTTTGCGAGACATCTTAGCAGAGGAATGTCCAATGTACACCATGTACCAGAGACAGGGGAGACAACTTCAACTGAGTGACCAAGATTTCCAGACACAACTAAAAATCGATAAGCTGGTGTATTTCAAGATGCACAAAGATCTCATCGAGTGTCGAAAGATAAAATTAATAACAACCACCACACCAACTACAACCACCCCTGCTAAACCATCACAACCTGCTGAATGTCTGACTGCTGCAAACTTAACAGAATCATGGAGACTTGATCACAGTGGAAGTGACTACAAACCAGGTGGAGCTCATTCACAAAATAGATATGCTTGTGATATGCATGCAGACACTCAGTGGTTTAGATTTACTGGTGATGGCGGTAATAGAATGCTCAATACTTGTCCAAAGCCGTACAGTTGTGGTACAGCTGTTCCACTCTGGACAGATGAGGAAGTGCCAAAGTCTGTGGGTGTTAAGACTACTATCACTACATATGCAGTATATGATGGTTACTGTAAGTACTGGACCTATAAAGTCGAAGTGATGAGATGCTCTACAGACACAGATCATGATGTCATCTACAAGCTTGCTACACCAGTCACTGGGTCTGACTTCATATGTACCACTGCATTCTGTGGAATGAAATAAATTATTCTGTTTGTGTTTGTTATTCATTGTATTAGAATAATACTTTTCTATGAATAAACATATACAGCACATTGACATAATATTATATTATAATATATTACATACCTCTCTCATATGATAATAATAGTTTATAGAACATGAGTCAGAGTGTTATAGATATGTACTATATTACAGATGTACCATTGCATGCTGCAGTGTGTAGGGGGCACATTGGGACATTTTGATTATAGGTAGTTTTCTTCTTTCTACAACTGTCAAAGTTCAGTTGAAAACAGAAAATGGCATAACATGGTTGCCATGTTGAAAAGAGCAGGCTAATTGAAAACAAGAAAATTTGGTGGGCAAATGAAAAATTTTCATACCAAAAGTATTTATTTACCTTGGCATAGATTTAATTATATTAGCAACATGCTTATGATTATGTTTCTGTCCCTTTGGTAGTTCGAAACACTGTTAATGAGGATCACAGCATATCAATCAATTGGGTGCTAAAGCAATTTAATTTTAAGTTAGATGTGGTTTACATAAAAAAAGTCCTATTGGGACGCATGTCTTGGGGGCTAATTGGGACATGTCCCAATTAGCCCCATATGTGTCATTTTTAAGGTTGATGAAACGAACAATTATTTTGGGGTTTTTAGAACATGATTAGGAACAGAAAACCTACTGCTAGAGTCAGGCATAGCAATGAAGAGATTCTTCAAGCAGTGAAGAAGGTGGGTAACAAGGAGCTGACAATTTGCGAGGCTCCAAATGTTGCCACAATCAGCAAGTCAATTCTTTAGCAAGGGCAGTTAGCAAATATTGACAATCAATGTATTTGATGGATTTTAGCACTAATATTGCTTATAATTACTGTTTTAGGTTATTCCTTTACTTTTCAAATACATAACCTTGTTTTCGGAAGAAAATATAACTCTTAAAATAATTCTAAACCAACCACACTGTGAACATATAGTCCCAATTAGCCCCGACCCTTGTCCCAATGCACCTCATATAGGGGGCAGAATGGGACAGTTGACAACTCTATGTAAAATTTACTTTATGAAAAATTGGTAATTGCTAGAACATTTTTACTAAGACTCTATATAGAAAACATATGAAAGCATGTTTTGAAAGTGATTTCAAGCATTTATTCAAAAATCTCAGCGAGCAAAGCTGAAAAATGTAAATTTTGTCCCAATGTGCCCCCGTCTCCCCTACAATGTTATAATATATGATATATATATTATAATATTGTACATATTCCTGCCTGTTGTGAAAACATTACTACAGCTTTCAGTGCTAAGAATATGAGTAAGAGTGTTATAGATATGTCCTATACAGATGTACCATTGCATGCTGCAGTGTGTAGACTACATTTAGGTTGGTTCCATATACAGGGTAGTTACACATATTGACAGTAGCAACTGATGATGATAACTGGTTCACAGTACACATACATCATAGTACCAGTTCCTTGTATATCAGTTAGTACACTAGCAATATTATGTATACATATACTGTATATATAGTATATTATATAATATTGCCCATATTCCTGTTTGTAGTGGAAGTATACATAATACAGCTCTCAGTGCTAAGAAGATAATAGTAATATGCAGGGACTACCACAGGCACCTGTCAATATTGGTTCATATAGACCAGTCATAAAATCAGTATCATAATTATGAATAAGCAGGGAACAACCTCTCCTTATCCAATCAAATAATAAATGCCTCTGGTAATGACTTGATTTAACCAATCAGCAGCTCTGATCCTTCTATGAAATAATTAGGCTTGTTCCATATAGAGAGACACATCAACAGCAGCAGACAGTGTCGATAAATGGTTCATGAAGCACCTCTGGCTATCACTATAATGTAAATGAAAAGTTTAATGTAGCAACAGGTGCTATAACGACAGGTGCTATAGCGACAGGTGCTAGAGCGACAGGTGCTATAACGACAGGTGCTATAGCGACAGGTGCTATAACGACAGGTGCTATAACGACATGTGCTCTAACGACAGGTGCTATAACGACATGTGCTATAACGACAGGTGCTATAGTAGTTAGCTTCATCCTTCACATCATGGAACAGAGGCACCAGCACATAACGACACATTAATTTTACCAGCCTATCGATAGTCTCATTACATGGAATCTAAGAACATATCTTATGTAGGCTACATGTGCATAGAATATCACAATCAATGACCATATAAGTGAGCACACTTCACTCAGTACGAAGTTACACTTTCTCAAGCACAGACAGACATATACATGTACTATTAGCAGTGTTTTTGACTGTTATTAGTATATAAAGTGAAAGCAAAAGCATGTACAACAACTCCGAGTTAGCCATAGGATCTTGACATATCTGTACAATGTGTGGCAATGATACAGAGGTTATGGGCTAATTGTAGAATTATCTCCCCATTCTTATTTGCGTTTGTGAATATATTATAATATTTGTATTGAATGAACTGTCCTACCTTGCGTGGTCAACGCCACAACTACTGGCTTTACATGGCACAGAGAGTAGGCTGTGCTAGCTACCATGAAACATGTACCTAATGGTACCTAGTGGTACTTAGTGGTACCTAGTGATATCTAGTGGTATCTAGTGATACTTAGTCTGTGGTATCTAGTGGTATCTAGTGTTATCTAGTGGTACCTAGTGGTACTTAGTGTTATCTAGTGGTATCTAGTGTTATCTAATGGTACCTAGTGGTACTTAGTGGTATCTAGTGGTATCTAGTGGTATCTAGTGGTATCTAATGGTACTTAGTGATCCGAACTCGTCTATGGATGGGTGAGGGGGGACAGGAGAAATTCTCCAACTGCATGGTGACTGCTGTAAGCTGCAGAACTGCTTAGCAAATTGATACAACTAACAGGAAACCACTAGTAATCTATACAAACCTCTCTATATCCATAAACAAACTTCCCTCTGAGTCTAATAGAAGAGGTTGGACTATAGAGTGACTGCATGGAGTTGTCATCCCCTATCACTAGGAGACACAATATGTGATAATCACTAGCAGAGTACAATCAAACACTATACTACCATCATAACACTCAGTGCTTTTTTTGTAGGGGGCTCTCTGGGTTCCCGGGAGCCCCCTCAACAAATCATGGTTTGTTGAGGGGGCTCCCGGGAGCCCCTCAACAAATTGCCATTTTAAAAGTAATAGTTTAAAAAGTAGCCATTGCCATAGCTAGGCATCATGCATGATGCATTCTATTAGAAACATACATGTACATGTTACCTGGTACATGTATATCAATATGCTATGGTGAACCCCAATGTTGGCTCATGATTCCAGACTATATAACATACATGTATGTATTGTAGTGAGCAGCCAGCTAAGGAGATTAGCTAACCTTGCATGTATTACTAAACTGAACGTGCTTTAAAGGGCCGACCCAATGTATTAGTGAATGATATGTATAATTGTATGCTTTTACCATTCCTTCTACCCTCTCCCCCCGACTTGTCACATAGGACCGACCGCTGTACCTCAGCTCTCAGGTGCCCACAGTTATGTCCTAGTCGTCCTTCCCACCACTCCGTCAAACTATGTGTGTTATAAGGACCGATTGACAGCTATTTTCCGTAATTAAAGTATAAACATATTTATTTTATTTTTCCCTGAGCTAATATTGTTTATTACGGGTTTTAAAAACGTTTGTTTAGCATCCAAGATTATGCATAATTTTGTATGAGACCGAGCCCTGGTCGTCCCCCCACAACCCCAAGATCCCTGGTAGCTCCCTCGCCGAAAGTGAGTTTACTATATAAATGAGCGCATTTTGCTGCAGTAGTCAGTGTTGTTCCTTGAACTGCAATAAAGACACTTCCATAATACTTTGTGGTGGTTTTAACTAGGAATCTATTAGCCTAGAATCCTGACAGAGCCGAAAGCCATAGAAACTAGTATAGGGTCGTACCCATAAGGTTATCAACACAAGAACGAACACTCGGACCTACCCATCATAAAAATAAGCAGCATGTCGCTCATCTATCACTTAGTGCATGAAAAGTGGAGGGCCGATAGACCACTTACGGTCCTTCCCACATGACTACAAGTGCACGCAAGAACTTTACAATATAACATCTGAACGGCAGCAAAAAATCAAAAAGAGCTGCGAGATAAAGCATTTAGCTTGAATGAGGAGGTTATTAAGATTGGAGCATTATTCAACATCAGATTGGTGGCGATTAGCATGAGAACTACAAAAGCTGTGCGGAACTCTTTCAATAGCCTCTCTTCTTAGAGACACTATAGCCTCTAACTCAATTTATACAGTTGGTCTTCCACTGGAGTTATTTGTGCTCAGACCCTATGTTATGTTACGCTATAACATGGTGGAGAAAAGGGAGGTACAATGCAATTGACGAAAATGCCCAATGCCAAACAGTATAACAGGGATGAACAATTCCCTATTGTCTGGGAAATCTTAGCAAAATAACTCTAAACACTTACATGTATATTGTACAGGATGATTCGCATGCAAGGAATTTGTCTTTTAAGCAATCAGAGACTTGTTTGACATCCATGAAAATACCAGTTCCTCACCGGGTTTGAACCCGGGACCTCTACGACATCTAATCGCCTAGCACAGTGAGCGGGCCCTACTACCGCTGCACCAGCTCAGCAACCTTATAAAAGGAAGCTTTGCCAGGGAGCAGTAGATATGCTCTGAGGCAACTGTGCACAAAGCATCCCTCATATTACGGCCACCTTGCTATATATTCCACAAAACATTTGACCATGAGTTCTATAATAATGTCAAGCGAAATCAGTAGGAGTGCTATGTAGCTTGTGTGAAGGTGAGAGTAGGGAGGGAACCTGAAATACATGTATGCAGGGAGCCCCCTCAACTGAACTTACAAAAAAGCACTGATAACACTTGATATACTTCCCACCTCCATATCAAACTAATTGTTGTGTTCAGTACTGACAGACTGGAATGAGTGATTTAACTCTATACTACAACTACTACATACTACTTGTATTACTTTATTATACTTACCTCATGTTATGATATAGCAGGAAGTAGATATATCAGAGTAACACATCCATTCTACATGTACAGTAGCCTATATGACTGTAGTGTCAGTACTGTCAACTTGTCATCTATGAAGTTGTGCTCTCTCTATCATCTGCTAAAGAACAAGAAAATACAACTCAATACAACATATTATGGACTCCATGAAGTTTAAGCCATTTCCTCCATGCTCTCCAAACAATGAGTAGGCAGGTTGTCTACCAACACAGAAACAACCTGAGCCTTGGCATCATCTCTACTTATGCCTGCAGTCATATAACCACAAAATTTGGACAAAATACTCAACGAAATGAATCGTGTTTGACAAACAAATTTCGTTGGGCGAATACCTGAAGGTACATTGCAATCAAGGGATGCTAGGGTTCAGATCTTTGGTTCGCTCAACAGTGCATGACAATTGGCCAGTCAGAAACCACTATATGAAGATGAAGGTGGACTCGCTACTGCGCTGGCCCTGATTAGGTAAACACATTACACAAACGAATTAGCAACAGTTGCAGTATTACTGATAGTTCATTTCGGCATAAATTAGGTGAAGTTTTGTTTGAGATTTCTTGATTTTAGACGACTCAAAATTGATAAGATAGTGTATTTCAAGTTTCACAAAGTCACATTGAGTGCCGAAAGATAAAATTAACAACAACTGCCACACCTACTACAACTGCCACACCTACTACAACCGATACACCTACTACAACCGATACACCTACTACAACTGCCACACCTACTACAACCGATACACCTACTACAACTGCCACACCTACTACAACTGTCACACCTACTACAACTGCCACACCTACTACAACTGCCACACCTACTACAACTGCCACACCTACTACAACCGATACACCTACTACAACTGCCACACCTACTACAACTGCCACACCTACTACAACCGATACACCTACTACAACTGCCACACCTACTACAACTGCCACACCTACTACAACTGCCACACCTACTACAACTGCCACACCTACTACAACCACCACACCTACTACAACTGCCACACCTACTACAACTGCCACACCTACTACAACTGCCACACCTACTACAACCGATATACCTACTACAACTGCCACACCTACTACAACCGATACACCTACTACAACTGCCACACCTACTACAACTGCCACACCTACTACAACCACCACACCTACTACAACTGCCACACCTACTACAACCGATACACCTACTACAACTGCCACACCTAATACAACTGTCACACCTACTACAACTGCCACACCTACTACAACTGCCACACCTACTACAACCACCACACCTACTACAACTGCCACACCTACTACAACTGCCACACCTACTACAACCACCACACCTACTACAACTGATACACCTACTACAACTGCCACACCTACTACAACTGCCACACCTACTACAACTGCCACACCTACTACAACTGCCACACCTACTACAACCGATACACCTACTACAACTGCCACACCTACTACAACTGCCACACCTACTACAACCACCACACCTACTACAACTGCCACACCTACTACAACCGATACACCTACTACAACTGCCACACCTACTGCAACTGCCACACCTACTACAACCGATACACCTACTACAACTGCCACACCTACTACAACTGCCACACCTACTACAACCGATACACCTACTACAACTGCCACACCTACTACAACTGCCACACCTACTACAACTGCCACACCTACTACAACCACCACACCTACTACAACTGCCACACCTACTACAACTGCCACACCTACTACAACCGATACACCTACTACAACTGCCACACCTAATACAACTGTCACACCTACTACAACTGCCACACCTACTACAACTGCCACACCTACTACAACTGCCACACCTACTACAACTGCCACACCTACTACAACTGCCACACCTACTACAACCACCACACCTACTACAACTGATACACCTACTACAACTGCCACACCTACTACAACTGCCACACCTACTACAACTGCCACACCTACTACAACTGCCACACCTACTACAACCGATACACCTACTACAACTGCCACACCTACTACAACTGCCACACCTACTACAACCACCACACCTACTACAACTGCCACACCTACTACAACCGATACACCTACTACAACTGCCACACCTACTACAACTGCCACACCTACTACAACCGATACACCTACTACAACTGCCACACCTACTACAACTGCCACACCTACTACAACCGATACACCTACTACAACTGCCACACCTACTACAACTGCCACACCTACTACAACTGCCACACCTACTACAACCACCACACCTACTACAACTGCCACACCTACTACAACTGCCACACCTACTACAACTGCCACACCTACTACAACTGCCACACCTACTACAACCACCACACCTACTACAACTGCCACACCTACTACAACCGATACACCTACTACAACTGATACACCTACTACAACTGCCTCACCTACTACAACTGCCACACCTACTACAACTGCCACACCTACTACAACCGATACACCTACTACAACTGCCACACCTACTACAACTGCCACACCTACTACAACCGATACACCTACTACAACTGCCACACCTAATACAACTGTCACACCTACTACAACTGCCACACCTACTACAACTGCCACACCTACTACAACTGCCACACCTACTACAACCGATACACCTACTACAACTGCCACACCTACTACAACTGCCACACCTACTACAACCGATACACCTACTACAACTGCCACACCTAATACAACTGTCACACCTACTACAACTGCCACACCTACTACAACCACCACACCTACTACAACTGCCACACCTACTACAACCGATACACCTACTACAACTGCCACACCTACTACAACTGCCACACCTACTACAACTGCCACACCTACTACAACCGCCACACCTACTACAACTGCCACACCTACTACAACTGCCACACCTACTACAACCGATATACCTACTACAACTGCCACACCTACTACAACCGATATACCTACTACAACTGCCACACCTACTACAACTGCCACACCTACTACAACTGCCACACCTACTACAACTGCCACACCTACTACAACCACCACACCTACTACAACTGCCACACCTACTACAACCGATACACCTACTACAACTGCCACACCTACTACAACTGCCACACCTACTACAACCACCACACCTACTACAACTGCCACACCTACTACAACCGATACACCTACTACAACTGCCACACCTACTACAACTGCCACACCTACTACAACCGATACACCTACTACAACTGCCACACCTACTACAACTGCCACACCTACTACAACCGATACACCTACTACAACTGCCACACCTACTACAACTGCCACACCTACTACAACTGCCACACCTACTACAACCGATATACCTACTACAACTGCCACACCTACTACAACTGCCACACCTACTACAACTGCCACACCTACTACAACTGCCACACCTACTACAACCACCACACCTACTACAACTGCCACACCTACTACAACCGATACACCTACTACAACTGCCACACCTACTACAACTGCCACACCTACTACAACCACCACACCTACTACAACTGCCACACCTACTACAACCGATACACCTACTACAACTGCCACACCTACTACAACTGCCACACCTACTACAACCGATACACCTACTACAACTGCCACACCTACTACAACTGCCACACCTACTACAACCGATACACCTACTACAACTGCCACACCTACTACAACTGCCACACCTACTACAACCGATACACCTACTACAACTGCCACACCTACTACAACTGCCACACCTACTACAACCACCACACCTACTACAACTGCCACACCTACTACAACCGATACACCTACTACAACTGCCACACCTACTACAACTGCCACACCTACTACAACCGATACACCTACTACAACTGCCACACCTACTACAACTGCCACACCTACTACAACTGCCACACCTACTACAACCGATACACCTACTACAACTGCCACACCTACTACAACTGCCACACCTACTACAACCACCACACCTACTACAACTGCCACACCTACTACAACCGATACACCTACTACAACTGCCACACCTACTACAACTGCCACACCTACTACAACCGATACACCTACTACAACTGCCACACCTACTACAACTGCCACACCTACTACAACTGCCACACCTACTACAACTGCCACACCTACTACAACCGATACACCTACTACAACTGCCACACCTACTACAACTGTCACACCTACTACAACTGCCACACCTACTACAACTGCCACACCTACTACAACTGCCACACCTACTACAACCGATACACCTACTACAACTGCCACACCTACTACAACTGCCAAACCTACTACAACCGATACACCTACTACAACTGCCACACCTACTACAACTGCCACACCTACTACAACCGATACACCTACTACAACTGCCACACCTACTACAACTGTCACACCTACTACAACTGCCACACCTACTACAACTGCCACACCTACTACAACCACCACACCTACTACAACTGCCACACCTACTACAACCGATACACCTACTACAACTGCCACACCTACTACAACTGCCACACCTACTACAACCGATACACCTACTACAACTGCCACACCTACTACAACTGCCACACCTACTACAACCACCACACCTACTACAACTGCCACACCTACTACAACCGATACACCTACTACAACCGATACACCTACTACAACCACCACACCTACTACAACCGATACACCTACTACAACTGCCACACCTACTACAACTGCCACACCTACTACAACCACCACACCTACTACAACTGCCACACCTACTACAACCGATACACCTACTACAACTGCCACACCTACTACAACTGCCACACCTACTACAACCGATACACCTACTACAACTGCCACACCTACTACAACTGCCACACCTACTACAACCGATACACCTACTACAACTGCCACACCTACTACAACTGCCACACCTACTACAACTGCCACACCTACTACAACTGCCACACCTACTACAACCGATATACCTACTACAACTGCCACACCTACTACAACTGCCACACCTACTACAACTGCCACACCTACTACAACTGCCACACCTACTACAACCGCCACACCTACTACAACTGCCACACCTACTACAACCGATACACCTACTACAACTGCCACACCTACTACAACTGCCACACCTACTACAACCGCCACACCTACTACAACTGCCACACCTACTACAACCGATACACCTACTACAACTGCCACACCTACTACAACTGCCACACCTACTACAACCACCACACCTACTACAACTGCCACACCTACTACAACCGATACACCTACTACAACTGCCACACCTACTACAACTGCCACACCTACTACAACCGATACACCTACTACAACTGCCACACCTACTACAACTGCCACACCTACTACAACCGATACACCTACTACAACTGCCACACCTACTACAACTGCCACACCTACTACAACCGATACACCTACTACAACTGCCACACCTACTACAACTGCCACACCTACTACAACCACCACACCTACTACAACTGCCACACCTACTACAACCGATACACCTACTACAACTGCCACACCTACTACAACTGCCACACCTACTACAACCGATACACCTACTACAACTGCCACACCTACTACAACTGCCACACCTACTACAACTGCCACACCTACTACAACTGCCACACCTACTACAACCGATACACCTACTACAACTGCCACACCTACTACAACTGCCACACCTACTACAACCACCACACCTACTACAACTGCCACACCTACTACAACCGATACACCTACTACAACTGCCACACCTACTACAACTGCCACACCTACTACAACCGATACACCTACTACAACTGCCACACCTACTACAACTGCCACACCTACTACAACTGCCACACCTACTACAACTGCCACACCTACTACAACCGATACACCTACTACAACTGCCACACCTACTACAACTGCCACACCTACTACAACCGATACACCTACTACAACTGCCACACCTACTACAACTGCCACACCTACTACAACTGCCACACCTACTACAACCGATACACCTACTACAACCGATACACCTACTACAACCGATACACCTACTACAACCGATACACCTACTACAACTGCCACACCTACTACAACCGATACACCTACTACAACCGATACACCTACTACAACTGCCACACCTACTACAACTGCCACACCTACTACAACCACCACACCTACTACAACTGCCACACCTACTACAACCGATACACCTACTACAACCGATACACCTACTACAACCACCACACCTACTACAACCGATACACCTACTACAACTGCCACACCTACTACAACTGCCACACCTACTACAACCGATACACCTACTACAACCGATACACCTACTACAACCGATACACCTACTACAACCGATACACCTACTACAACCGATACACCTACTACAACCGATACACCTACTACAACCGATACACCTACTACAACCACCACACCTACTACAACCGATACACCTACTACAACCGATACACCTACTACAACCGATACACCTACTACAACCGATACACCTACTACAACCGATACACCTACTACAACTGCCACACCTACTACAACCGATACACCTACTACAACCGATACACCTACTACAACCGATACACCTACTACAACCGATACACCTACTACAACCGATACACCTACTACGACCGATACACCTACTACAACCGATACACCTACTACAACCGATACACCTACTACAACCGATACACCTACTACAACCGATACACCTACTACAACTGTCATACCTACTACAACTGCAACACCTACTACAACTGCCACACCTACTACAACTGCCACACCTACTACAACTGCCACACCTACTACAACTGCCACACCTACTACAACCGCCACACCTACTACAACTGCCACACCTACTACAACCGATACACCTACTACAACTGCCTTACCTACTACAACTGCCACACCTACTACAACCACCACACCTACTACAACTGCCACACCTACTACAACCGATACACCTACTACAACTGCCACACCTACTACAACTGCCACACCTACTACAACCGATACACCTACTACAACTGCCACACCTACTACAACTGCCACACCTACTACAACCGATACACCTACTACAACTGCCACACCTACTACAACTGCCACACCTACTACAACCGATACACCTACTACAACTGCCACACCTACTACAACTGCCACACCTACTACAACCACCACACCTACTACAACTGCCACACCTACTACAACCGATACACCTACTACAACTGCCACACCTACTACAACTGCCACACCTACTACAACCGATACACCTACTACAACTGCCACACCTACTACAACTGCCACACCTACTACAACTGCCACACCTACTACAACTGCCACACCTACTACAACCGATACACCTACTACAACTGCCACACCTACTACAACTGCCACACCTACTACAACCACCACACCTACTACAACTGCCACACCTACTACAACCGATACACCTACTACAACTGCCACACCTACTACAACTGCCACACCTACTACAACCGATACACCTACTACAACTGCCACACCTACTACAACTGCCACACCTACTACAACTGCCACACCTACTACAACTGCCACACCTACTACAACCGATACACCTACTACAACTGCCACACCTACTACAACTGCCACACCTACTACAACTGCCACACCTACTACAACTGCCACACCTACTACAACTGCCACACCTACTACAACCGATACACCTACTACAACTGCCACACCTACTACAACTGCCACACCTACTACAACCGATACACCTACTACAACTGCCACACCTACTACAACTGCCACACCTACTACAACCGATACACCTACTACAACTGCCACACCTACTACAACTGTCACACCTACTACAACTGCCACACCTACTACAACTGCCACACCTACTACAACCACCACACCTACTACAACTGCCACACCTACTACAACCGATACACCTACTACAACTGCCACACCTACTACAACTGCCACACCTACTACAACCGATACACCTACTACAACTGCCACACCTACTACAACTGCCACACCTACTACAACCACCACACCTACTACAACTGCCACACCTACTACAACCGATACACCTACTACAACCGATACACCTACTACAACCACCACACCTACTACAACCGATACACCTACTACAACTGCCACACCTACTACAACTGCCACACCTACTACAACCGATACACCTACTACAACCGATACACCTACTACAACCGATACACCTACTACAACCGATACACCTACTACAACCGATACACCTACTACAACCGATACACCTACTACAACCGATACACCTACTACAACCACCACACCTACTACAACCGATACACCTACTACAACCGATACACCTACTACAACCGATACACCTACTACAACCGATACACCTACTACAACCGATACACCTACTACAACTGCCACACCTACTACAACCGATACACCTACTACAACCGATACACCTACTACAACCGATACACCTACTACAACCGATACACCTACTACAACCGATACACCTACTACAACCGATACACCTACTACAACCGATACACCTACTACAACCGATACACCTACTACAACCGATACACCTACTACAACCGATACACCTACTACAACTGTCATACCTACTACAACTGCAACACCTACTACAACTGCCACACCTACTACAACCACCACACCTACTACAACTGCCACACCTACTACAACCGATACACCTACTACAACTGCCACACCTACTACAACTGCCACACCTACTACAACCGATACACCTACTACAACCGATACACCTACTACAACCGATACACCTACTACAACCGATACACCTACTACAACCGATACACCTACTACAACCGATACACCTACTACAACCGATACACCTACTACAACCGATACACCTACTAAAACCGATACACCTACTACAACTGCCACACCTACTACAACTGCCACACCTACTACAACTGCCACACCTACTACAACCACCACACCTACTACAACTGCCACACCTACTACAACCGATACACCTACTACAACTGCCACACCTACTACAACTGCCACACCTACTACAACCGATACACCTACTACAACCGATACACCTACTACAACCGATACACCTACTACAACCGATACACCTACTACAACCGATACACCTACTACAACCGATACACCTACTACAACCGATATACCTACTACAACCGATACACCTACTACAACCGATACACCTACTACAACCGATACACCTACTACAACCGATATACCTACTACAACCGATACACCTACTACAACCGATACACCTACTACAACCGATATACCTACTACAACCGATACACCTACTACAACCGATACACCTACTACAACCGATACACCTACTACAACCACCACACCTACTACAACCGATATACCTACTACAACCGATACACCTACTACAACCGATACACCTACTACAACTGCCACACCTACTACAACCGATACACCTACTACAACCGATACACCTACTACAACCGATACACCTACTACAACCGATACACCTACTACAACTGCCACACCTACTACAACCGATACACCTACTACAACCGATACACCTACTACAACCGATACACCTACTACAACCGATACACCTACTACAACTGCCACACCTACTACAACTGCCACACCTACTACAACTGCCACACCTACTACAACCGATACACCTACTACAACCGATACACCTACTACAACCGATACACCTACTACAACTGCCACACCTACTACAACTGCCACACCTACTACAACCGATACACCTACTACAACCGATACACCTACTACAACCGATACACCTACTACAACCGATACACCTACTACAACCGATACACCTACTACAACCGATACACCTACTACAACTGCCACACCTACTACAACCGATACACCTACTACAACCGATACACCTACTACAACCGATACACCTACTACAACCGATACACCTACTACAACTGCCACACCTACTACAACCGATATACCTACTACAACCGATACACCTACTACAACCGATACACCTACTACAACCGATACACCTACTACAACCACCACACCTACTACAACCGATATACCTACTACAACCGATACACCTACTACAACCGATACACCTACTACAACTGCCACACCTACTACAACCGATACACCTACTACAACCGATACACCTACTACAACCGATACACCTACTACAACCGATACACCTACTACAACTGCCACACCTACTACAACCGATACACCTACTACAACCGATACACCTACTACAACCGATACACCTACTACAACCGATACACCTACTACAACTGCCACACCTACTACAACCACTACACCTACTACAACTGCCACACCTACTACAACCACTACACCTACTACAACCGATACACCTACTACAACCGATACACCTACTACAACCGATACACCTACTACAACTGCCACACCTACTACAACCACTACACCTACTACAACTGCCACACCTACTACAACCACTACACCTACTACAACCGATACACCTACTACAACCACTACACCTACTACAACCGATACACCTACTTTCCTTCATAGGATAATGTGTTTATAGTTTACAGAACGTTGAAAGGAAGAGTTTAATCCATTTCTACTTTAAAAAATAATGTGACATTGCATGGTGCAGGTGTATCGACTACATTTGGGTTGGTTCCATGTAGAAATGCATACTTGTATTTAGTAGCAGTTCATTATACATTGACAAAAACACGGTCAATGTAGCTGGAATCGGTTTCAAATGGGTGATGGCGGTTTAAAATCACACCAATGGACTGATCCCATAAAGCCAGACACAATATACATATTGTATACAGCCCTACATGTACATAATATCTAATCGTGAATTTTAAAATTATTATATTTTCCTGTAGCTAGGATATATTATCTGTCCACGGTCAAGGACTTCGTTACACGTCTGTTAAAAATTGTCAATTTCTGGCAGAGGTTTCAACTGTCTGTCTGTCTGCCGAGTCTGAAAAACTTCAATTGGAGGAAATTGAGACCTTCAGTTTGTCAGTATGTTATATTATTCCGCCACTAGTTCCCCTGTTCTCAGTTCCCGAGATGCTCTAATCAGAGAACTCTGCAGGTAGATGTTAGTTTTAGAGTCCATGTACAAAGAGTTAAAGGAACCAGAACGAGCGGTAACATTTAGATCATTAGATGGCATGGAGTTCAATAACTTACAAAGGTTGGGATGTTGAGGTTCATTGAGACTACATTGTGAAACAATTGATGCGAAATGACCGACGCCTCTTTTCTAAAGACTCAATTTGATGTTCCTTTAGCATCTTACTGATAGATACATCCCATCCCCTCCGATTGTAGATCAATCTGATAGCTCGATTTTGCTAAGGTGCTCACTTATTTACATGATGTTTAAAATAGGGGTTCCATACTTCGCAACGAAACTCAAGTATTGATCAGCATAATGAAAAATAAGCTACTTTCTTAACATTGGACAGAGCATCCCACAAAGCATACCTTAGCAAACCTAACATGGACGAGGCTTTACTAATGATATATTCTATATGTGTGTCCCATTTAAAGGGGTTATGACATGTGGTTTATGTCTATATTCAATGCAGCATCTCTTATTTGGGTTTGTTGCATTTCCGCTACTATAAGCGGAGTTGTGTCCTCTTGCCCATGCTTGACTCATTAGCACTATTCAATGCTGCTTCAAACGCAACTTTGTTATGAAGACGCAACTGCGTGCTTTATGCCTTATAGAGAAAATTGCTGAATTCAAGCTGTTTGCATAGAAAGAGTACAGTAGTGAACAAATGATTTCACAGTGTTTACTAATATAGCTGTAGGATAACTTGTGCAAGTTTTTGAATTTTTCTGGGCGCTCCTTTTGCTGGCAATAACTAGCTACCTTTATTGGTAGGTCATGTATTTCATCTGGTCATACTCTATACGGCGGCTATTATTGCGTTCTTCTATATGCCTATACATTGTGTTGTGGCCTAGTTGTTCTAAATATAGCCTGGAAGGCACAAACAATAGGACAACTACAGTACTAGAATAAGAAATATTTAGGCACTAAATATAGTGTGCCACTAAATAGCTGAGTGCGTCTTAATGCTACCTTAGAACACGTGGCATAACCCCTTTAAGCTGTGAATTTAAATAAGCACCAAGATATTTTACATTGTTTACTTCTTCAAATAGTAGTCGCTATTGAAAGTAGCAGCAAATCTAGATGTAGATGTGAAAACTACAACTTTACTTTTCGAAGAATTAAATTTCATGGAATTGGAAAAACTCCTGTTTAAGTTATTTTGAAAATCTAAACTGCCAGAGGGAGATTTTATGGTCTTGTATATTAGAGGATGATCAGCAAACGGCTTGATGTCTGAATGTGTTATGGATGTGACGATGTCATTAATGTAGATGAGGAAAAGAGTTGGACCCAATACACTTCCCTAGGGGACACCAGATGTAACATTGATAGGGTCAGATTGAATTCTCTGAGATCTATTTGTCAAGAAATTTGCTATCCACTTTACTATATAAGTGTCAATCTTCATGTCTATTAGTTTAGTCATTAGTTTGTGATACGGTATCAAATCGAAAGCCTTGCTAAAATCCAAAACGGCGAAGTGAACTTCTTCACCCTTCTCATATGAAGCTGAAATATCCTGCACCACAGTGACTAATTGTGTGGAGCAGGAGAGTGATCTTCTAAACCCATGTTGGTTTGAAACCAGTAGTCTATCTATTTGTGGTTGCAGTATGTGCTGGTCAAAGAAACTGGCCTATAATTGCAAGATTGGTCCCTTTTTCCATTTTTAAAAATTGGGACAACAATAGCAATCCTTGGGAATGCTACCAGTTCTGACTGAAAGATTGAACAATATATATATATCAGTTAGTATGGATGCAGTGATACTAGGATCTAAAGAGAGAATCTACACTGTAATCCCATCTGGTCCTTTTTTCATTTTAGTTATGAGGTAATTACAAAAGGATTAGTGTTAACTTCAGGTATATTTGGAAAGGGCTTATTACCAGTAAATACCGACTGAAAGTATTTGTTTAATGCCTGAGCTATTTTAAACCTATCTAGAGTGGGGGTACCTGACGGCATCTCCAAGCAATGTATGGTATCGTTGTTGCCTTTAATATTATTGACATGTTTGAAAAAAACGGTTTAGTGCCACCCCTAATAAATGGGTTGTAGAGTGTGTCAACTTTTGAACAACTTCTTATTCTCTTCTCTCAAAATTCTATATTCTCTAAGACACTCAAGCATTTTAGTTTTCTTGTATTTTATACAGATCTTCCTTTGTTTATTGCATGCTATTTTAGCCTCCAAATTGAACAGACAGCATCAACCACTGTATCAGCTTCGTGGGTGAGGAATATCAGTATGCTCGACCAACGAAGTACATGACAAGGCCAACTTGTCTCGATAAGGTGACAGGGGATTTGCCCATAGTCTTATATATACATGTACATGTAATATATTCCTGCAGCAAGGGTATTTTACAACTGCATGAGTACCTAGAGATTTGACTCCATGCATGCGAAAAGAGCCCATCCGGGGAGAAGTTTATGTCCGGGGGTTCTACGGCGCCTACTCACCTAGCACGGCAAATAGCTTGGCTTCTTTGAAAAGGACGATTCACCGGGAATCAGTGCCCGTGTTCTAAACCGACACTCTTCCATGACCACCTTGTCTACACAGAGTTCATACCAGACTTGTATCAAATAGACAAATATTGAAGTCAAAAATGGTTGCCTTGACTTTAGACCACCTACCACAACTGCCACACCTACTACAACCACCACACCTACTACAACTGCCACACCTACTACAACCGATACACCTACTACAACCGATACACCTACTACAACCACCACACCTACTACAACCGATACACCTACTACAACTGCCACACCTACTACAACTGCCACACCTACTACAACCGATACACCTACTACAACCGATACACCTACTACAACCGATACACCTACTACAACCGATACACCTACTACAACCGATACACCTACTACAACCGATACACCTACTACAACCGATACACCTACTACAACCACCACACCTACTACAACCGATACACCTACTACAACCGATACACCTACTACAACCGATACACCTACTACAACCGATACACCTACTACAACCGATACACCTACTACAACTGCCACACCTACTACAACCGATACACCTACTACAACCGATACACCTACTACAACCGATACACCTACTACAACCGATACACCTACTACAACCGATACACCTACTACAACCGATACACCTACTACAACCGATACACCTACTACAACCGATACACCTACTACAACTGCCACACCTACTACAACCGATATACCTACTACAACTGCCACACCTACTACAACTGCCACACCTACTACAACTGCCACACCTACTACAACTGCCACACCTACTACAACCGCCACACCTACTACAACTGCCACACCTACTACAACCGATACACCTACTACAACTGCCACACCTACTACAACTGCCACACCTACTACAACCACCACACCTACTACAACTGCCACACCTACTACAACCGATACACCTACTACAACTGCCACACCTACTACAACTGCCACACCTACTACAACTGCCACACCTACTACAACCGATACACCTACTACAACTGCCACACCTACTACAACTGCCACACCTACTATAACCACCACACCTACTACAACTGCCACACCTACTACAACCGATACACCTACTACAACTGCCACACCTACTACAACTGCCACACCTACTACAACCGATACACCTACTACAACTGCCACACCTACTACAACTGCCACACCTACTACAACTGCCACACCTACTACAACTGCCACACCTACTACAACCGATACACCTACTACAACTGCCACACCTACTACAACTGCCACACCTACTACAACCACCACACCTACTACAACTGCCACACCTACTACAACCGATACACCTACTACAACTGCCACACCTACTACAACTGCCACACCTACTACAACCGATACACCTACTACAACTGCCACACCTACTACAACTGCCACACCTACTACAACTGCCACACCTACTACAACTGCCACACCTACTACAACCGATACACCTACTACAACTGCCACACCTACTACAACTGTCACACCTACTACAACTGCCACACCTACTACAACTGCCACACCTACTACAACTGCCACACCTACTACAACCGATACACCTACTACAACTGCCACACCTACTACAACTGCCACACCTACTACAACCGATACACCTACTACAACTGCCACACCTACTACAACTGCCACACCTACTACAACCGATACACCTACTACAACTGCCACACCTACTACAACTGTCACACCTACTACAACTGCCACACCTACTACAACTGCCACACCTACTACAACCACCACACCTACTACAACTGCCACACCTACTACAACCGATACACCTACTACAACTGCCACACCTACTACAACTGCCACACCTACTACAACCGATACACCTACTACAACTGCCACACCTACTACAACTGCCACACCTACTACAACCACCACACCTACTACAACTGCCACACCTACTACAACCGATACACCTACTACAACCGATACACCTACTACAACCACCACACCTACTACAACCGATACACCTACTACAACTGCCACACCTACTACAACTGCCACACCTACTACAACCGATACACCTACTACAACCGATACACCTACTACAACCGATACACCTACTACAACCGATACACCTACTACAACCGATACACCTACTACAACCGATACACCTACTACAACCGATACACCTACTACAACCACCACACCTACTACAACCGATACACCTACTACAACCGATACACCTACTACAACCGATACACCTACTACAACCGATACACCTACTACAACCGATACACCTACTACAACTGCCACACCTACTACAACCGATACACCTACTACAACCGATACACCTACTACAACCGATACACCTACTACAACCGATACACCTACTACAACCGATACACCTACTACAACCGATACACCTACTACAACCGATACACCTACTACAACCGATACACCTACTACAACCGATACACCTACTACAACCGATACACCTACTACAACTGTCATACCTACTACAACTGCCACACCTACTACAACTGCCACACCTACTACAACCACCACACCTACTACAACTGCCACACCTACTACAACCGATACACCTACTACAACTGCCACACCTACTACAACTGCCACACCTACTACAACCGATACACCTACTACAACCGATACACCTACTACAACCGATACACCTACTACAACCGATACACCTACTACAACCGATACACCTACTACAACCGATACACCTACTACAACCGATACACCTACTACAACCGATACACCTACTACAACCGATACACCTACTACAACTGCCACACCTACTACAACTGCCACACCTACTACAACTGCCACACCTACTACAACCACCACACCTACTACAACTGCCACACCTACTACAACCGATACACCTACTACAACTGCCACACCTACTACAACTGCCACACCTACTACAACCGATACACCTACTACAACCGATACACCTACTACAACCGATACACCTACTACAACCGATACACCTACTACAACCGATACACCTACTACAACCGATACACCTACTACAACCGATATACCTACTACAACCGATACACCTACTAAACCGATACACCTACTACAACCGATACACCTACTACAACCGATATACCTACTACAACCGATACACCTACTACAACCGATACACCTACTACAACCGATATACCTACTACAACCGATACACCTACTACAACCGATACACCTACTACAACCGATATACCTACTACAACCGATACACCTACTACAACCGATACACCTACTACAACCGATACACCTACTACAACCACCACACCTACTACAACCGATATACCTACTACAACCGATACACCTACTACAACCGATACACCTACTACAACTGCCACACCTACTAGAACCGATACACCTACTACAACCGATACACCTACTACAACCGATACACCTACTACAACCGATACACCTACTACAACTGCCACACCTACTACAACCGATACACCTACTACAACCGATACACCTACTACAACTGCCACACCTACTACAACTGCCACACCTACTACAACCACCACACCTACTACAACTGCCACACCTACTACAACCGATACACCTACTACAACCGATACACCTACTACAACCACCACACCTACTACAACCGATACACCTACTACAACTGCCACACCTACTACAACTGCCACACCTACTACAACCGATACACCTACTACAACCGATACACCTACTACAACCGATACACCTACTACAACCGATACACCTACTACAACCGATACACCTACTACAACCGATACACCTACTACAACCGATACACCTACTACAACCACCACACCTACTACAACCGATACACCTACTACAACCGATACACCTACTACAACCGATACACCTACTACAACCGATACACCTACTACAACCGATACACCTACTACAACTGCCACACCTACTACAACCGATACACCTACTACAACCGATACACCTACTACAACCGATACACCTACTACAACCGATACACCTACTACAACCGATACACCTACTACAACCGATACACCTACTACAACCGATACACCTACTACAACCGATACACCTACTACAACCGATACACCTACTACAACCGATACACCTACTACAACTGTCATACCTACTACAACTGCAACACCTACTACAACTGCCACACCTACTACAACTGCCACACCTACTACAACTGCCACACCTACTACAACCGCCACACCTACTACAACTGCCACACCTACTACAACCGATACACCTACTACAACTGCCACACCTACTACAACTGCCACACCTACTACAACCACCACACCTACTACAACTGCCACACCTACTACAACCGATACACCTACTACAACTGCCACACCTACTACAACTGCCACACCTACTACAACCGATACACCTACTACAACTGCCACACCTACTACAACTGCCACACCTACTACAACCGATACACCTACTACAACTGCCACACCTACTACAACTGCCACACCTACTACAACCGATACACCTACTACAACTGCCACACCTACTACAACTGCCACACCTACTACAACCACCACACCTACTACAACTGCCACACCTACTACAACCGATACACCTACTACAACTGCCACACCTACTACAACTGCCACACCTACTACAACCGATACACCTACTACAACTGCCACACCTACTACAACTGCCACACCTACTACAACTGCCACACCTACTACAACTGCCACACCTACTACAACCGATACACCTACTACAACTGCCACACCTACTACAACTGCCACACCTACTACAACCACCACACCTACTACAACTGCCACACCTACTACAACCGATACACCTACTACAACTGCCACACCTACTACAACTGCCACACCTACTACAACCGATACACCTACTACAACTGCCACACCTACTACAACTGCCACACCTACTACAACTGCCACACCTACTACAACTGCCACACCTACTACAACCGATACACCTACTACAACTGCCACACCTACTACAACTGCCACACCTACTACAACCGATACACCTACTACAACTGCCACACCTACTACAACTGCCACACCTACTACAACTGCCACACCTACTACAACCGATACACCTACTACAACCGATACACCTACTACAACCGATACACCTACTACAACCGATACACCTACTACAACTGCCACACCTACTACAACCGATACACCTACTACAACCGATACACCTACTACAACTGCCACACCTACTACAACTGCCACACCTACTACAACCACCACACCTACTACAACTGCCACACCTACTACAACCGATACACCTACTACAACCGATACACCTACTACAACCACCACACCTACTACAACCGATACACCTACTACAACTGCCACACCTACTACAACTGCCACACCTACTACAACCGATACACCTACTACAACCGATACACCTACTACAACCGATACACCTACTACAACCGATACACCTACTACAACCGATACACCTACTACAACCGATACACCTACTACAACCGATACACCTACTACAACCACCACACCTACTACAACCGATACACCTACTACAACCGATACACCTACTACAACCGATACACCTACTACAACCGATACACCTACTACAACCGATACACCTACTACAACTGCCACACCTACTACAACCGATACACCTACTACAACCGATACACCTACTACAACCGATACACCTACTACAACCGATACACCTACTACAACCGATACACCTACTACGACCGATACACCTACTACAACCGATACACCTACTACAACCGATACACCTACTACAACCGATACACCTACTACAACCGATACACCTACTACAACTGTCATACCTACTACAACTGCAACACCTACTACAACTGCCACACCTACTACAACTGCCACACCTACTACAACTGCCACACCTACTACAACTGCCACACCTACTACAACCGCCACACCTACTACAACTGCCACACCTACTACAACCGATACACCTACTACAACTGCCTTACCTACTACAACTGCCACACCTACTACAACCACCACACCTACTACAACTGCCACACCTACTACAACCGATACACCTACTACAACTGCCACACCTACTACAACTGCCACACCTACTACAACCGATACACCTACTACAACTGCCACACCTACTACAACTGCCACACCTACTACAACCGATACACCTACTACAACTGCCACACCTACTACAACTGCCACACCTACTACAACCGATACACCTACTACAACTGCCACACCTACTACAACTGCCACACCTACTACAACCACCACACCTACTACAACTGCCACACCTACTACAACCGATACACCTACTACAACTGCCACACCTACTACAACTGCCACACCTACTACAACCGATACACCTACTACAACTGCCACACCTACTACAACTGCCACACCTACTACAACTGCCACACCTACTACAACTGCCACACCTACTACAACCGATACACCTACTACAACTGCCACACCTACTACAACTGCCACACCTACTACAACCACCACACCTACTACAACTGCCACACCTACTACAACCGATACACCTACTACAACTGCCACACCTACTACAACTGCCACACCTACTACAACCGATACACCTACTACAACTGCCACACCTACTACAACTGCCACACCTACTACAACTGCCACACCTACTACAACTGCCACACCTACTACAACCGATACACCTACTACAACTGCCACACCTACTACAACTGCCACACCTACTACAACTGCCACACCTACTACAACTGCCACACCTACTACAACTGCCACACCTACTACAACCGATACACCTACTACAACTGCCACACCTACTACAACTGCCACACCTACTACAACCGATACACCTACTACAACTGCCACACCTACTACAACTGCCACACCTACTACAACCGATACACCTACTACAACTGCCACACCTACTACAACTGTCACACCTACTACAACTGCCACACCTACTACAACTGCCACACCTACTACAACCACCACACCTACTACAACTGCCACACCTACTACAACCGATACACCTACTACAACTGCCACACCTACTACAACTGCCACACCTACTACAACCGATACACCTACTACAACTGCCACACCTACTACAACTGCCACACCTACTACAACCACCACACCTACTACAACTGCCACACCTACTACAACCGATACACCTACTACAACCGATACACCTACTACAACCACCACACCTACTACAACCGATACACCTACTACAACTGCCACACCTACTACAACTGCCACACCTACTACAACCGATACACCTACTACAACCGATACACCTACTACAACCGATACACCTACTACAACCGATACACCTACTACAACCGATACACCTACTACAACCGATACACCTACTACAACCGATACACCTACTACAACCACCACACCTACTACAACCGATACACCTACTACAACCGATACACCTACTACAACCGATACACCTACTACAACCGATACACCTACTACAACCGATACACCTACTACAACTGCCACACCTACTACAACCGATACACCTACTACAACCGATACACCTACTACAACCGATACACCTACTACAACCGATACACCTACTACAACCGATACACCTACTACAACCGATACACCTACTACAACCGATACACCTACTACAACCGATACACCTACTACAACCGATACACCTACTACAACCGATACACCTACTACAACTGTCATACCTACTACAACTGCAACACCTACTACAACTGCCACACCTACTACAACCACCACACCTACTACAACTGCCACACCTACTACAACCGATACACCTACTACAACTGCCACACCTACTACAACTGCCACACCTACTACAACCGATACACCTACTACAACCGATACACCTACTACAACCGATACACCTACTACAACCGATACACCTACTACAACCGATACACCTACTACAACCGATACACCTACTACAACCGATACACCTACTACAACCGATACACCTACTAAAACCGATACACCTACTACAACTGCCACACCTACTACAACTGCCACACCTACTACAACTGCCACACCTACTACAACCACCACACCTACTACAACTGCCACACCTACTACAACCGATACACCTACTACAACTGCCACACCTACTACAACTGCCACACCTACTACAACCGATACACCTACTACAACCGATACACCTACTACAACCGATACACCTACTACAACCGATACACCTACTACAACCGATACACCTACTACAACCGATACACCTACTACAACCGATATACCTACTACAACCGATACACCTACTACAACCGATACACCTACTACAACCGATACACCTACTACAACCGATATACCTACTACAACCGATACACCTACTACAACCGATACACCTACTACAACCGATATACCTACTACAACCGATACACCTACTACAACCGATACACCTACTACAACCGATACACCTACTACAACCACCACACCTACTACAACCGATATACCTACTACAACCGATACACCTACTACAACCGATACACCTACTACAACTGCCACACCTACTACAACCGATACACCTACTACAACCGATACACCTACTACAACCGATACACCTACTACAACCGATACACCTACTACAACTGCCACACCTACTACAACCGATACACCTACTACAACCGATACACCTACTACAACCGATACACCTACTACAACCGATACACCTACTACAACTGCCACACCTACTACAACTGCCACACCTACTACAACTGCCACACCTACTACAACCGATACACCTACTACAACCGATACACCTACTACAACCGATACACCTACTACAACTGCCACACCTACTACAACTGCCACACCTACTACAACCGATACACCTACTACAACCGATACACCTACTACAACCGATACACCTACTACAACCGATACACCTACTACAACCGATACACCTACTACAACCGATACACCTACTACAACTGCCACACCTACTACAACCGATACACCTACTACAACCGATACACCTACTACAACCGATACACCTACTACAACCGATACACCTACTACAACTGCCACACCTACTACAACCGATATACCTACTACAACCGATACACCTACTACAACCGATACACCTACTACAACCGATACACCTACTACAACCACCACACCTACTACAACCGATATACCTACTACAACCGATACACCTACTACAACCGATACACCTACTACAACTGCCACACCTACTACAACCGATACACCTACTACAACCGATACACCTACTACAACCGATACACCTACTACAACCGATACACCTACTACAACTGCCACACCTACTACAACCGATACACCTACTACAACCGATACACCTACTACAACCGATACACCTACTACAACCGATACACCTACTACAACTGCCACACCTACTACAACCACTACACCTACTACAACTGCCACACCTACTACAACCACTACACCTACTACAACCGATACACCTACTACAACCGATACACCTACTACAACCGATACACCTACTACAACTGCCACACCTACTACAACCACTACACCTACTACAACTGCCACACCTACTACAACCACTACACCTACTACAACCGATACACCTACTACAACCACTACACCTACTACAACCGATACACCTACTTTCCTTCATAGGATAATGTGTTTATAGTTTACAGAACGTTGAAAGGAAGAGTTTAATCCATTTCTACTTTAAAAAATAATGTGACATTGCATGGTGCAGGTGTATCGACTACATTTGGGTTGGTTCCATGTAGAAATGCATACTTGTATTTAGTAGCAGTTCATTATACATTGACAAAAACACGGTCAATGTAGCTGGAATCGGTTTCAAATGGGTGATGGCGGTTTAAAATCACACCAATGGACTGATCCCATAAAGCCAGACACAATATACATATTGTATACAGCCCTACATGTACATAATATCTAATCGTGAATTTTAAAATTATTATATTTTCCTGTAGCTAGGATATATTATCTGTCCACGGTCAAGGACTTCGTTACACGTCTGTTAAAAATTGTCAATTTCTGGCAGAGGTTTCAACTGTCTGTCTGTCTGCCGAGTCTGAAAAACTTCAATTGGAGGAAATTGAGACCTTCAGTTTGTCAGTATGTTATATTATTCCGCCACTAGTTCCCCTGTTCTCAGTTCCCGAGATGCTCTAATCAGAGAACTCTGCAGGTAGATGTTAGTTTTAGAGTCCATGTACAAAGAGTTAAAGGAACCAGAACGAGCGGTAACATTTAGATCATTAGATGGCATGGAGTTCAATAACTTACAAAGGTTGGGATGTTGAGGTTCATTGAGACTACATTGTGAAACAATTGATGCGAAATGACCGACGCCTCTTTTCTAAAGACTCAATTTGATGTTCCTTTAGCATCTTACTGATAGATACATCCCATCCCCTCCGATTGTAGATCAATCTGATAGCTCGATTTTGCTAAGGTGCTCACTTATTTACATGATGTTTAAAATAGGGGTTCCATACTTCGCAACGAAACTCAAGTATTGATCAGCATAATGAAAAATAAGCTACTTTCTTAACATTGGACAGAGCATCCCACAAAGCATACCTTAGCAAACCTAACATGGACGAGGCTTTACTAATGATATATTCTATATGTGTGTCCCATTTAAAGGGGTTATGACATGTGGTTTATGTCTATATTCAATGCAGCATCTCTTATTTGGGTTTGTTGCATTTCCGCTACTATAAGCGGAGTTGTGTCCTCTTGCCCATGCTTGACTCATTAGCACTATTCAATGCTGCTTCAAACGCAACTTTGTTATGAAGACGCAACTGCGTGCTTTATGCCTTATAGAGAAAATTGCTGAATTCAAGCTGTTTGCATAGAAAGAGTACAGTAGTGAACAAATGATTTCACAGTGTTTACTAATATAGCTGTAGGATAACTTGTGCAAGTTTTTGAATTTTTCTGGGCGCTCCTTTTGCTGGCAATAACTAGCTACCTTTATTGGTAGGTCATGTATTTCATCTGGTCATACTCTATACGGCGGCTATTATTGCGTTCTTCTATATGCCTATACATTGTGTTGTGGCCTAGTTGTTCTAAATATAGCCTGGAAGGCACAAACAATAGGACAACTACAGTACTAGAATAAGAAATATTTAGGCACTAAATATAGTGTGCCACTAAATAGCTGAGTGCGTCTTAATGCTACCTTAGAACACGTGGCATAACCCCTTTAAGCTGTGAATTTAAATAAGCACCAAGATATTTTACATTGTTTACTTCTTCAAATAGTAGTCGCTATTGAAAGTAGCAGCAAATCTAGATGTAGATGTGAAAACTACAACTTTACTTTTCGAAGAATTAAATTTCATGGAATTGGAAAAACTCCTGTTTAAGTTATTTTGAAAATCTAAACTGCCAGAGGGAGATTTTATGGTCTTGTATATTAGAGGATGATCAGCAAACGGCTTGATGTCTGAATGTGTTATGGATGTGACGATGTCATTAATGTAGATGAGGAAAAGAGTTGGACCCAATACACTTCCCTAGGGGACACCAGATGTAACATTGATAGGGTCAGATTGAATTCTCTGAGATCTATTTGTCAAGAAATTTGCTATCCACTTTACTATATAAGTGTCAATCTTCATGTCTATTAGTTTAGTCATTAGTTTGTGATACGGTATCAAATCGAAAGCCTTGCTAAAATCCAAAACGGCGAAGTGAACTTCTTCACCCTTCTCATATGAAGCTGAAATATCCTGCACCACAGTGACTAATTGTGTGGAGCAGGAGAGTGATCTCCTAAACCCATGTTGGTTTGAAACCAGTAGTCTATCTATTTGTGGTTGCAGTATGTGCTGGTCAAAGAAACTGGCCTATAATTGCAAGATTGGTCCCTTTTTCCATTTTTAAAAATTGGGACAACAATAGCAATCCTTGGGAATGCTACCAGTTCTGACTGAAAGATTGAACAATATATATATATCAGTTAGTATGGATGCAGTGATACTAGGATCTAAAGAGAGAATCTACACTGTAATCCCATCTGGTCCTTTTTTCATTTTAGTTATGAGGTAATTACAAAAGGATTAGTGTTAACTTCAGGTATATTTGGAAAGGGCTTATTACCAGTAAATACCGACTGAAAGTATTTGTTTAATGCCTGAGCTATTTTAAACCTATCTAGAGTGGGGGTACCTGACGGCATCTCCAAGCAATGTATGGTATCGTTGTTGCCTTTAATATTATTGACATGTTTGAAAAAAACGGTTTAGTGCCACCCCTAATAAATGGGTTGTAGAGTGTGTCAACTTTTGAACAACTTCTTATTCTCTTCTCTCAAAATTCTATATTCTCTAAGACACTCAAGCATTTTAGTTTTCTTGTATTTTATACAGATCTTCCTTTGTTTATTGCATGCTATTTTAGCCTCCAAATTGAACAGACAGCATCAACCACTGTATCAGCTTCGTGGGTGAGGAATATCAGTATGCTCGACCAACGAAGTACATGACAAGGCCAACTTGTCTCGATAAGGTGACAGGGGATTTGCCCATAGTCTTATATATACATGTACATGTAATATATTCCTGCAGCAAGGGTATTTTACAACTGCATGAGTACCTAGAGATTTGACTCCATGCATGCGAAAAGAGCCCATCCGGGGAGAAGTTTATGTCCGGGGGTTCTACGGCGCCTACTCACCTAGCACGGCAAATAGCTTGGCTTCTTTGAAAAGGACGATTCACCGGGAATCAGTGCCCGTGTTCTAAACCGACACTCTTCCATGACCACCTTGTCTACACAGAGTTCATACCAGACTTGTATCAAATAGACAAATATTGAAGTCAAAAATGGTTGCCTTGACTTTAGACCACCTGGTTAAGCTGGAAGTTAGAAGGACCTAGTGAGTACTAGCTGTTGTCTTGCCACATTGCGGTGCAACACACAGCAAAATTCATGACAACACCTTCTAGGCTATGGCAATTGCAACTGCTTATTATTGGTGTTAAACTTGAAAACTGGGAGACTCCATTGTCCATTCTTGCTAAACTATACTGACTTATTTTACTAATGAGTTTGCTTACTTTTTTTGAATGTAGAGAAAAATGTGGAATATTGTTGTCGTGAGCCAACACTGCCTTCTAAGAGACACTTGTACATACATGTACATTCATTAACTGACACTTGCCTATACTTGTTGCATTGTCATACCTAGTGAGTACACTATGTTTTAATTGGTATCCATTATAATTGTATAGCCTACTTTACTCTAGCAACCATACGACCGAGTCCATAGGTCACCATCCATTCCTCAATGCATGTTGTGCTGCTTTAGCTGGCATCCTTACATGAGTTTGCTCCCTAGCATCTGCCTGGTTGGCCTTGTTTCTTCTCCCTCTTGGTACTCTAGTCTGTATGTTGTGCGGCATCGCCCTGTTACTCAGCCGGACACAATAATATTTCATCTCAGTTCCTACTCAATCATGCACCCATGTACAAAATAGTTTTAAAATTTTGTTTTCATTTTGGTCTGAACTGCCTATCAAGTTTGGTCAACTGCATACATTTTCACTAGCATCCTAGTAAAAATCAAACTTGATCCCAAAAATGATAACCATCCTGATCCCATGTGATTTATAAATAAAATCAAATGAATATATCTTTAAGATATTTTCATAGTAGTTAAGATAGTCTTAAATAAAAACTCAAAATTATATAATCCTCATAATCATTATGATGTGATAAAATCAGACAATCATCATCCAACCAATGTGAATGCAATCTAAATCATGATCATTCAATCCATGATTCTGATTCAATGACTTGACTGATACGCGTTCATTCCAATAGAGTCAGTCTCAGCTCAGGACACATCTCTTACATTCGATTCAGTTTTTTAGTCATGCATTTAACTTCGTTTTCATATTTCAACCATACTCTGATGCCCACTGGGTCCAGGGAGTCTACTAATTTTGTCAGACAACGCACTTATTTTATAAAAATTAAAATAATGATACTCGTATTGTATACTATCTTGCACGCTCCCAACGTAAAAGCGAAAGTACGTACTTTCGTTTTGTTTATAGGAAGAAACGGAAGTTATAGACTCGTTGGTCGCCAATAGTAACAAGATGGCTGCTCACATTGTTGCAGAATTTCCTATTAGCAATGCCAAAACCGTTTTCACTGGCACATCTGAAGAAGATAGTGCATACTTGAAAATATTTTGGAAATCTATACATTTAAATCCAACTATAGAGTCACGTTTGGTGTCGTCAGATGTTAGACAAAGAATTCCACAGTACACAGTAAAATCGCATAGTCTAAGTCACGGCCATGGTTAGTCAGTCGGAATGAGTTTGTATTTATAATAGTTTTAATAGTTGTATAAAACATATGAGGTATTGTAGTGTGATAATTTACCTTTCCATAGTTAGACCATCAATATAGTTGTGTAGTTTATTGGTAGTAAATTGGGGAATTTTAATTTTAAATATTTTTGCTATTGCTTCAATTATTTATATTTTTATTATCATTATTATTTATTGATTTGTCGATAGAATATTGTTGTATGTGTTTAGGTAGCATAGGTGTAGCTGTACAACGCTTTTCAAAAAGTAGTTCCAGTTTAAATGCAGTGCCAAGAAGACAGGCACTGACAACGGTACTAAGCCAGTAAGCCTAGCCTGGGTGTTAGGCCTAGAGGGAGGCGACATTAGGCTTATGCTCTTTACCTAGCAGATGCATGGGTAAACTACCTGTACTGACATTAGTAGGAGGAGTGGAAAACTGTGTGTTCCAGATAGCCTACATGTGAGATACAGCTAGATAAATTGAGAGATGCATGGGCTGTTTACCAAAGGCTATAGGTCAGCATCTCCAACTCTGGCATAACTTGGAATCCACGGTCAGTGGAAAGATCCTGCGATTTATGTGCTCGTAGTAAACAACATAAGACTTCATATCAAGTAAGAAGTGTTACTTTAGGAGAAGCCCTCAAGCAACTGTGTGAATATTATAGAATGGCTACACCTCAGTACTGAGGTCAAGTCTGGACGAACTTGGATATGAAATAGCCCGTTTCATAATATCAAATGTATAAGATCTCAGTAGGATGAAATGTGCAATAGAGAACTAAGACATGAATACACAAGATCGGATCACGTACTGCAATAATGTATGGTACATTGTGTATAGGTGTATAAGAACACAAGGTGTCACAACGGTCTGGCTTCAAGTATCAGTTAGGTCCTACCGGATATACATGTACAATGATAATGTGCATGAAATGCAGGTATGTCAACATTTACAACATATTTATGGATGTAGATGTAGTAATTATATAAATTTATACCGATACATGCATGGAACAAGGTCTGCAATTAGTGTTTATATAATTACATGTATATTAGCACTAATTATGGTTATGGATCATTAAACACTATCGGCTAGGCCAGGTCGAATCTCTGGGCCCCAGTCAATACTCCCGATTAATAAGCGTGTGTTAACTAGAGCTGCATCTAGACACAACAACATAGTCCTTATTAAATCAGGACAGTCTTTAGTAAACGTTGTGATGCATCGTGACCTTGAGGTCAGATAATGAGGGCTCTAAGTCTAAGCTTTTTAGGCACTTCTTGTCTCATGGAAGTCCGGAAGTATAAGCTAGTCTAGCATTCCTGCCAACAGGTAAACGTTCAAAGATACTCCTGAATAATACTCTAATTTGCTTATGAATGATGCCTTTTATGTGCAATGGTTTTAATAATGGACCAACAGGGTAACGATGTTAAACAAGAACTAATACCAATACGGAGATAGCACATTGAAGATGGGAATTATTAAAAGGCCCGTTTGTTCCATTTTGAATAAGACTAGAGTATGTCATATGAAAGACTCTTCTCTGGGATTATTACACTGCTAAAATACATCTATATGTTAGGTTGAGGAGGTTGAGGCAATAGATACAATGATTTAGTTATATGGTTTTGTCCTAAAATATGCGAAACTTACCAAGGTAGGTGTGACATTAGTCAATAATCTCCAAAAACTGCGATCCTTATATTCTAGAAACTGTATATAGTATATTTTATTCACCAATTCATGGTTTCCGCGATTCACCAGTATCATGACGTATAATTTTTATTCAATTAAGAATTAATTAAAAATATTATCAGTTTGGTGAACTCTCTAGCATCACCCTGTGTTTCCTGTGGATGCATCACTATGCCGTACACTCCCTAGCCTATTTATCTCTTCATCTCTCTAATACAAGTCATACAAATTACTTTATAATATCGTCTTCATGGGAAAATACTGTATAGTTTATAATTGGTTAATTTTTAATTCAGTGCCCAACAGTCCTTCTTGCTTAGCTACCACTGGATAATAGTAAAGTTTGTTATAATTTGTGTATTTTCCTTTGGAACAAGCATTAGTCAACATGCATTCATTCCATGTATGGGGCAGCTTTACATCACAGAGATAAATATCTGAATACATCTATTGCAACTCTATTGATATCGTTCTATAACACCTGCATTATGTTTTCCTGCCATATCTGAAACGTTTCCCAAAATGCTCGGCAGAAAAGAGCTCACTTATATCTTGTGAATGTATTCCTTTTAGGCTCCGGGACTCTATCAACAACAACCTCTAACCACGGTATCTGACAATCTATTGTGGCTAAGGACTATGTTGTATAAATACATATTGCATAACTCATAATTATGTCCGCTAGCTCTACTTCAAGTTTGATTCTATCTTATATAAAATAAATCTGTTTATAGAGCTGCGTCTCACTTATTGTGAAAGAGAAGACAATTCCTGACTTCTAAATTAGTTTATGTTCCAAATAGTTCAACTTCAATTCTTGTAATGTTTACTCAACCTTTCACTCTTTCTCCAACCTTTAGCATAGAAATTACAGGCTATCAATCCTTACTTATTCCATGAAGAGATGCCGGCTTTTCAACTCTACCTTAAAATAATATTTTGCGGCCAGTTTTGCTGTTTCTATCACTAAATTTAAGTTTCTTGTTCTATTCCCAATGCCTTGGCATATTGTTGTCATATCTCTTTCTTATGCCGTATATAGCTGCCAGTTTACTGTATGTGTGCTAGACATGAACTAAGAAGGTTTAGTGTGTGTTGACAGTTAGATACAATTTTACATGTACAGTTATCAGTCGACTATAAATTTTCTCTAAACATGAGAAGACAACTCTAAAGTAATGTGTATCAAAATAAGTCTATAATACTGATGATTTAAGATTTTGTGATGATCCGCCTATTCTCCCAATTAGTTGACCTTCAGAACATTGATTAGTTTCATGCGGTGATGTCATTGTGTACCAATGGTTGGGTACATAATGACATCACTCTGTAGGTAGTAACTAAAATCGTTCACCATGTCAATAGTATTTATGTCAGGTCAAGACTTAATAGCATACCATGTGCCTAGTGCTGTGAGGGTAATATTTTAATAGCATACCATGTGCCTAGTGCTGTGAGGGTAATACTTTAATAGCATACCATGTGCCTAGTGCTGTGAGGGTAATACTGTAATATTATTATTTTGTAGAGAAACAAAAATTCACATTCAGAGAGAAAGATCCACCGCGTGAGTTTAAACTTGTTGTTTTATTTCACAGCCGATAGACACTACATGTACACCTATGCATCTACATGTACATGTATATACATGTACATACACGTATATGCACATATATACGCGTATATACATGTATATACGCGTATATACACGTATATACGCGTATATACACGTACATACACGTATATACACGTATATACATGTATATACATGTAGGCCTACATACGAGTACTATTATATGTCTAGATATGTATATCCATGCATAGGTACATGTACCTATAGTATATACCTACAATGTATATATACAAGAAGGTGTACACGTACGTGCATGTACAGTGTATGTACAGTGTATGTACAGTGCATGTACAGTGTATGTACAGTGTATGTACAGTGTATGTACAGTGTATGTGTAGCACATAACATGCACCTGAATATACACCTACATTCATGCAGGTACTGAGAATTTCATGCACCTTGCATGATATTTATAATGTATACATGTACATGCGGTATATCTATATGTACATGTACATTTAGAATTTAGATGATAGTACATACCACACACTACGTATAACTACATGTTTCGTGCTCTTGTAGAATTAGCAAAGTTCAACAAGAATGTCTTTACTCTGGAGTCTGCAGATCAACACAAAAAGCGAATGAATGTGTTGGATAAGCGTGAGGATGACTTGAGTAGACACAAATCTCGACAGGAGAAGAGAGAGAAGGTAACTCCTACATACATTCATGTAATAATTAGTTATAGATGTTTAGTGGGTTAGAAGTCTAATGGTGAATAATAATATAAGATGTGTTTTAGAGATTTCATGTTCCTTATATTTTGACAATGATCGTTGTTGACATAATATAAGTAGTATAATATCATAAAAATATGTTTTATGTTACCATTTACCATAATTAATTCTGTATAATATACTGTATTATATATTAGCCTGTTGATACAGAATGTGTGATTAACTAGTCCATGCACTCACTGACAGAGTTATATGTCACCTAAATAGTGTAGCTGGAGTTGTCATTTCTTTAATGTGGCGTGACTCAACAGCCAATTACGGTGAAGATAACATACTTTGGATCTAAGACAATGTAATAGCATAGGCATAGAAGAGGCAGTTGGCAGCCATGTACAACATGCCAGAGAAAGTACTTGAAACAAACAAACTATTTATTATACAAGCACTTCGTGCTTGGTCTGCGACGCAAGCTTCACTGCAAAATTTGCTCGCTTCGCTCAGATCAAATGATGGCTTGTGTTCATGTACTGTGGTCATACATGTACATGACCTCTGGTGGCACAGGCATGTTACAATGATTCCATGAGGAGTTGTGCCCCCTTGCATTAAGAAGACAACTCCAAGTCAATAGCGTGAGTTCTAACACCAATGTGTGGGGTGGGGTGGGTCATGTACCCACCCGCCCTTGGTCAGGGTTGAGGGCCTAAGGCTACCGACCCGCCCCGGCAGCGATGCCTGGGGACCCGGTTCCAAGGTCCTACCACCACCCAGAACCGAGATTCTCGCCGACAGCATTATAACACATATTATGAATCATGGGTCCGGGAGGGTCTTCGCCGTCGGCATAGCCCGAGATCCAACACTTATTTGGCATGTGGGGTGGGTTGTGTACCCACCCCACCTTTGGGTCTGGGCCGAGGTCCTAAGGCTAGTGACCCGCCTCGGCAGCGATGCAAGGGGACCCGGTCTCGAGGTCCTAGCACCACCCGGAGCCGATATCCTGACCGGCAGCATTGCAACATATATGAGTTGTCCCGATTTTCGACCCCGAATCTGATTGGAGGACGGCAGACCGCAGACCGCGGACCGCGGACTGCGGACCGCGGACCGTTTCGTCTTTTTATATATGATAACGTAATAAATAAGTGACTCAATATTGATTAGTTTATCATACTGTATATTTATAGTACCTATTGTATTCAACAGAAAGGATAGATGTAGCAATACAATATGTTCTCTGGTGAAAGATGTTATTGCTATGTTTAATATTATTCCTACAATATTCTGTTGTTTTATAGCAATACTGCAGCTCGCCAACTATTTTCTAACGTAGCAAGTCTTACACCGTGTCTGCTGATTGTTTACCTGAAGTGCGTTTAGGCAAAAGTGAAGGTGACATACCTCAAAGTAGTCATGCTGACACTGCGTCATCATCATGTGAATGATTTATTGTCAAAGTTTTAATTTTAATAATTTACTATTTCATATACACGCTCAAGTCTAAACATTAGTAATGTATCTTCTCTCAATCCACAGATTCAACTTGCATCATACCAGAGATCTATAAAAGGAAATGAACCGTTACAAGTACTACCTCCAATAGCCTCAGAATATAATGACGATCTTGATCCAGTAAAGGAAGAGATGAGGGAAGCCTTAGAGGCAGTTCAGGACATTGAACTGTTTGAGAAGCAGCTGACTACTAGACCTCAAGGCAAGGAGCCAGTAGATGAGCATGCCTTAGTCTTAGACTAGTATTGACCCATTGCTAAACTATACCAGAGTGATAGCATCTATCAACGCTAGAAGTTGTCTACACATGATACCAGTGAATCGTAGATTATGAACAAAGGAAGATTTACGAACGTTACATGAACTCCATAGGCTGCTACTATTTATAGAAATTACCATTTAATGGGCAGACAATTCCCAATTGCATTACAGACTAGTAAATAGTGGAGACAACTCTATGAACTCTATATATACGTACACGTATGTTACATTATAAAAAACGTAATGCATGCATGGATATATGAAATTATCTATTTTATCAACTACTTACTATAAATGTTCGAATATGAACTGCATATTATACTGTCGCAATTTCTATCTTATATAAACCTGATGTACAATAAATTTTGGGATCTCAGACTATTTTGTTTATTACATTATGACAGGCTATGGCTGAAGACATTGGAATATAGGCTATTTCACCGCTGTACATGTACATATACAATGTAATAATATTCTCTCTAAGAGATCATGGATATTGTATAACATTCCCATTTATTTCTGCTATGAGAGGTCTAGTGTCTCTCATCTGATCGTTAGTAGTTGTCTCCTCTTGTGAACCCCACTGCTATTTGGGTTGTATGGTCTAAGTTATTTGATAGTATGAGATTCTAAGGCTACCCTATATCACTAATATATCTATTTGAATGTCAGTTTTGTCTGTGAGGTTATCTAATCAGTTGTCTTCTCTTGCTTCCAAGTCCTTCATTGGTGAGTTATACTGGATGAGATCTACTGCAATAACCTCCCCCATTTCCTGTTTACTATCAGGTTTAGTAGCAGCAGTTAGCCTCTGTGCTGTCTGCAGCTGTATTGCCTTGCTTGCAGCATCATCGGAGGTTTTTGGACTGGTTGTACACTTAGCCTTAGTTCCCTCACCTCCATTCTTCTTGAGACTGGTCCTCTGTCCCAATGCTCTGTTAAGGGGATTCGAATACAGGTTCAAATCGGCCGCAATGAACTGGCTGGCTTCATCTATAACACCATCACACGAAAATTTTAATTTATAGGTGAGATATGAATAATAATTGCATGATTTACAGCAGGTTTACGGCATGCAGATATTTTTTTTCTTCGTTCATATTTTTCTCAATTCCATCTCCTCTCTCTTTCAAACACTAAATATATAATATTACCTCAGCTAAACTTGCACTATACAAACTAACTAACCAACATAGCATGATCAGCTATCACCAACTGGCTCTAGTGATCCAACCAGAGGTGGTGTACAGCACATGAGATTTGGTTACCTTTTGGTGCGCTACTCATTTCTATATTGTAGTTACACTTGAAGCTTTCTCTCTCTACTCCAGCTCTATCCAGTAGAATATTTAAACTGAAATGAAAGTACTCTTACATGTAATGCTGTTTCTCAAGCAACCTTACACTATAATCTTGTCGCGATTGTATATAAATGTGATGGTTTTACGGGCGCTTTATGATGCGCCCCGTACCTTTCAATTGCACTACAGTAAAGATACCAGCTACTATTGATTTTAGTAATTCTTTATAAAGTAATTTATTCTCTATTACTTTAGGTAATTACCTGAAACTGTATAATATTCCCTCAGCTGTATTTGCAGTTAGCTATAATACAGTCTTATAGATTGATAATCAATAAGTATAAGGATGTCACTTATGTCATGGCTGCTATAAATAAAACAAGATGGAGTTTAGGCTGTCACTATACTCTCTATAATAAGTAAATAGTGAGGACGTGCTCTATTTACATCACTGTTATGCCTAAGCTTATCATTTTACTAGATTATTAAAACCGTAGATTGTTTACATTATCTCAGTGGCCAGAGGCAGCATGTTATAATGACGTCATGCTATGTATGGCGATATTTCTATTTAACCTTTTGGTAACCAAACACTTTCAACGTCGCTACTGGTGTCATGATTGGTTCTGTTAGGTATAGTATTACATTTCCATATTTTTATATGCGCAGCACCTGTATGATCAGAACAAGTAGTTTGTCCAGCAGCACGCCTCCATAACTCATGAGTATTGAGAACAGGGGTTCACAAAACGTACATTGTTGCTGTGTTTTGGTTTTCATTCAGTATCGATTGCAGTATGTTTTGGCATTTATGCGTTTACCGTTGCATACTGAAGCTGCGACAAGAGCTGGGCTTTGATTGGAAGAACCCAGTTTCTTCAGGAGTGCATGGGACTTGAGCCTATGACACTAACATTAACAAGAAATTACCCATTACACCACCCTGGCGCTATAGGTTTCAGTGTGCAAAAACACGGGTAAAACTTTCTGCTACCGACATGCACATAGCATTCATCATGTTCAGGCGAAATCATTGAATAAGATGTGTAATCTAATCTACTCTCATTGGTAGATGTGGCATCATCCTTGTGTCTCGTGCTGTGCAGCTGTATTTCCTGTTTGGTGATAGCTATGAGAGGACAACTCCTGACTCAGTAATGCATATTACAAACTCAATGGTGGAAAGATAGTGTAGTCATGTAGCAAAGGATATTTAGAGTTGTTTGCTTGCAGTATGGATCTCAAGGGAGACAATTCTGGTATCATACAATAACTACATGTATATGGCAGCAACATCATTGACAGGATTACACACCAGGTGCCCAGGTTAACAGACTGCACATACGACATTAGAGTAGAATCTGTTCCTGCTATTCGCAGTCTATTCAGCTAAAGAGTACACCAGCATTTGCTATAGACTAATAACTGCTCCCACAGTAGAGTAAATGTATCGCATTGGTGCACGTCGTAACATGCTGCGCTCCCAATGTATGCATAGAATATACATGTATCTCTACTCAATTTTTAAAATATGTCTAGGTGGAGATATTGATATTGATGTTGAACCTAGCTTTTGGTATTAAATAGAAGAAATAGCCTGTGTTCTCCATTTGAACCACACCCTGAATGTAAAAATTCACACAGATCTCCATATAATTGTTCAATCCTCAACAAAAGAAGATGCTATTACAACAGAAATCTCACACAGATTAAGTTTTTAAAACGCAATTTATGCAGCATGGAGAACATAGTTCTGTTTTGTAACCGGAGTTATGGCTTTAACAAGTAGCGGTTTATTGGCAAGTATACATCTTCTAAATACCATACAATGTATGCATATGATTCTTTAAAATTTGTGTATTGTTCATAATACAATTTGAATACACATGCTCTCACTACTAGCTGGAACAAGAAGAGTTGGCTAGTAGCTGTGAGCATTACTGAATGCCCAACAGACCCTTGTTTACCCCACAAATCACCAAAAAGTAAGTGCCTTGAGCAAAAATACAAACACATATTTTGTTCAATTAGATAAGGCAAATAAATAACAACAATAATAAAAAGAAGTTTATATTTTGATTCTGGAAGAAACTAAAATAATTATATTAATGTTGCATGTACATGTAGAGTTCATTGTTTGAACCACCGACTTCAACCATTGCTGATATATTTCACTGTACAGTGGGGTTACAGTTCATCGTGAGTAGGAGCAATGTGTTCCGTGTCAGATATGTAGTTGTCATCCCCTGGATATTGTGCTGGGAATATTAGTCTAGGATTGGTTGAGAGAGCGATGAGGTCACGAGGTGAGAACTGTTTCTTCCACTCCTCACTACAGGTACAATAATAATGGTAACTGATGGACATCATAATACAATGTAATGATTGAGCTCAGCTGGGGAAGGATCATCGGTATTTCCACAACCTAATATCAAGGTAAATACATGAAAAAGCATGTTGTGTTTGCTTATATTAAACTAGTGTAACATAATTATCTTTCGCTGTATGTCCGATAAATAATAATTATTGCTAGCTGCCAATTTTGTTCGATTACGGCCGCCGTTTTATATGATTTATATAGAAATTTTCAGTTTTCAGCCATCTGACAAGTGATTAATGTTTCCCCAGAACAACCTGGGCGGTGGTTTATACTCTGTTTTCTGATTGTGCCTCTGTGCCTAACTTGTAATATGCCAGTATATCGTATTCACTTTTTATAACATGAGTTCAAGAGGGAGACGAATGCTTTCAAGCCTAACAACGACTTTCCATAGATACATGTAGTTACATCACTTACATGTAATCAGTAATACGTTGTAATTACATGTGTGTGTACAAGTACACATTGTGTGCGTATATTGTGAGCTACTTGCAGAGTTTTCTCTCTATAACTTCATAAGAATTCAGATTTCACTCACTTTGGATGTTGATCGAAGAGTATTGGTATATATTCATCTGTGGGTAACATCTTACTGAGAGGTCTATGGGAAAGCACCTTGTTTATTCCTCTATTGGTAAGAGCATAGGCTACCAACCAGTAGCTATAGCCTGGTATCACTAGATGATCACTAAACGCCGTGTCCTTTTCCTCATCAAGTATCTTTCTCCCAAGATATCTGTATTCAGAACCGCAGAGCTATATGAGTACTGAATGTGAGCATAACAAACAGTGAAATTATATTGATTCTTTTGACAAGGGAAGACAACTTCTGATTCATCATGTTGACAATTGATTAAAGTATGTGGAATAGCATTAACAGTATGCATACAGTTTAATCAAGAATATTGTTTATAAAATAAAGAGGAGATATATATTTGTAAGCAATGGTACTGCAGCACCACATAAGGTCACAGTGAAGGACTTACAACAGATCCCACTCATCATTCAGCTTCTGCAGATCTCCCCTCATCATCTCGTAGTTAGCCATCATCTCATTAGTGGGTGTGGCATCATCCTCTAGTATTAGGATTCTATTGTACCCTTTTTGTTGAGCCTAGATCAGCAAAAAAAGAGGAAACCATACATGTGTAATATCCTGAAACAGAAATTTTTATTTTGTGGGTTGAACATCAAACTAAGTTGGGAATAGCTCAAGTTCTCGCTGCGAACCTTCAATTTCATATTTTTTGCCTCTGACTAAAACTCTTAAGGCTCGGCTACACGAGAAGCCGTGATGTTTTGACGGAACAACTTTGTTGTTCGTTGGCACGACTCTATAGGTAATGCATAGTACCATTCCACAAGTGACCCTGATTAATATCCAGCCAATAACCAAAGCTGATTTTTAATAAATTATGTAATTGAAGTCATTGTAATATGTAGTATTAACCAGCTACCACAGCGCTCTATGACACCATGAACCGAAAAGGTCAACATGTTGGTCTTTGCATAGCCAAAAAACGGAGCGCCCATTTGCTCTAGAATGAGGTTCCGAAGCCCGAAAAAGAACAATCGGTCTCTCTTGTAGCCGAGCCTTAAGAAGGATCATTGTATCACATGCTACCTATATGTACGCATTTGGGCTACGCAATAGAGTATAGAATAGCATATCTTAAAGTCACCCTCATTTAGTAAGGGATTCCCTCATTTTCAAACTAGATTTTGGCACCCACCCAATCTAAATTAGAAACCCTCTCATCCGAGTTGGATACCTTCTATTCAAATGCTTAATCTCCCACATTGATCAGATGAGCCTGATAGTATGGTGATTGCCTATTACCCCTGCTCATCCGGTGTATTGCATTGTGAATATGATTAACAAAGAGAGAAGACAACTCCATACTCACCTCTTGCCAGATAAAGTAGTGACTTAGGAAGCAGCCAATTTCGCCTTGAGTTAGATGGTCTCTCTTGTGGAAAGGTTCCTGGTATCCTGGTAGAGTGTTTACCTGCAGCTGCTGTAGATATGAGTCATTCAACAATCTACCAATCAAAAACCATATGAGATTGGCGAATGACAAACAGCATGAGTTCTGTTATCACTATAAACATTGTAGCGTCACATGATGAGGCATAATACAATGTACATCTACATCTGCAGTGAGCTAATAATAAAAGAGTACTTTTGTTCCACAGTCTCAATCCGCAGGTACATGATATAACATCACAATCACAACAGAGAGCGCCTTAAAGATTAGCATTCAGAAAGATCTGCCAATAGTAACTAACTTCCTGCGACCTGACCCCCTATAACATTGGACACTCAATGCAATAGCAATTCATATCCAACAAGTAACACACTCTGTTAGTAAGGTATATCCAGTATATCATATGAGAGATCGTCGAGTTAGGTGTATACACTCACTTGCCATCGACAGCTTCAAAGAATATATACTTGTCTATTTCCAGCTCATACATAACGTGCTCCATTAGAGAACGCCTCTGTTTCCTCTTCTTCAGGTTTATAATATACACCTGGATGTAGTTAATAAACATTCATCTAACATATCAACGTCCATCATTTAATCATAAATGTACATGTATATTGTATGCTAAAAACCAAATATAGGCCTAAACAATGGAACTGTCTGTTTAGCTAAAGGACTCTCACCATATCAAAGTCTTCAGACAAGTGAGACCGTCTTCTCTCTAAGTAACTGGAAGGTAAAACTGGTTCTAGGTTCACTGCAAGCAATATCACAATCAACTTCATTATAATGAAAGTATACATGGATGTAAATGTTGCAACGCAATGCCGTCATTCTTACATGTAGACAGCTCCAGTTGTAGTGTTTAGAGTTTTAACTAAATTGTATAGTGCTAGCTACACGTAGATATGGTATTATGTACATGTACATGTAGCTAATCTAATTCGAGATCAACTCACCAGCTAGTTAATTAATAATTAAAAATCTATCAGTATTGTACCCATAGCTATCTTCTATCAGCCACTAAACATGTTACTGCATGGTAACTTATGTAACTTACTAAACATGTTACTACATGGTAACTTATATAACTTACTAAACATGCTACTACATAGTAACTTATGTAACTTACTAAACATGTTACTACATAGTAACTTATGTAACTTACTAAACATGTTACTACATGGTGACTTACAGGCTAATCTTCGAAGCGCCGATATTATATAAAGCTGTCTCCCTTTATCTCCATTCTCTACCCAGTTGCTAGGCAACGATGTCTCTCCGTAGACAACATTATTACATATCATTATTTTACCTCCTACACAAGAGAGAAGAAAATACACAATACAGGAGATTTTGTAGCAAACCATGACCCAAAATGCAACTTTATTCATCTTTACAGCAATATGATTACCAGAGCAGTCTTCCATAATATTAGGAATTTCCCGAACTTCACATTCATTGTTTTTACATAACACGATGGCAACGAATGACGTATTGCGGAATACAATATCCATACTAGCATGCTATTGCATTGTGTACTTGTGTTGACAATTAGCAGAGCATATTTCTAAAGAAGCAGTCGGTTTGTTAAACCCAGGTAGTTGCAACAGTTTCAGAATTTCAAGATTACTAACACGTCATGTCTAACAACAATATTATAGTTCGTGGTAACAGCCAATTAGATATAGGGAATACACTCACCTTGCTCTAATGCAGAGCGTGAGAAACCAACCAGATGAAAATATTTGTTTAGCTCTTGTTCCTTATAGAGGGAATTGTTGAAGCTAAGGCTACTATAATGCTGATTGGTCACGTGAATCATAAATAGACTGTGGACCAAAGGAACATAGAAGCACCCTCTTACTAGTCTATCTGCTATTTTGTCATAGTTTTCACTGTCAGCATAGAACCCCTGAATTAGTACAGTATAGTACACTATGTTACAACAACTATTTAGTCAAGTTTAGAACCAGTCAACAGACAGGCATCAACCAATACCTACCTACACATGGACCTACCTAAATGTGGACCTACCTACACATGGACCTACCTACACATGGACCTACCTACACATGGACCTAACTACACATCGACATTACATGCTTATATATTATCTACAGATTCATGTTGTCGCAACTCTTGGAATCTGAAGGCAATTACGGTGTTACAATAAATTATTTCTACAAACTACGGTCTTATACTAGCGGTAAAGGGACAGTTTGAAACTGGACGTTTCACAACCAGACAGAACTGTCTGGTTGTGAAACGTCCCGTTTCAAACAGGACAGGACAGGACAGTCCAAAACTGTGTAGATTGCATTTAGAAGAACACAACTTACAGATAATTAATTGAGTTAAAAAGTAATATCAAACATAAAAATTAGTTGAACTCTGGTGGTTGGGGTTTGGCGTTTCGAACTGTCCAGTTTTGAACTGTCCACTTTCAAAACATCTTGTTTTGAACTGTCTTTTTCGAACAGGTGCAAATTTTATAATAACGTCGAACAGTGATGCATGTTTGCACTTATAACTGTGTTGATAGAAAAACTTTCTTAATATTGTAAACCATAATTATTATAAAACTATTCATTATTAAATTTCTGCTTTTGTAGCGTCTGAACTACCAAATAATCAAAAATAAAAAAAGAAATCAAAACCAACAGTGCATGTATTTAACCAAGGAGTAAGAAGAGAAGAGGCTCGTCTTGATTTAACTTACCTCATCTGAAATATCTCCCCAGAAGTTGGTGTATCGTTTCCCAGGGACAGTTAGTAGAGGTGCCACCACTAATGCTCTAGATAAGAAGTAGTCATAATTCTAATGTAACAATCGACCATGACACATTATATAAATATGTTACATGTCAACCATCCACTGAGGTCCAGCCAGATAATCATATAACTGCTATAAGTGGGATTATGTTACTAGTTGAGAACTCTTATATCGTCAACTCTATACTCATTATCAAACCAATCCAACAATATTAAAATCATCCTGGCATTTATCTAGAGCCCATCAACGAGAGTTAGGATTACACATGTATATGTATTACTCTCTGGGTATCGTACACATAACATACGTTACTTTCGATCAAACTGCTACTGCAAGTGCACACAGCGATTTCCTTCTGCAGTGTCGGTATACAACATAGAGATACCTCTATGGTATACAACATCCCAATAATTATGTTAAAAGCTGACATTACCTGTGCACAATGGCAGAGTCTATGAGGTCATCTACAAGGTCAAGGTCTCGTATCAAAATGTCAGGTTCCAGAAACTACAAGTAAAGGCGGAAATTTGTGTCATGAAACTAAAACTATTATTCTATCATTACATTGTAGAGACCTTCAGTTAGTAACAGGAATAACTTGACTCTCACCAGTAGATAGTCTTGTGTATTGGCGGAGAGTAGAGCCTCCTGTCTCAAGGTCAACATTATATCGTCATATTCAGTGGGAGACGACTCCTTATCTACACCTTAAACAAGTATGTACCATCTGCATTCTCAATAGGCTAGATTTTGGGAATTTATGGCAAATCTATGTGCCTATGTGCCGTATTAGCATGGTTGCAGTGTAAACATTCTATGTAGTGAATTATCTAAAACATTCCTCTGTAGAAATTGTCATACCTTGGAATGTGTTGAGGTCAATTTCTTTGTAGAAGCCTCTGACATTATTCACCCAACTATTAATGAACTCTATAGATTCTTTTGAGTTCTGTTCTACTCTTATCCTACAGATATCAGTGCATATTATACAAACTGTAGAGATCAATTAACTCATATATCATAGAGTTATCTATTCTCTATAAAAGATTCCATTTAGAGTTATCTATTCTCTATTTACATATCATAGGGCTAATTTCCCCGTATATGCATTCTCTATAGAGTTGTGTCCTCCCTATATACACATGCACTAAGGAGTCATCCACTCTCTACATACATGTACATACATACCATAGGGTTGTCTTCTCTTTAGAATAGGTTAGCCTATCAAGAGTTCCCAGGAAGTAAGGTAGAATATATGCAGAATTGTCTTCTACTACAAAAGCTACTGCGACTTTAAAATCATTCTCCAGTCTTTGGGGAGTTACAGTAGGAGCAGAGAAGACCAGTAACAGTCCCTAAAAAAGCAGAAAAAACAGAAAATTACTCTAATGTTGTGGTGCATTATTATAATATACATGAGTATTGATATACATGTAGTGTGTGTTCAAGATGCTTCTATTTATGATCTCTATATAGTGCTTCATGAACATGAACGTGGATGACGTCTGTGATCGTTGGTCAGTTCTCAAAGATGAATATGCTACCACCTCACGGTTATCCATGGAAGTTCTATATTCTGCAGTTTTCAGTTGCAACTTGAGGTTGAGAATGTTATTGTAATTGCTATTGGTTATTTAGTGTTACTCTCGCACCTATACTGCCCTGGGCAAGGGGTCAGTGAGCAGACTGTCCTTGGCAAGTGGTCAGTGAGCAGACTGTCCTGGGCAAGTGGTCATAAGCTGCCTACTAAAGCACTATTTGCATATCAATAATTTTATAAGTTAGGCTTGCCAAGTTCCACTGATGAAAATCAGGGAGATTCAGCATTTGGGTGGAGGTGTCAATTTTGGGTAGGGTGGAGTACCAAAATTTCAGTTGAAAACCCGGGAGTCTCCTGCAAAACCAGGGAGACTTGGTAAGCGTGTTATAAGTACATGTAGGTAGAAAACTCCCAATGTTTAAAACAATTTTAAAAGTAGTCACATTGGTTTAGTGTTATAATATTGTTAGCCTACACGTCAATCGTAGAACGATACATGTACATGAGCAGGCACTGTATATACATGTATATAATTTCACCTACATATAAAATATGACAAAATAGTGTTCTTCTCTCTCATCATTTGCTCTATTGCCACATGCTATTATATAAACACCATGCATGTAGGAATTGTGGATTTCATTCGATGCTTTTAGATGATAGTTACACAGTAGTTAGTGTATCGTCTCACTTGGGTGTTATGACAATACGGACAGCCTTAAGGGAGATGTATTCAAATTGTATTCTATTTAGTCATAAAGATATTGAATAGACCAGCCCACACAGTCTGTACAAGTATTAGTTACAAGTAAATAGGTTTCCTCTCGCCTTTATCACAGTGATTGGGTATGAGGTATGTTTATTATGTTATTACATTTATTTATAAATATTATGTAGATGCACACTAACAGCCGATCAGTAATCTGTATGTAAATACATAATGTATTGACGTACATTTGTACCAGTGGTTTAGGTCTGAGCACCCTAACAGAATCCCTAACTCGGGCTATATAATATCTAGGGCAGATCACTATATCAAATGCTAGAGTTGTCCTCTCTTTCCCTTCTTTAATAGGAATACTAGAGGAAACTACTTTTATGTTGTAAGTGAAGGTGGTAGGATAAGGGCAACAGTGCATACAGTTGTTTGGGCAATCAGACTGCAATGTTTCACGCTGCGTGAGGAACTTGACATCTCAAAGTAGATTTTTGTAAAATGGCTTACGTTGTCACTGAAGGCCAAATTTTTTCTACGCCAAATTCCAACACCCCTGATCATAATCATAACTAATGCTCACAGTGAGTTCTAACTCTAGAGGTCAGTGTTGAATGATGATGCTCCAAGATGTCGTCACAATCTATATAGCAATGCACCTATGCCCATATATCTTCCATGCACTCACACCACACTGTACATACTATTATATGTATGCCGTCTTCTCTCTCCCCCCCCCCCCCCCCCCCCAGCACCCAGCACTGTGTAAACTAGTGTTTAGGATAATATTGTTATAATGCACATCTGAACAAAGTCTATCCACAATGACTACCAGCCAACTTATTAGATATCTGCTTTAGTGAATGTAACCATACACAGCACCATCCCTGTATGAGTAGCGTATCTAAGTATATCTCATCTTTGCTTTTTTCAGAAATTTATCATCTTTCTTGTGAATGATGATGAAATTAAAGCAAATTGTTTTCATCCCTTGATAAAATAGCAGAAGTCATGCATACAATTCTATTGCCTTCTAAATAATTTGCCAACAGTTATAATACAGTAACATAATTATTTCATTCCTTTCATTGGTTATGAAAATGTTATTTATAGCTTTTAAAATAACTATGCAGGTACACAAACACTATTGTGATTTGGTGTTTTAAATTTATACCTTATTTCCAGCAACCGCTAGTATTGAGTTACTAGTTTTAGTGTGAGAAAAGTAATTTCAATTTTATGTGAAGACAAAATGGTGCGTAACTGATGAGGTATTGGCATATCTCCATCTGTTTTAAGAATACCTACTGGTAGGAATATTGTGATTGGTTATAAACACTGTTTGCAGCATTGCAGTGTGTCTATATTGCTGGATGATAATAATAAACAGATACAGGGGAGATAACTACTACCACCATAACATGTCCTGAGTACAGCATACTTATATAGAGGAGGCAATAGTGTTAGTCTTGTTGGCCTAGCCTGTTAGTGCTTCTAATAATGATGCTAGTTACGTGTATGTAATGACCGGAGCTCCAAGTTCCGCCAGTTAACATTTAGAGTTTTAGTTACAGAGGTGGTTCCTCTGTATAAATATAGCATACACTGTGTGTATCACAAAACATGCTCTTTTGTATTTATATCAGTTTTATCTCATATTTGAACTTTTGAATATGGTTTTTGTTTATGATAAATAATGGCACCAGATATTTTTATGACGTTTCTCCTTATTTTATTTTAACAACTTTTCTATTTCCATCACCAGGAGTATCTTGTTTAAAATTATCTTATTTACAACAAAATATAAATACAGATTAGTTTTGTTTATAAACTGCTGATGTAATTCACTCTGTTTGTAAATGTATTTGATGTGATGTACATTTGTATAGCATAGTTAGCATTTACATGTACTGTTGGTTGGGGCCTGGTATATACATGACTGTAGCATATTTATAATTGTATACTGCATGTACAATGTACAGTACAATGTATTACTGGTAAATGCTAGCAATGGCATTATTATCATCACTGGTAGGTAGGTCTACCATATAGCAGGGCAGTGTATATAACACACATCATAAGATATACGCAGTAATGTGTGCATTAGATGTTTATATAATGTAGTGCATTATGATTATACTTGTACTTGTATAGTACATTATGTATAGAATAGACATTAAATACACATGAGCAAGACCTGACTGGAATATAATGTTAATGATGTACATTTTATTATCTCGGCCAATTATATAATGTATGCTTATACAGTGCTGTTCATAGTCTCTGCTAGCCTGAGTTCTACACCCTCTATATCACAGAGCTTGGGTGGAGGTATCTGCCCCACGCCCACTCTTAACACAAGTTTTCCCATCTAACAGCAATGGTACAGTACAGCATATTTTGATAAATGCACACTCCTAACTGGTGGTTTTGCAATAATTTTCCCGTTTTCATTTGAATATTCATCTTTGGATTCAATATCATAAAATGTGCCATAGTTTTCTATTAGTGTCTTTGCGACTTAAATTTCAGGCACAGGCCAACTCGCAAAAATATTTCCCGCCACACATCCGGCACAGAGTCACGAACACACCGGCCTGGGCCGAAGGTAAAATCTTCATTATCGTGCGAAAAACCCAGATGAGCTAGGGATGGTTTCGCCTGGCCAAGCAAAATCCCAAGCCAATAGCCCTTGAGGGCAGGCCGAACAGCCATCTTGGGATTTTTATTTACGACACTTCACATCACATAATATGATATTAGTTGTAAGGTTTTACTATTAATTTTTGGGTCTTCTTTAGGGCAAAACCTCTGAAGTAGTTATTAACATATTGAGGCATTGGGGTTTGGGGCTTTGAGGTGTGGGGCTATCAAGCTTGCCTTAACAAAAAGAAAGCTGCAAAAAATTCGCCACTCACTAATTCAATAGCACTACACTCTGAAACGCTTTTTTGTTCTAGCATATTATTATGTGTAATACAAGGACAAACTAAATTATACAAATGTATATTCGTTACTTCCACTGCTTACAGACGATTGCTGAAGTCTTAACTTTAACTTTAACTTTAACTATGATCATGTTGAAGTAGGACTTTGAATTACAATAATAGTAAATTAAGTCTCGCAGACAGAAGAATAATGTTTTGAAAAGAATTCTCAACATTTCTACAACGGTGGCAGCAAAGAAGAAAATAAATGTCTTACCTTAAAAATCCAAGAGACGTTCATCTTATGTCCAGCGGTATGATCCAATTACATTATAAACGTCGTTGCTAAGTGTTTATTCCTGGGCACAAGTAAGATGGCGGAGAATCTTACAATTAGGCTTGGTAACAGATGTCTATAATTATAGTTACTGGAAGCTCAGGCACCTTGGTAGGCTTTTCAATTGCCTTTGATAGCTTGTAAACTGCCTGACACACCGTGTTAACTTGCAAACTGTCTAAGACACCTTGGTAGACTTGTCAACTACCTGGGACACCTTGCTAGACTTGTCAACTGTCTGAGACACCTTGGTAGACTTGTCAACCGCCTTAGACACTTTGATAGACTTGTCAACTCTCGAGATACCTTGATAGACTTGTCAACTGCCTGGGACACCTTGCCAGCTTGTCAACTTGCAGAATGCTCACTGCAGATACTTGTACCTCTATAAAATTCTTCTGATGGAGTGAAGCATAGCCAACCCACCCCTACGCCTAGTGTGATTCACACAACTAGTAGTAGAGTATAATTACAACCCTACTAAAATAATACTAAAAGAATAGTAGAATAATAGCTCATAGAACACAGTATAAATATGTGCAAACAATAGAATGTATAGAGATGGGAGCAGGGTTTATTTTACAAGAGCAAACAATGGTGATCCAATCATTGGAGTATTAGTATGTAGGCTCATCTTTGGCCTGATAGACAGGTCTATGTGGAAGGAGTGTAGTGAGAAACTGTTTGCCCAAGGGGGTGATATGTTTGTACAATAGGCTCACACACTGACAAGAGTATAGACAATAGTTTGAACTGGAAAACACATGAGATGAAAATGCAAGACTGTGGACATGGACAGGACGTGTACAGTGTAGAATGGGAACTCTAAAGCAGTTGCCATTGGTAAATATTTTAGAAATATAATTTTAGTATACTGTGTAGGTGTAGGTGGGATAAGATGTGTGCTAACAAGGGTATGTGCATGTCTATACATGTAGCTCTGGTGTAGCAAAACAGAGAGTTTAGCTGCAGGTACATAGTACTAGTAGTGAAATGTGCATGTATGGCATGAAGACTAGTTGGAGTTGTATTCTCATACACTTATTGTATACAAGATCATATACATTAGGCTTGCTAAGTTTCACTGACAAAATTCAGAGAGATTTAGCATTGGGGGTGTCCATTTTGGGTGTGATGGAGTACCAGCAGAATCAGGGAGACCTGGTAAGCCTGGCAGAATATGAGCACTACACAGAACACTCGTGAGTGTCCACAGCAATGTCTTCATGATGTTTCTCCTCCGTGAATCCGTTTTTATTCAAGTTTAATTTTCTTCATAGTTATTATTTTGTTTATTTCTGTACAATTACATTTAAACTGTATGCAACATAATGATTACATGTACATGTAGAACAGGTCTCTATGAAACTACAGTACAGTATGTATGAATAATGTACATGGACACTACATTACATGTGGATGTATACAGTTATAGTCTGCCTTAGACATCTTTACTCTTAAGATTACTTATATATTATGATCTCGTATTCACTTTACTACATGTACATGTACATGTCGATATCCAACACTTACACATACTGTACATAGAACACATAGTACAATAATATTAGCATTTTCAATACTATTGTATCACTGAAGTCAAATTTTACATATTCTGCTATAGATTAGCTAATATTGCAAATAGCCAATATCTACATGTATAGATGTGGTTTGTCTATATCAGTGGTGCCCAAATGGAGGCCCACGCGCCTGATCAAGCCCCCTAGCTAATTTCATCAGACCCTCCACTTGTTGTGGAAAGACTAAAAATTTTATACAATTTTCGATAAGTTTGTTTGGCCGAGAGTGTGTAAGTCCTTGGTCTGTCAATACCGTTTTCACACGTCACACTAAATACTTTTCTTATGCAATTGATTATGTTGAAGATCAGATCTACTTGTAATAAATATTTATTTGAGAAGTGTAAATATGATGCCTACATTCATGTCACATTTGATTACATTTTATGCATGTTTATACATTGAAACACACGTAAACACACACGTAGTTATAGTACAATGAATATCTTTGTACTAATACCTGGTCCCAAGCTTGTGGCTCCTTACCAAAAATAATTGGGCACCCCTAGTCTATATGATATATGCTAGGTTGTACCGGCAGAGCGCCCATACAGAACAGTACTCATTACCATGAGCGAGAGAGACGTAGTAGGAAGATGTTTCAAAAAGTACGATGCCTCTACCATTGTTAGAGCAATGGAGGACTTGGAAAATAATTTTAAAACAGTTTTAATGGCTATGACTGCAGCTTTATACCCAAAATATTTGACTACTACACGTTGAACAAGTGCGTTTCTATGACTGTTGCACCATGGGAGAAAACAGATAGGAAGAAAAATTGAGAGAAGGCAACGTCTAATAATGACTAATAGCTTATACATATAAGTGGTAATAAAGACAGTACACCTATAATTGTCTTAACCTATATTTGTTTCCTCATTCTGATATCCATAGGCATTATTGCAGTGCTCTACTTGAAGGAGCGATCTGCAAGGCTGGTGACTCCCCATGAATCAAAAACCTAAGTAAGCAGAATATACTAGCCCCATAGTTGTAATAAAGTAATCACTGGAGTGCCGTGGTGGAAAATTTTTGTAAGCTACTTGTATTTATCATAACTAAGCCCATAATGCTTGGCCTAGATCACAACCTAAAGTTGTCCCATCTCTCAACTGGTCTTCTCTAAATGAGAGAGGACAACTTTGTATTATGATGTCATGATAGATTCTACATGTATGTCAGTTGGAAAAATCTAAGACACATTTACATCATGTGATAACAGTTACAATGTTTATCGATATCTATTGCTGACCCAGTCCAGCAGATGGAATATATACATGTGCATGTACAATATGTAGTATTTATATTTTAAAAACGGTTTTGAAAGTTATAAGCCAAGAATTAAGTTTCATAATGGTGTTAAAACTTGACTTTGCTGACCTACTCTGAAAAGTTTGTACTAATTGAAATTTCCCCTGGTTGGTCTGTAGGCTAAATTGCAAAAGACCAAGTTTAAAGTAAGTTCATTCATGTAGCAAAAGATTGTATTCTTGCCATGAATAAGAAACTCAAACCCAAAAAGATTTAGCAAGTATCGATGATGTCTCTCAATACATGGAGACACATGAAGCCTGAAGACTCGGTGCTGAATACTATATAATGTAAAGCTAAAATAAACCTTACTTAACAATGAAAAGGCAAGCATGTGATTGTTTATTACAGATGGTAGTATGATAATAACTACATATAAAATATTTTGCATGGCAAACAAAATTAGACGTTGCGCTGGAATACATTAGAACATTACAATCACATTTAATTGTTAGTAAAAAACAGCAAAGTTTCATCATAACATCTTCTCAGCGATTGAAAAGTACAAATATGACTTTCTATTCCATTCCACAGAAAGCGAGATGACATATGAAATCAGGAAGAGTAACTGGATTATCAACCTTGTAGATGAGATCATGATCTGTGTCTGTAGAGCATCTCATCACTTGTACTTTTTCGGTCCAGGACATACAGTCATCACTCCAATCAGTGTCAAAACCTACTGCATATACCTTGATAGTAGTTTTAACACCCACAGACTTTGGCATCTCTGCATCTGTCCAGTGTGGAGTGGCTGCCCCGCAACTTTTCCTCTTAGGACAAGTATTGAGCATTCTGTTACCTGCTGCACCAGTAAATCTAAACCACTGAGTGTCTGCATGCATATCGCAAGCATATCCATTATGCGAATGAGCTCCACCTGGTCTGTAATCACTTCCGTTGTGGTCAAGTCTCCATGAGTCTGTAAAGTTTGTAGCAGTCAGACATTCAGCAGGCTGTGGTGGTTTAGCAGAAGTGGTTGTAGTTGGTGTGGTGGTTGTTGTTGGTATGGTGGTTGTAGTTGTTGTGGTGGTTGTAGTTGGTGTGGTGGTTGTAGTTGGTGTGGTGGTTGTAGTTGGTGTGGTGGTTGTAGTTGGTGTGGTGGTTGTAGTTGGTGTGGTGGTTGTAGTTGGTGTGGTGGTTGTAGTTGGTGTGGTGGTTGTAGTTGGTTGGGTAGATAACTTCATCTTCCTGCATTTTTCAAGATCTTCAACCATCCTAACATAGATGATCCTGCTGCCTGCAAGATGTCTCTGAAGTTCATTGTCAGTTAACTGAAGTTCTCTCCTCTGTCTCTGGTACTTGGTGTACATTGGACATTCCTCTGCCAGAATATCATGTAGAACACTAATCCTCAGGTCATAGTAATGTAATGTCCTACCATTCACACCACCTGAGAGAACGGTAGCATAGCTGACTACAGCTAAAGTCAGCAATGTTAAGATCGGTACAAGTCCCATGTTGAATATAATCAAACTATCTTTGAACGTCAGTGACAGTGTGCAGTAAACAACAAACAATATTAACTTAAATACAATAGTTAGTACTATCATAGTAGATTACCACATGTCACTTCCCAGAATTCCCTCAGTTACATCTTGTACAGCTTCCTCCTATCATCTTCTAAGGCAAAGCATACGCGTATGATAGAGCTTCTACGAGTTCCGGAAGGTAGGGGGGGGGGCATGACCCCAGTGATTGGTACAATATCAATTACAAGGAACTGCTGTAAGGAAGGGATTACCCAATCTTGAGACAATCACTCTTTTGTTAGACTCCAGTGACAGTGTGGAGTAAACAACAAATAATATTAACTTAAATACAGTAACAAGTACCCTTTAGCAATAATATGGTAGATTACCGCATATTACTTCCCAGAGTTCCCTGAGCTAAATTTTGTACAGCTTCATCCTATCATCTTCTAAGGCTAAGCTGTGTTAGAGGTTCTCCTATTAGGGGTGGGGGAAGTGGGGGGGGGGGGGGGTGCTGATGATTCCTAGTGAGTATCACAATATCAATTAGAAGGAACTAGAAATCTTGAAACAGTCACTCTACTTTGAGTTAGACTTCACTGCTTTTTTAAAAATACTGTGTTTGTGGTTATACTTAAACAACTATGGTTATTATTCGTCATATTGGGGATATACTATTATAAAATACATTGCGCATTATTCTACCCTTGCCCTTCTTTAGCTTGAAAATATCTTGTTCGCTTGCACATTTTTAAATTCCCCGATTTATTAGCATTATTCAGTAAATGTGTATAAATGAATGTCTAGCTTACTAACTACAATGTAGCATAGTAGGACATCATTGTAGTGTAAATATGCATTATGGACATGTGCATTGTCGATAGCTTGAGCAAAAATGAGAGATTAAAGTTCATCATGTTCTGGAACTTCGTAAGACGTATCGGATATAAAGTTATCATCTCCTGGAAATAGAGCTGGAAATATCAGTCTTGGGTTAGCTGAAAGAGCTATAAGGTCACGTGGTGCAAACTGTTCCTTCCACTGCTCACTAAAACCAACAATGATGAAACTTTATAAAATAATTATATACTAAGTATGACATCACTAATATTATGACATCATAGAGTATGGCATCTACAATGTAGAGCGACAACACAGACAATACACTGTGTATGACCTCACCAAGCAAGGGTCATCACATGAGAAGCAACATGGGAAGGAGTAACTATGGCATCACACAAAGTATAATGCTACGGAAAATGACTTCACAAAAATAACATATCAACTGAGGCAGGTACATGTACTATGACCTAACACACACATACTGCTATGTACTATATACGTACTTATCATGCGTGTCAAAGAGAATATTCAAGTATATATCAGATGGGACCATCTTAGACAGAGGTCTATGAGAAAGGACTTTGTTTATTCCTCTTCTAGTAAGAGCATAGGCTACGGTCCAGTAGCTGTAACCAGGTTGTACCAGGTGTGCTAGCCCTTTAATATCTCTAGTCTTCAGCAGCGTTTCATCCACGGGGGACCTTCCTAAATATCTAAAGACAATACAATAATACTTTTACGTAATTTTTCCTTTGAAATATTCTTTCTCTTTTAATCAGCTACCGCTATGTACAGACAAATTTTTTCCGTAAACAAACAATTCTTATTAAGTTTAGCTGTGTATTTAAACTTACAATAAATCCCAGTTTCCTCTCAGAGTGCTGATTTCGTTGCTGACTAGCTCATATTGTTCCAGCATGTTCTCTATGGGCTCTGCGTCATCCTCCAGTATCAGTATACTCTCGTATCCTTTCTCTTTAGCCTAAACACCATATTCTTTCTAATCTACATGTATATCTCACAGTATATCCGAAAACTCTAAACATCAATTAAATTTTGCTATTAATTTACACTAATTGTCGAAACTCAATGTGGCTACTCCAGCAGGTAGGTTCGTCACTTAACGATGTCACTGGTCTGATTCCAGAAATGGGGAATTTTGGACATTATTAAGATGTTAAGAAGTTATCTCTTCTTATAGTTTAGCTGATTCCTGATTCGTTAATGAAAGCAAAACTGCCTACCTCTTCCCATATGAAGTAATGGCTTAGAAAGCAGCCTATCTCTCCTCTAGTGAGATAGTCTCTGTTATCGTACGGCTCGACATAACCTGGCATCGTGTTGATCTCAAGGTGAGCAATGTATGACTCATTTAGATGCCTGTATCACAAACAGCAAACAAACATATTACTTCTTTCATACCTATGAATTGCGAGTATAACATGGTACATGTACATGTATGTGTGGCAGGTAAAAGTGGTAATGTGCGGAGATTTGATAAGCCTTTGATGAACATTGGCATAAATAGTTTTAGATTAGAGTGTTTCCAGACATGGTCGTGGACATGGTCATGGTCGTGGACATGGTTGTGGACATGGACATGGACGTGGACATGGACGTGGACGTGGACATGGACATGGACGTGGACGCGGACATGGTCGTGGACATGGACGTGGACGTGGACACATAGAAGTAGAACTCACCTTCCATCAACTGCATCGAAGAACTTGTAGTTATCCAATCCGAGCTCATAGACGATATGTTCCATGAATACTCTTCTTTGTGGTCTCTTCTTCAGATTAATTATGTACACCTGGTAAGGAGTATGGTGTTTGACATAACAACAGAGAGTGTGACGTCACAACATGGAGTATGACATCACAACATGGAGTTTGATATCACAACAGGGAGTATAATATCACAACATGGAGTTTGACATCACAGTATGAAGCATAATATGCCGTACGTTACCATGTCAAAGTCTTTCGAGATCCGAGATGCGTGCTTCCTCTTAATGTGTTGAGATGGCAAGATGGACACAGATTCCCCTAAAAAAAGGGGATACATGGTTATAAATGTACATAATGTGTTACCAAAAGGCAAAATACATTGTATATCTGCAAATAATATACAAGTGTATCACACTGCACATTTGTGGGGATGTGTTTGTTTAACCTACAGACAGCTCTGTACTTTGCTTACACATTAGATTCATGTTTTGTGGTCAACAGCTGGGCACAAGGTAGTATGTGGTGAGTGCATAGACTCGTCATACTAGAGAGAGAACCAATGAATGACACAACAGAAATTAGTAATGCAGTTATTTGCGGTTAACAGAGTTAGCTAGTAAATGGAGGCAAATGGAAGAACAGCGCTTCCCAACACCAGTTCTAGAAACTTCCTAAATATACTATAGATACATTATAGATATGTATGTACATGCATTATAAATATAGTATAGACAATTTATAGATAGATTATAGATACATTTTAAATTGTATAGTAGATCTACTGAAGACTTACATATAAGCCTACGGATTGAGTACTTTACGTAGTTTTTTCTGCTTTCTTCATCGTCTTCAAACCAGTCGGTCGGCGGGAATATCTTACCATACTCTATATTGTTACACACCATAATATTACCTCCTGAAAAACAAAAGTTATACAATGTGATTAATTTTGCAAATGTTTTTGCAACTTTTAAAAAACAGTAGGACTAAAACAAAAGCTTGGTAAAAGAAGACTGAACCAATAACCCTGTTCTCGTTCCTCAAACACCAGCCTTGTGTCACACGCACACATCTCCCTTTACATCACTTGACCACGTTGAAAATTGAAATAGCAGCCTGGGCCATGTTGCAGCCATGTACAGTACATGTATATACGTGTGTGCATGTGTATGCACAGGTATTACAAAAACAATATTTTGTTCAAAATTATAAAATATTGTTCTATGTAGATATCAGTCTTACATGTATATTAACACTTACCATGGGCGGACTTTGAGAACCCAACTAAGCTGAAATGTTGATTCATATACTGCTCTTTGTACATGGAATTGTTGAAACTGAGGCTTTCGTAGAATGGTTCTTTGATATGAATCATGAATAGACTGTGTACCAGCGAAACAGGAAAACACCCTTTAATCTTTCTCTCTAAGATCGAATTTGAAAGATCTGAACTGACCTGATCACCCTGAAAGTAATATCAAACATCATCGTCAGGAGCCAAGTCATAACGTCATAACTCTCTACTAGTTAGATGGACAACTCTGTGTTCTCGATATCGTTTATGATCCTAGAAATCTACTACCAGAATATTATTGTTGATAAAGATCGTGAAAAGACTAGTGATAACGGTCATCTGCTATGTAGACCAAAAAGAATTAGACTGGCTTTTCTCAAGTCTAGCCTTTGTTACGTCTGTTACAGACTCTATTCACACAAGATCGACAAGGCGAGTGGTAAATCGTGTAGTTATTGTAACAAATTAGAAGTAAAACTAGCCTCGTTTGATATTTCCTCCCAAAAGTTGAAATACTCTGGGAGCTCTTCTGATCTGACTCCAGCGTGAAGCATGGGTGCAACTATCTGAGTCCTGTAATATAAACGTGAGACTACGTTGCACAAAGGGGAAACTGAACTATTGCCAGAATTAGTTGGGTGGTCATATTAGCAAAGGGTTGAATGAATTATTTAGATATGGCATTGTCCACTAACAAGGTTACTAACGACTGTAAATTTGATCATACTATTGTAGAGTCAAGTCAAGTATGCTTGATATACACTGTACATTACACATAGGCTGATGATACACCAATAATAAAGGATGATACTGATTTTAGATGACATTACCTGCCGACGTCAACAAGCAGCTACATGTATGTAACAGTACGAGATGCATATTATGTTACAAGTAAATCTATACAGGTTTAGTAAGCAGCCTAATAGCTTACATGTACTTCTAAGCAATACAGTCAAAGTCGAGACATGAAAGCAACCAAGGTACTACCGTACACCCCTATCTCAACCAGTCTCGGTGCAGAAGTGAGAGAAATTGGATTGTTGTCCCCTCTGTGAGTATATCATGATTATATATTTACAATAATATTACATAATATGTAGATCGCCACTAAACGTAATATTACTCATGTTGAATTACATGATGCGACAAATGCTTGTAGATTAATATAGTCTGCTGTAAATGTGCAAATACTTGTACTCTGTATTACTGTATTACTTAGTGTATTACCTGTGTACAATAGCTCTGTATTACTGTATTACTTAGTGTATTACCTGTGTACAATAGCTCTGTATTACTTTATTACAACTCGGTGTATTACCTGTGTACAATAGCTCTGTATTACTGTATTACTTAGTGTATTACCTGTGTACAATAGCTCTGTATTACTGTATTACAACTCGGTGTATAACCTGTGTACAATAGCTCTGTATTGCTGTATTACAACTCGGTGTATTACCTGTGTACAATAGTTCTGTATTACTATATTACAACTCGGTGTATTACCTGTGTACAATAGCTCTGTATTACTGTATTACAACACGGTGTATTACCTGTGTACAATAGCTCTGTATTACTGTATTACAACTTAGCGTATTACCTGTGTAAAATAGAGGAATCTATGAGGTCATCAATCAAGTCAACGTTGTATATCAGCAAGTCAGGTTCTATAAACTGAAACAAATAAAATTGAATTAGTTTAGTCAATGCGCAAATTGTACATTTGTGCACATTTGTATATCTCATGTATACTTTATGTACATGTACATGTATATCTCAGCTATTGTTAGGTGAAAAGCATCAGTGCTGCAAGCAAAGACATCACTGTGTGTTCACATGTGATCTGAATGTATTAAATTACTGTTACTCTTGATTAAACTGCACTGCAAACGTAGAAGTGAGGCTATTATTCAGTTACCAGTATATAGTCTTGTGTATGAGCAGAGAGTAGAGCCTCCTGTCTCAAGGTCAACATTATGTCATCATGTTCAGTGGGAGACGACTTTTTATCTACACCTGAAACAAGTATTACAGCAAATATCTATGTAATGTCAACTAGAAGCAGGACGTCAGTTCTTAAATCCTGCATAGAAGGAAGTAATACTAATACAATGCACTTTGTATTTAACCAATTCTTAAAGGAAATGCGTTAGCTACTACATGTATTATTACAACTGGGAAATGAACCTGTTTTCCCTTGTCATGCGAATATTCTCCCTCAGAATAATATAAAATCAGACGATAAACGTATCTACATTCTGTGATACACATGGGGGCCATGTACTGATATGCATCACACAGTACATATATACACTGTATTATGATTAGACCTTATGATTAGACATTATTTGAGGAGGAGTTTTCTTACCTTGGAAGGTCTTAAAGTTGATATCTTTGTAGAATGAATTGACATTATCCAACCATTCACTGAGAAGGTCAAAAGATTCCTTTGAGTTTTCCTCTACTCTTACCCTGTAGATATTAGTGGATGTAATAATATAAACATATCCATGGAGTTATCCTCTCTCTCTCTCTGTAGACACACGAGCCATAATATTACACTCTCGACTCGACTGACAAGCCATAGAAAAACCTACACTCTCCATGTACATATACCTTTCATACATGCCATAGAGTTATCTGCTCTCTATGTACATAACACAGCGCTATTTGCTTTCTCTATATACATGCATGCCACATCGTTGCGTGCCCTCTGTACACATAATATTATATAGTTGCATTTTTCCCTAAACACACACTGCGGAATTATTTACTCTCTACATACATGTACATACATACCATAGAGTTGTCTTCTCTTTAGAATAGGTTAGTCTATCAAGATTTCCCAAGAAGTAAGGTAGAATATATGCAGAGTTGTCTTCCACAACAAAGGCTATTGCTACTTTAAAATCATTCTCTAATCGTTGGGGAGTTGCTGTGTATACAGAGAAGCTGAGTAGCAGACCCTGTAAGGAGAACAATCATTGACATCATTGAACTAATAAGGTACATTGCAGAGATGATAGTGTAAGTACCAACACTAATAGTAGTGTTGGTGGTTTTTGTAAGCTTTGGTACACAGGCTACTGATTCGCTTGAACTGACTAGACATGATGTGTTGATTGTAGAGATAAATTAACTTCAGCTGAAGTAGAAAAGTGGAACTGTCAATAAATGTATAGAATAGCATGGTAGTAACATGGTTCATCATCATTAGAACGCATGTATTAATACCATACATCTACATGTACATGTACAGTATACATGTTGATACAGGTATATTAATACATGTACATATATGTAGAAAGATAAAGGTGCATGCATGTACTACGTACTAAATGAGTTGCAATGTAAACTTAGGATACACTGTACGTACAGCCACATGCTAATTGTAGGCTGTACATGTAAAGGTGCCAGCAATTTTACTGTACATTAACTTTGCTTATTAAAATGTAATTATCTGGAGTATTCTATTAGATTTCTGGAAATCTGCCATATTACAAAGATGGGACAAACAATCACTATATACACGTACATTATAATACAGCTAACAAAACAATCTCGTGTGGTACATGTAGGAATGGTGTTGCAGAATACACATGTACTCCCCCCTCCCCGTTTCTAAACTCAATGGTACACAACTCCAAGGAAACTATCTAACATAGAGCTTGCCTACTAACGTAGCGATATCACCTGTACATGTGCTGTACTAGTCACTGGGGACCACTACCATACACCTGGTGGTGCATTGAGAGGCACACTTTTGAATCATTAATATTTATTTGTTGGCAACCTGCTTGAGAGGTCACTGACAATTTGTCATTATCCTTTGTTTTCTGGTTGCCATGGTAACAGCTCAAGAGGAAGTTGCTAAAATTATTCTTATATTTCAGCCATCATATAACCACAAAACTATTAATATAATATAGGAAGAAAGTAATTTGTCTGAAAAACATGTCAATTCCATAGCAATAATTCATCTGTCATTTTTTTATTTGGTTCAAATCAAGTCACGGCTTGAGCATTCTTCTTGTTACCGTATCAATACTCTACATTGAAATAAAACCTCTAACCAATCACTTGATTTTACTTATACTATTGAAAAAATATTATTTCAAAATATATGCCATCTCTGCTAAAGGCAAACCAGGTGTCTTTTACTTCTCCAACAACAAAATGATGTCTTCGATAGATCAAAGTCGCCAGGCAACATTCCAGGCAACATTCGCTCTTATATTTACATAAACCTGGTAAGTAGTTGGCATTCAACAACGAAATTATGATGTGTTTCAACAGTTACAGATGTTAATATTGTAACTATAATCTGCTCTCCATACTGCTCGTCTGTATTTCACATTTTATCAGACTTTCGCCTTTAGTTTTACATTTTCTAACTCTCATGGCATTGTTTGTTCTCACTTGGCCCACGAGTCATGTCGAAGTCTACTCTGTATTATAAGTTTTCGAGTTTATGTTTGATATATCCCTATTACATTCTACATGTACACCACCAAAAACGAGTATTTAACTATGGCAAATAGATTAGGTTATTTCAGTGTTAAACCAGATGTACTTTCCAATCGTGGTAAAACATGGATATTTCTAAGAATGGAACCATGGAACCAAGGTGAGTCACAGCCATGGAAACTTGGTTAATCCAAATAAAGGGTGTGGACAATTTTTGAGGTTCGCAAGAGAAAATATGAAGCTACAAGAGCTATCAGGTGTTTATGTCTACGTTACCAAGGTTTTTTAACATAAGGTCATACATACACACATGCATCTGTATGTTCATTTCATATGACAGCCTGAAATTCTAACAGCTTTCAGCTGCATAGTTTAGTCACAAATGATGTTTTGGCACAAATCCAAATGCTTGTCTCTCAGCTATTGGTAATATTACAGTATCTACACTGTATGTACAGAGTGCAGACAGTCAGCTATGATTGTAGTATATAGTTACATCGTAGACTAGTTATATTTTGTTAGTGTCTCACATGAAGATATAAACCCATATGCCTCACTGATTTGTCTTACCAATTAAATTGCATTAATGGATTGTAAATATAGGCTACATGTATGTGTCATAACATCAGGTATAGGCTGTCAGCTGTGAAGACAGGACTAGAGCAAAACGGTTTATAAACCCGAAAGCGAGTAAAATAATTGATTGTATTACACTGTACCTCACGTAACTGCTGAATAATAAATTAATTTCCTTTGCAAAAATCCATTATGCAAGTTTCAATACAGCAGTACACATGCACACATAGCATAGGCAGAGAGTCGCTGGTATATGCGCTGCAATATATGTGCATGTATATGCAAGGTGTAAACCTACATGCATGTTGATTTGTGTATATACATAATATGTAAATTCATATGATGCTAAGTATTAGCTAGATATTGTACAATTATAACAGTGTACTGTACATGCTCACAGTATCCATAGACACGGTATTCACAGATGTACAGTATGGATGTGTGTTAGACAATATAGATATAGTTGTTATATACTTTGTATGTACAAGCAGTATGTCATATATAAGAACTCCATCAGTATAAATATACAATGTACTTACCACAAGTATGGAGCTCCCCAGCATGTTTGTGAGCCACTATATTGAATTCTAACACATATGTCATAAATACATGTATTATAATCTATCCACGCCACTTCCTCCACCTCTAGCTAAGATAATGTCTGTCTCTCTCGTTTCTCTACTGACTATTAACTGCACACCTCACCATACATTGTCTACAGATGGTACACAGTGTACACCGTCTTCTCTCCTTCCCTTCTCTCTATATACTGCATGGTGTATTACTACTCTCATTATGCTAATGTATGGAATCCATGAATTGTTATGGTGAACACGCGTGTGATTAATGACTAACCTGTCAACTGGAACCTAGCAGCAAAATATTCTTTCTCACCACATTAATATATGGAAATTATTTTAAGGTAATTTTTCTTCGCTGGCTTCCATGTGGCATTCACATTAATATCATGACAGAAATAGTATGTAGGCTAGGATGGGTGTATTATGTTTCTTACAACTTGCAGTTCGTGATAGTTATATATAATGTACGTATATATTATGATATGACTATATGTAGGTAATAGAAGTAAGTTTTGGGAGTTGCTGTACAAACCCATGAATATTGATATTATATTAGTCTAAATATTATAGTACATCACACTGCAGACTATAGACTGATCCATGACGATCCAATAATGTCGGAGTGTCCCAAGGAACAGTCCTACCCACTTTTTACATGGGAAATGATTTAGAGTACATACATGCACAATCATGTAGGTGCTATTCCATCAGCAAAGCATCGAGTTGGTGTAGAGATTGAAGCATTATTTTAGACAACTTTAGCCTCAGGTTCATCCCTCACTCAAGGTTGTGGAAGAGAAGTTAATCATTGCTCATAAATGAACTTCTAGTATAACTATACAGTAATGTATGTGTCTACATTATATATGAGATAAAATACATGTATGTGTACATGTACATGTACATGTACACATATATGTACATATATGTGTATATATGTGTATATGTACATGTATGTGTACATGTGCATCGTATTTCAGCTACAGTTTTTGCTCAGCTCTGATTTCATTCTCTGTATAGTGTATGGCAGTAGCAATTGTGTCATTATTGCTCCTGTACTCACCTGACTAAGTAAAGTCCATTGGATCACAAGTCATGATCCTTTCCAAGTTTACCATATTTGGTATTCTTCAATATCAGCATCTTCTAGCCTACATGTACATTTCGGAAAACAAGGACTGGTAAATTCAAATATTTTACTGATTGGTTTTACCTATGGACTCCCAGCTATATGAATACTCCACACCTCTAGCTAATCCAGGGGGCTAATGGGACACCACATTGGGGGCTGCACGTTCGTCAGTGTCTGGATAAAACATTTCCTGACCAATTGATTGAAAGAGATGGGCCAAAAATAGGACATTATTTCTCACATACGTCTGCAGAAGTGCTGTATATTTTATTATCCTTCTATGACTTACATATAGTATAATACTCGTATGTATATCATATGTATAGCTTGTAATATACAGCATGCTTTGTACAAAATACATTTGTAGTTTTTGTAAGATGGTTATGTTATGGAAACTTGTGAAGGTGTATGCGCTTCTTGTTGAGGTACGGCGATGCTAGTATGAAAGAACAATGTGGATGATCAGCTAGCCTAGTACACTGCCCTCCAGTCCTGACTTCTTTGCTACTAAGGGCTGCAGCTCTCACATTGACCTCTCACAATGACTTTATCTGCTGAGTAGAACTGTTTCGGTGAGAGGCTACTGTACCCTTCTCCAGAGGAGTGAGTGGGCATTCAATGTTCACTCACCAAATAATAAGTAGAAATTTAGTTTCACAAGAATGCACTTATCAATTTAAAAAGGAAGTAGAAATACTTTAATAGATACTTTTATAGATTAGCTTAATGATTGATCTCCTTGATCTAACAGAGACCAGCTCTGTGAGCACCAAACACCAGCTCTGTGAACACCAAACACCAGCTCTGCATTTTCTTATCATGGCATCAGCAGGCTGTGATGTTACAATTATAATTATGCCGAGAAAGTGTGAGGTCTTATAAAGTCTACTAAGAACTAAAAATTATTCTAGTGTGAGCTATTTAGATTGAATGTCAGCTACATTGTAGTTAGTACTTCACAGAGTTCCAGTATCTTATTTTTGTAAAGTTTACCAAAGCTAAATTCCAAACATGTTTTGAAAGTGACATGTAGGGGAATGTCCAGTTGCACATAGATGGAATCGGCATTTACAGCCCAATCCTGACTCATCTCATCCCATTCCAACTTGCCTCCGTCCCGGTAGCTTCACAACCTCGATTTTTTACAACACTGTTTCCAAGATGACAAAGAGGCCTACAGCAAGGAGAAGGTAGTGATTGATCTCTTTTACTTCTCCAGATTTACAATAGTTATGATGAATTATTATGTTGTGTCTCCAAGAGGTACACCAAAGTGTTGGCGAAATTCTTGCATTGACAAAATCAGGTGTGACTACAGATGTGCACTATATCCTGGAGATTTTCTCCACACATCCTTATGTTATTGCATCACAAGGCTTGGAATGGTGTTCCCAATACAAAAAAATGAGGTAAGACAACTTCAAAAACCTAGCTGTGGAGGCTAAGCAGTTGAATTGACTACAACTCCCCCTCCCTTGGTAGGAGAGGTCAGCTTTGATAGCCTAAAATCTCTATTACTTTCGGTTACTTGTTAAAAAATCTCAGGATTTATTAACAGTGGATAATTCTGCTAATAATAGTAGACGTCGCAAACATGATTGTGTACATGCAGTAATTAGAGTCATTCAGTATCATAAACATTAGATCAGCTAATAAAAACATTAATTGCTGCCGAAAGATTGATTTTATTCTGGTTGAAACAGCCTTTCTTTGTTATACAACAACATGTAGGTTATCATTTCTTTTTTAAGAGTGAAGATACATACCCTTTACAAGACTGGCAGATAGCTGAGTTTACCTGTGCAACCAGCTGTCTTCTTTACACACAATATGTGCTTTGCTAATAGCTTGCACACTGCTGTATGTTTTCACCAATGGAGTACTATCACCACCCATCCCTACTGACAGCAACATGTAAAGCGGGTTTCCCAACCTGGGGTAAATTTTAGAAATCTAGGGGTGCAATACAAGCTAATAACTGAATACATTTTTGACAGACTGCTAATTATGAATTATCATTATCTATTACCGAACTGAGCATCAAATGGATCACTGATGCAACTGATGTTGAGATAAAACCAGTGTGAAAGCCATTTAAGACACTACAGTCTATGAAAGTTACATTACATATCATACCATATTGCATTTCATAATATGCAATACACATGCCCAGTGTTGCATATACAGTCATGTAATTACATGCATATCCTACCAGAGTTGTCTTCTCTCTTGTTGTGTTTTTTCTTTGCATTTTCTCACAGAGACCGCTCTTAAAAGTGCGTAAAGTCGTGAGAGCTCAATTGTTTTTTTTTTCAATTTTATGTTAAAAGTACAATTTTTGTAATCTTTTTCTTTGTTACATGCTATTTATATACATGTATATAGGTATTTTTTATGTTTTGTGACATATGTGCTATTATTAGTCTCAGTCATTCATTCATACCGTAGCTCTCTCAGGGTTTTGGGCCAAAATAAGCAATAAAAGATATTTGTTCTAATGTGTGGTGCATATGTATCAAGGGCCTGTCTTGTTTTGTGTATCTTATCTAAATTATAATTAGAAGTTGGCTCAATACCTTCAGCCAGGCACCTTGAAAAAAGTGACAATCTTGCCTCCTTCCTCCGTTCTTGTAAAGACTTTATGCCTACCTTTTCCCTCACCTGTTTAAAACTAACTTGCCCTCAAATTTTATAAATAAGTCTTAGACCTTATTTTGTACCTTTTCAATTTGTTGAAATGGGTACTAACTGTAATTGTTTCTTGCGCTATCTAGATAGCGTTTTCATAATGCAAGAAAAAACTGAGTGTCAGTACCTAGACATTGATGCACACATTGTTTTTCCATAGCGTTTGGAGCATTTTTGCAACATCAAACTGAAGGGCCGTTTGAACCAAACTGGAGGTGACAATGTGTCACTTAGGTTTTCTAACTGAAGCGCTGACCCCAGCAGTCACCTTGTAACTGCCTCCTCAAGGTAATACTAGAGCATAATTGCGGTAGCTTTTACATAGTGGTAGAACCCCCTCTTGTTCTATCATTATAGTCTAATCAACAAACAGAAAACAGATAAACTAGGTCATGTTATACATTTGACTTGCCAACATCAGGTAAACTAACCATACCAGGAACACCTATCTGTGTATCACTTTCATACAAGTTTAGTAATAGTGAACTAAATGAAAATTAAACTGTAGTCTATAGAATAACATCTAAACCAATATATATCAATATAATTTTAGAAGATCCTCAATTTATTCAAATCCAACAAAAATATAATCACCAGTAAATATGTTTCTTGTTAGAGTAAGTGTGTAGTAAATACCAACAGCACCAAGAGTATTATGTTAATAGATTATAGTCACAAAATCATAATTTTCTTTTATATAATAATTAAAATAAAAGTCGTGCTGTGTACCTTGAATATATAAACAATATTGTTTACTACTAAATACATGTCTAATATTCATGGAAATCAGTCTATAGTGTCTAGTCCTGGCTGTACTCTGGTATATTATGATCAACATGGTAGTAGTACTTGTGTAGATATACATGTACAGTGAGTGTCTGTGTGACTGTAATATAATGAGTTAACTGGGTAGCAGAAGAGTACACTGTACTTGCAGAAGGTTGAGTACACAGGTAGAGAACAGCATAGCCTAAGATCCAGCCTATATATGGTTCTCTCAATGTAGTGGTCAGCAGCATTAGAACTCATTCTAGGGAAGGATGTGATCGAAGTGCACACAGAAAATAAAACACAATCTCCAAGAGCCATACATTTCATGCAGTGCATATTGGTATTACAGTCATAATTATTATAGTGTTGAATGAGCATAATGGGAAGTTGTCTTCTCCAAATCTCTTCATATGATAAATATTAAATAACTAGAACCTAGTAATGTCTTTGGTTATACTCTAATGTTGTAATTATTGTATCTATTAATTGATCCTGCTAGTACAAATTATTGAAAAAACACCCAATTGCTGCCTTGAACACTGTATGACTGTACAAGTTATGTATTATTATATTATTGTATGTATGGGTACGATGAGATTGGGTACGAGCATATTGACTGCAGAATGGACCTACATGAGAAAAAGTAAATAAGTCATTTTGCAGCTAAGCAGGATTGAGTAACAGAAAGCGGTTTCTTGAGACCGAGCCTAGATACCACTGTGTAGCAGGTAGATTAAAATATGGTTTGGGACTTTGGGTTGCCCAGCAATTGATGGCAGTAGCTAGTGTACACATACACTATAGAAGGTACTGGCTGAAGCAAGGCACTCTAGTGAAATTTTGTGTTACAATGGATAATTTCTACTCAAAATCATCGGATTGTGAATAAAACTGGCAGAAAGAAGCAGAAGCCAACTTCTACCTTCTTGTTTACACAATAGAATAAATGAAAGTTATCAGTTATTATAATATACAGAACGGAAGGTAGTGGTTTTCTTCACTATATTTATTGCAAAGACTTGGAAGTACAATAAATACATAACTGAATAAAAATAACTGCTCTCCCTTTAATAACTGGCAGCCACCAATTAAAACACAGTAGACATTTGATATAGAACAAACCCTGGCACCACATTCATAAAATAGAACAATTATACACATGATATTATATAATAATGTAGCCTAAATTCCCAAGGTCAATAAACAGAGTAGCCGCTAATGTGAAGAAACCAGGCTAGAGGAGAATTCTGATTGCTATAAGTATGATAAAGTGGACTAGTAGTTAGGCAGGCGGAATAAGATAAATAATATACAGTATAACTATTAGCTATTCATAGACAAGTATTTATAGACGGGTGTCACAGTAAAATAGAAGCACCAAAACCAGTGTTAGAAATTCTATTGTTGAATAGGCTGACGATTAGATAGCTAAAATAATATAATTATATATAATTACAATAATATAATATGATATATAATATGCATTTACAGTAAATAAGGCTAGATGTATGTACAGACAAGGTATAGATCAATTTCATCAGTACTGGTTTATATATAGTATATATAACCAGAATATAACATGGATGCAGCTATAAACAGCCCAATAAATTATTAAGAATTCCCACCAGTTGTTAGCAGACAACCCCCAATTCACATTTATGCACATTGGAATGTTATAGTAGACGCTGTACACTGTTTGGTCCAAAAAGTACAGTAATCTACTATCACAAGGAGGGATAACTCTGGATATAGAATATCAGTGTATATAGTATAGTAGTCTATAAATAGCATGTCTAAAGAATAGTGCAGGTACACAGTCCACAGTCATACGAGGTATAGTCTCAGCTCAGGCATCGAAAGATCCCTGGGGTTGAGTGGCTGCCATTATAACTGACATATCACTAGCATTAGCCCAGGTTCCTCCATCCTCATCAACGTTATGAGGGCTTATGTAGTTAGTTATAGACTCCAAGGATTTCCTGGCCAGGAACAGAGGCCATGGTTCTTTTCCACATGACCTTTCCTCGTCTGCCATTGTTAGGAGAGTACGAGATGGCTTCACTGCAACAAGTAAAATACATTGTATCACTACATTGTATTACTACATTGTATTACTACATTGTATTACTACATTGTATTACTACATTGTATGATTACATTGTATTACTACATTGTATTATTACATTGTATTACTACATTGTATCATTACGTTGTATCATTACATTGTATTATACATTATTATACAATGTAATATACAAGTGTACAGGTAGCTGCAGTAGAATACAGTGAAAGACAACTTTTTATGGACTAATTCAGAGCAGAGAGACCTGACAACTAAGTAAACAACTGCACACACTACATAATACATACTAAATGCAAACGTGAATGTAATAAAATTCTATAATAATAAGATATACAGTGTACATGGTAAATGTTGAATGCACTGGAGTAAGTCTACAATATTCAATATAATATAATACACATAGACCTACACTATACATGGGCGGATTTACTGTAGGTCGCCAGGGTCTCGCGACCCCCCTTTTATTTGCAGAAAAAAAATTGAAATTGATTGATTTTTGGCCATATTCAAGGATTTTCCCCATTTAGAAAGTTTTCTATGGAGGTCGCCATGATTTCCATAGTAACTTATTAGGATCGCAGTAAATGTAGCTTAAGTTTCATATTCCTGCATGTAACTCTTAGGTAGATCAGCAAAGTCAATTGATTGTGCTATCAATAAACTTCTTGTAGACATTCTTGTTTACTGTACAGTCAAAGTTTCCTTGGCTAAATCACTGAATGAATCGGTGATTGCTTAAAAAATTAATCAAAATAATTCTAATAATATCACCTTTACATTTTCTAGAAAGAGTTTATTGTAGGCCTACCACTTTGCATTTTAGCAAAGTTAATTCTTTTTTCCTATTTTGTCTTGGGTAATTTCCTAGATTAGGGGAAAATAGGAACTATCACTCAGAGTTACGAATATTCAATATTTCATTATTATATTATGATTATTTGAATTTTCTTAGATCCCAGATTCGAGATTCAGATTGGGGGAAAAGAGGAACTATCAGTCAGAGTTATGAATATATGAATTTTCAATTTAGTTTTTTATTAACAACAGGACATCATGAACATTATGATTATCTTATGAATGATAATCCTAATGCTGCTTACAATGATTGTCTTTTTAAAATATAATTTATAAATGATTATAATTTTAAAATATTAAATTAATGAAATATAAATAATAATTATTTACATTTTATTAATTCAATATATGAAAATTATAATCATTTAGGTTGTCATTTTCTTGTTTTGTAATGCAGCCTAAACAATATTGTTGATGTTATAACTATTAATTGTATGAATTTTTGTATAAAAAACTATTTAATATCATATCTATTAATTACTATCAAATGCAGTCTTTAGTTTTTCATAGCATAACTTTCTGCCTCCAGCGTCCAAGGGTGAGAGTTTTCCCAAGGCTTGAAATCCCCCTGCACAAAGGGTCCTCTTCATGTTTTAGTCTTTGGTTTCAAGTTTTCATGGTCTCTATGAAGCCTAAAAAGCTTCGGCGGCCGGGGCTCCGCCCCGGACCCCGTTGGGGGGGCTTACAGCGCCCCCCCAAACCCCCCAGCTGTTGGTCTCGGGCGCTTCGCGCCCTCGGCTCGGGTGCTGCGCACCCTCAATAAATTTCCTTGGTGGGCAGGAGACCCCCCTTTCTGAAAGTTGAAAATCCGCCCCTGCTATACAACACAGTACATACTGTGTGTATAATATATACAATGTATGTAATACATACTGTGAGTACTGGTGTAGGTATCGAAAGTGTTTATTGACAAGGAGTCATAAGAACTGTATGAAGACATTGATGAGTCAGAACCGTTGTATCCAGAGGTCAATGAGTTCGGCAACCAGTCTCCAAAGAAGACGGCAAAACATAAGATCATGACCTGTATAAATAGACAAGACCACTGTACAGTATGACGTAGTGTAGACCACCAAGAATGTACAGTTATGATGTCTTTATAATGGCAACAAGGAGTTGCTTTCTCCATACTATCTTCACCATAGAGAGGATAACTCCACATTGTAGTCAATAGACTGTAAACATCTGTGTACTCCATCAACAGAAATAGAGTTATAATATATCAGTACTGTGAGTACTCGTGTAGCGTGTTTTATATACATTCATAATATAAAATTGGGAGAAATTATGCATCTTATAGACCAATTAGTTAGATAATGTAGTTGGTACACTGACTGACTAACTGGCATACTGACTGACTAACTGGCATACTGACTGACTCACTAACTGACTGACTGACTCACCATGAGACATATTCCTGTCTGACCAGCACTCTGCTGAGGTGTCAATTTCTTTATCATGTTCTGTAGCTTACTCAGCTGGGCCATCAATGATTGGTTGCTTCTCTCAAACTTGTCACATTTATTCCTCAAATCAGAGTTCTCCTGCGATATGTCTTCCATTCTGTAATCAGACAATATTACTCCAATATAACTAGAGCCCAACCGTGTAACTACATAGTGCCACTCCTATATCACAATACTACTCCAATGTACCTAGAGTTCAACTGTGTAACTACATAGTGCCACTCCTATATCACAATACTACTCCAATGTACCTAGAGTTCAACTGTGTAACTACATAAAGCCACCCCTATATCACAATACTACTCCAATATACCTAGAGTTCAACTGTGTAACTACATAGTGCCGCCCCTATATCACATCACATAATTAACCTGAATAACACTGGCATATGACACATACTCCGAAGAGAACATAACTCCCAGTAGATAATCCATTTAGACTGATGAACCAAACCATCCAGACACAGAGGGGGACAGTATAGGACTGTTCCACAGTATGTAGATCACATAAATATACTCAAACTAATAGATATTACAACATACTTCACATGTCCACCAATATAACTATGGCTGAACCTCAAACCAGGAGGGAAAATTAAGTTAAGTTCTTGTGGACTCCAACCACCTTATAAATACTGTGACCACTAGGTAAATGCCAATCTGATTATTTATTTATTTATGCTAAATATTACTTTACAATGTAGATTGAGAAGTGGTAGAATAGATAACCACTCTAATTACGATTAACCACTTGATTTTAATGTCTGTAATATCATGGCTGATGGTGAAAAAATTAGCATAAATTTTGCAAGCAGCAAGTTTGCTGCAGTATTACAACATATTGGATTGATGAATAATTAGCTACTTGATGGGTATTAGCAGAGAGCCCAGGTGAACAGTGCATGTGCTAGCTGGGCAGTTAGCCTTAGTTCAAAGCGATAATGGATGATATTTGAGGGAGAGCTGATAGTGGTAGTGAATTGACACAAGGCTAAATGCTTGCACCTAATGCAGGTGGTTAAGAGCCACAGCTGTCTGGTAACACAGTACAGTGGAGTGTTGGTAGTTACCCTGAAGTAAACATGCTACACAACCAAAGATCTTGTATATGACATTCTGTAGATTACATAATGATATATAGTACTATATCACCACCATATATGGGGTATACCAGCTACCAATATAACCATGTAAATACAGTGGATTATAGATTGGAAGGTTAGGAAGGGAATTAAAGGGGGAATAACCACCACCAATCTGCCATTATTCTCAAACTAAACAGTATTATTGTGATAAAAGACTGTCTTCTATAAGACCACAGATCTGGTGTAACCAGTGCATAAACATGCATACCCCATATTATAACCTCTACCAAGATGGCAGGGAAGTCAGTCGTTGGGGTCACATTGGGTAATATTAATATTTAATAACCGAACCCTGGATGTAGAGCAGTGAAAAGAGAGAAGCTGAAAGGAGGAAAATACACCATTTAGTGCTCCGCACCTTTTCCTCTTCTACCACTACTACTAGTACTACTACATGTACTACAAACTGGCCCTCAAAACATGAACAACATCAGGCATGGTGTCGTGAGTGAAGAACTGATGTGTTTCAACTACTATCACAAATAAACCTTACCAGCTGACAACAATGTACCCATACCTTCGCGACATGCTACCTGCTAGACGATGGCAGAGATGCCAACCCCTTCCGTGACCAACGGAACACGAGAACCCAATGATCCGATGACAACTGAAAAGTACATGATTGCCTACTTTCAGACTATTAGTGTTACAATTCATGTTATCAGAAGAAAGAAGTACAACAGAAATAAAATCCAAACTGAATCACAAGCAAACAACAAGATGGAAGCAAGAGATTAGCAAATTTTAAACTGTACTAATCCCATAAAAGCATTGGAATGTATCGCAGTAATCATCCATTAGTTTAAATGGATGAGTGAATGTATAAACATATTTACTGTCTACCATGAGACCGAGAAAGATGCTGGTAGGTAGGCAGGCCACCATCAGATACTATCTTCCCATAGATACTACGTGAACATTGATTAGTAGAACCAACCTAGAAATCAACTCTGCGAATAGAGGAAGTATATTAGAGGGAGAGAGAATGTTCATAGTTCCTGGAAAGAGAGCCGGGTCTACCTGTCTGTCTGTCTGTCTACCTGTGATGTTTTAGATTAATATTTGAGATATTGTTCAGAGAATGATGGCAAAAATGGCCGCCATTGATTCAGATAGAGGAGTCGATATGGGGAACTTTGCCTAGAGACGGTCTACTACCAGCACAATGCCTCGAGCCAATGTCAAACATAACATAAATACACCAAACAGATATAACCAACCGATGTACTGGTAGAGCTATGTAGATGCCATCATCAGAATAGAAGAGCAGTAAATAAACCTGTCTCAAAACAAGGTACAGAACTGAAATTTAGATTTCCAAACGGAAATTCCACAGAATATATCAAGAAGCTAGGAGTTTAGAAGAATATAGAATTCATAGAACACTGGTCTACTTATGATGAACAGTACGATAGTTGTGAGTTATTCAACTTCAAACAGTCATAGATGAATCAGAACCAGAGGCAGACAAGCTAGAAATCAATCAGATGAAGCTACCGTTACATCCAGTAATTCTAGTCTTGGATGATTAATCACTGGCCTCCTACCCTCCCGACAGGTAAATACTACAGCTTACCATTTATATCACTATTCATTTGAGGTTGGCTGTCACTAAATTTAAATAATCCGACACACGTTCAAAATTATTTTAGAAAGTAAAGAATTCCCATTTTTTGTCGTTGGGTAGAATTGGATGGGTAGGAGTGGCAGGCAATGAATAAATTACGTCACATGAGCAACTGACTGCACAGGGAGAGGGAGGGAGGTGGTAGCCGTATGTGATGAGTAAAGGTGGACAGATGCTATGACTATAATAATATTTTCATTCACGCAGTTTTGTGGTTACTAATTAATATATCCATAATATTGTGGATTGTCCTCCCATTACCACACTTTGCTGTGAGCAATATGAACAACAACAGGTCTCTACAGCCTACAGATGAGGAGACATAGCTGAAGTAGTACCCATGGAGCTACTGCATGCAGATCAGTTGAAGGACGCTGTCATAGAATAAAGACTACCACACCACACAAGCTCTACCGCTATCATGTCACACAAGACAATCTCAAAGCTCTACCACTATCATGTTACAAATTTCATTCTGCTCACTTTTTCTCAAGATGATCCATGTATTCCTTCCTCTTCCTTCGACTCTCTTGTGCGGATATTTTATTCTTGATTTTTCGGCGAACTTTTTTCAAATTTTTTTCTTCCATTTTAGACAATGGTAGTTTTGATGGGATTGGATAACCTTCCGATATCAGTGTACGTTTTTCTTCCTCCGTCAATACGAGAATACCGGATGTAGGAATCTGGAATAGGTACACAAAGGGCATGCAAATACATGTAGTTGCTGGTTTTGGTTAGTGACATAAATCACATCAAACATAGAAGGGGAGAGTGGAGACAACTCTTAACATATAGCCAACTAATGTACGGCACATCTGCAGACTATTTATAAACCACACTGTGAATAGCCATTGGCAAACTAGCTAGAGTCTAGTTCTCCTTGGCAGAAGTACGAATAGATTTTCGACAAAATACTAAATACTCAAGGCGTTGATTTCCTCATAACTAGCGTAACGCAATGACTGAGCGATTTCCCTATTTACAGTTTATTTTGAATCCGACAATAAAACATAGTTAGTATGTAGATCAGTTGGTATGTCACTTTTCAGACATCCATTTTCTCTGAAGCCATTTCTCCGTGTGAGAGATTTCCTGTAATATCTCCGGAGTGATTGACCACAAAAGTACTGAAGCGACTAGCATAGGCATATCATTAGTATCCAATTCCCCCAAACACATTTAATTTAATTTGACAAGTTTTGGATTTTTGCAAATTAATGGATTTTCGATCAAATAATTGATGAGTCGATTAGAGTGAATAACAACATTAACTCGAGCATTATGGGGCTGAACGGGGCAGGCATGATGGGAAAATACAAAAATGGGACCAATGTGGATCCAACATGAAATTTAAAAAGTGTTAAATTACCAAATAAATCATATGAAAATGGTAAAAGACGGGTTTTCTTTCCCATTTACCGTGAAAAGAGGGTATGGGCTCAGGACTGTTATTGGCAGTGAATCGACAAAGAGGTATTGTATCCATGTAACAATCGCTAGTACTGTTTATAGTGTTGTCAGGCTGCACAGAACAAGTAGATAAGGTAGCTATAACAGACAATACCAGCCTGATATCACTGTATAATAATATAATATGATAATTTGAATACTGTGCCAGAAAATTCTAATTTAGTACTTTGCACGGGCCATGCTAAAAATAGTGGTAGCTAAAATTTAGAGTTATTTATTAAATGCCAAAAAATGAATCTGCCTATTATAGAGTACTGAGTAGGGAAGCTTGCACTAGTAGTGGTAATAGGACATTTTTTCTACTTCCCATCAAAGGTGAAGGGTAGTATTTCATTGCCTATCTGCCAATCAGCAGTATACACATCATGTACACTTAGAATACAGGTACAGGTGAATTAGTAGTCCTATAACAGCACTGGGAACTTGTATGGTAGCCTACATGCACAGAATAGTACGTTGTAGGTAGTAGGGTACATACTGGCTGGGAGTATATAGCTGTAGCAGGGTTGATTTCTCTATGGTTAGACTTGAACACCACCTGTCTGATGGGACTGGGGGTGGGGCTCTGTCTCGGAGAGACGCCCCCATCACTGTCACTGCTGGAACCTGGTGGAGTCATCGGCATCACGTTCAGGTAGATACCTGCATAGAATACACAATAATGTTAAGGGATGGGTAGTCTACCTCCTCTCCAGTATGGAGACTAGTGACTGGAGCAGAGGCTATCATTGTTGTCATGTTATGTGGAACAACATGGTGATAAGATGAATGTCACAGGTGTCTAGGCTCCCACTAGATATTGTGTACAATGATAATCCACCACAATGTTCCTCTAGCCCAGACACCAGCCTATTAAATATGTATCTATACTAGTTATTATATACATGATGGTAATATTTAGTAGATGGGGTAAACAAGGTTAACAATGGAGTGATACTCCATTTTGCTGTCGAAATAACAGCTAACACGGCTCCGATATCTACAGACACTGTATAAGCACAACAAACACCCAACTAAAAGTAAGTCTCGCATGCAGAGGCGTCACACTGTGGCGTACCTTCATCCATATCGTCAGACATCTGTTGGGTGGTCATCTCATATCTCTGGGCATTCAGTGTGGTGGTGTGGAGGGTGGAGGTCGTGGTGGCAAGATCAGATCGAGGCTGTATCGTCTTGGTCAGCAGGATGGATGATGGCTTCAACAGACTCTACAAGGCACATAGAGTAATATTTACTAGACATAAGAAATATGATAGGAGGTGACAACTACATCCTACATGTCCTTCAGGATCAGGATTAGGAAGGTCATGAGGCCACAAGGATAGAGATGTTGGTAATGAAGGAGGTGGGAGGATGTGGAAGGCATGCAGAGAAAGATGACTTCTAGAGATTGACGTATGAACAGCCTGCTAAGCATACACATGTAGATTTAAGCCACCACAAATAGCGGTCTAAGAACCGCAAGGTGGAGGTAAGATTCAGAGCCATCCTCTTTGCTAGCTGTTGGTGAGCTTAAGGGTTATCAATCTACGTAGCTAGCGCAGGCATTACGTGATACATGGAGATGATTAAATTCCAGTCAGTCAATAATAATATAGTAATATTATATTTTTTGCACAACATCATACTCCAGGTTTACAGAGATGGTAAAGATACAATGGGAAGATTGGAAGCCATTCACATACATCATTCTCAGACACATAATTACTGTAGTACAGGTTTATTGATTGTATCTGGAAACAAAACATTGGCTTCTGAAACTAGATAGTCTGTTCACAGACATAAGTATAGGGAGGCTGTGGGATGGGGATTGAAACCCTCGCTGGGATTAGCTTCCAAATTTGAATCCAATATGGCCACTGCGTAGTCATAATACTGTCAAAGCATGTATTGAGTAAATTATTGCACAAAACATAATCTGGCATATTCATGATGAATATATCGTACCCAGAGTGCCAAAATAAGAAATTTCCACAACTATTTTTTGAACGCTTGTCGATGTTTGCCAATATTCGTGCACCTTATTAAAATTGACATAGGCTCAATATGGAGTTTATACCAATTTCCTAACAGCCTTGCATAAAATCCAAACTATTGAAAAAGAACTTTTTTGCATGAATAACAAAGTTATCAATTTAAAAAAAGATTAATTACCATCTCTGTGCTAGTAAAGGTTAGCATATCTGAAACATTTCCTTTAAAGTAATTTATTAAATTAATTACACCAAAATAATTAGTATACCTGCTGCTGTGTGGAACGCCTAGCTTCAATTATGATTGGTTCATTTTTGACGATGATCCTAGGTTCTTGTTTGGTGACTGTTACAGTTTGTATTGATCTCGGTCTAGAGAGAGTTCCATTACCGATCCGCCTGGTCTCAAGGCTATCTACTTCCAGAAATTTCTGCAGTCAACAAGACACAGGCTTATTAGTTTTGTATCACAGGCCTAATAAATGGGGGAGCTAATGAATGGCATTGAACTTTCCACATCAATCTACCCCACCCTGAAATATGACAAGCAATTACAACTAGTTAGATAGTGGCGCTGGGTAAACCGAGTATGGGTCACGACTTGGCCGCTTTGCTAGCATAGAAAATGGTGGTGATGATTAATAATCGAAACAATTTGAATGTTTCACCCCTCATATTGCATAATTGATGATTTCCCACTGACAGCTCCATGATAGATGGAAAACGGGGTGATTATAAACACTTGATCCAAGCAGCAACACCCGATATTAGAATAAAATTATGCTATTGGAAATATTTTCGAATAGGCTAAGTCGTTTGATCCATCAAGAAGACTTGCTGCTATATCTTTAGTTATATTTCAGAATTCTATGCAATCGAGTTAGCAGTGATTTGATTGAACGAGTGATTGATCACAGTCATGCTGATAGATGAAACAATAGTCGATAACAACTTTAGATAGGACATTATCAATCAGCGCTTGAATTATTAATTGATGGTTGAATTATGAAGGGATTAACCGATGGCATTTCGAAAGCCATCATAGATAGCGCCGGTAAAATCTTCTGTATTATTCACCAGTGATAAAACTACTTGTACGGCCTCTCCAATGGCTAACTGCTATTCACAGTTGAGCCAGCCAGCGATTGTTACATGTAGTTGGGCCTAGGGAGGTTAGAAATACACACCACCACAGCTACCAGAATTCTGTTTACGGCAGTCTATTCCCCAAGTGCACTAATAATTCTAATGAATGTGTATATTTCAACGCAGTATATTATATACATGAAATTTTAATCAACATTGATTTAGATCTACAACTTGGTTCTACAGTTTTGGGACTGAAATTGTTTGGTGTCAGTCAGATTCTCGACACTTGGTGGAGTTCATTTTAAACTTTTGAATGAGGCAGTCTTCCCAGTAGGAAGTGAAGACATATCCATGGGCATAAAAATATAAACAGACAATGGAATCATTTTATGGGTGGATGGATATACCAATTTTGGAATGAGGATGCAGAGGCAGCTCTTTTGAATGTATCACTCTAGTAAGTGAACTCCAACTTACATTACTTCCTCTATTCCCTGAACATATTAATTTGAGATGTTTCTTGGTTTGCTTACTTATCTTCATGTTTGTGGCTGTTGTATACTAATTACCCAAGTTTGATCAACTGCTGATATTTTCATTTACTAGTTGGTGTTAGCAGTCAGTAGAATGTTATCATAACTAACTACGCTGTTTATTTATCAGCCTTGCCTACACCTTGTAGACTTGCAGACATAATTTAGGAAGTGTTCAATTACCTTCACTCAGACAAGTAGATATTACACTTGTATTCATTACCTGAGTTGAAGTCAAATAGCTTATTTTATGACTTCTGTTCATTAGGTATACCCATTATCCTATTCTTACAAGTTCAGAAAAAGTGAATTATTTTGTCATTTGGTAATTGAATTAGTGTGAGCTGTAAGTAGGAGCTGATCAGTTAATGTGTTACATGCATGGGGAGCTCAGTGCAGGATGATTAATACTCTTTCAACTTTAAATGTACAAGTTGCGGATTAAATCAGATATTTGAATTATTAAAAACAATTTTGCTCCAGTCAGGAGAGAGCTAAATGATTATCACCAGTTTACACATGAGTAAATTCAAACTGAGTAATCACAGGGTCCAGTCCAGTGAGTGAGAGCTAGGATCTTAGATTAGATTAGAGTGGAAGCATCTACTAATCTCAATGTATGGAGGATATCATGTTTATCTGTAACCACAAGTTTAATAACTTCACTAATGTGAGGATGAGACTAGTAAGGGGTGTTTTGATCAAATTTCTAAACAGGAACTAGGATTTCAACACTAGATTATAACATTGCTATTACAGCGTATGCTATGTATGGGGTAATGTTATTGGCAGGGTCTTGGTTGTGTAACATGACTGTCACTAAGCCAGTTACTGCCTTGTCATTATTTTTAGCGGTGGCAAAACACCTCAGATTATAACTTCTTAGTTTCTAGCCAAACAATTTCCACCAGTTAGTGTTTATTTGCTGTGCAAAACTATGCTATCAGGCATTTATAAGTTACAGATGACAAGTTCTCACAATGTAATATGTCAGCTAGACCATTATGTTTGATAACAGGTCAAGCGATACTGTCAGAGCTTTTGGCTCTGTATACCTTAGAGTCATAATTCTGGTACTGGTTGGGGGCCAATACAATACTGTGCCAGTAGAGAACTGTTTTGATATCCTCTTCAGACCGTTACGTAATGTGCCACCAGCTTGCTTCAACAGAGTAGCAAGTTGTGCAACTGTCGGCTGGCAAAACATTCTAGTGATAACACTGCACTTTGCTGCCAGGCTTTGCTGTCAGTATAACCTGCACTTTAATGCCAGCATAACAACGACACGTTTGTCTAGGCACATACCAGGTGACACCACAGAGATCCAGCCCAATCTCCGATATTTGTATAACATGTTAGGTGGGAGGTAATCTATATCAGCAGCTCTTAACTGTGGTTAGGAAAGTAGGAGATGCTTAGGACTAGCCTGATAATGCCCCTAGCAACCCCCTACTATACGGCCTTCTATGGCTCATATACAAATATTAGCCTAGAGGCCTAGATACTATAGGGTTACTTATAACAGACCTCTTGATGGCAGTATATCCCTCACTGTATCAATTTACCACCTTCCTGGGATAGTTTGCAGATATTATAACTGCTAGTGTTGTGTCTGATTATAACTGTGCTACTGTTGTGTTACAATAACAAGCACCTGTTGCATATTAGAGTAACCTACACTACACTACTTTCATCTAGCTGTGGGTAGCAATTAAATTCCAACAGTGAGAGTTTAATCTATGCCTGGGAATAATTAGACTGTCTATTGAGCTGCTAGTACTATTTATATGAATCACTGCACATTGTTCTACTGTGTTTCAGAGTTGTCCCATTTCTATAAACAGTTATACTATTGACCTGCTAGATGTAGAAGTGAAGCTATGGGTGAAGTAAGAATTTAGTGACAGTAACTTGGTCTGTAGTCCACATGTACTTATGTATTGACATGAGCCAAGGTTCTTGTCATGAGGATTATTATTGGCTAGTCCACTCAAGAGTTCAAGGTGTGTGACCTGTTACATAAGTCCAAAGGGAATGATAACAAGTGAGTTTCTATGGAACTTGCACATTGGTACCTGAGATTGTTTATTGGATCAGTGATTACTTTCAAGTTTATGGATGCCAATAGCTATTGCAATCAACAACCCTGGTTTCCTACGTCAAGTCCAGTGAAGTTGATTATGCAATATCAATAGCCAACTAAAGTTTTTTGCTAGCAATGCCTTTCACAGTGGTAGGAGTAGCACTATTGGATGGGAGTTAGCCAAACAAACACCTCTTTTATCTTCAAGATAGTAGTAGGTTTCATTACTACAGTGCATGTTTCATTAGTGATTTGAGTGATATTATTATGAGATATTTCAACAACTGGCAGTAGTTCTAATACTTATAATGGCAGACAGTAGCCAATGCTCTAATGGTGCTCCCAGCCTACACCAGCGGTAGCAGAATTAAAATACTTTTCAATAAGTGAAAGGTTCAATTTTAGTAGGCTAAGGTTCCACCTACAGATACAGTATGTGACTATATTTGTATGGAATTGAGGACTGATTTGGCAATGGAATCTTGTGCCAGTTGACGCTTGACAAATTCATTGAAATTGAGCAACTGAATTAATTGGAATGCTGGCAGTCGTTGCTATTATTATCAAACCCACTCCCCAAATGATTTAGGCTTAACCCAGCATCATACAAGCCATTTATAGCAGCAGATAAAATGTGAATTTGTTTGACTGATTTTACAATCATGTAGATAACTGTATCTGATGATAGTTAGTTGTACTTTACCATTTGTATACCTGTACAAAGTGCAAAGTTGGACTCCAATATCATCCATATTGGACAAACTATGCCCCCCATAATTGTACAGGCGAAACAAACAGCTGCATTCAAGTAGTAATCAAATGCTACCTCAAGATGCTATCACATATTAGATTGGTTTAGTTAACATACAGGGTTGATGGCGGGTCCAGTATGTTCTTCGAGAGTAATGTGTCGAGAGAGAGGCTCGCTCTTCACTGTTACCAAGGTGTTATCTGCATCAACGGTAGTCATCTTGCCAATAGAGTAACTGTGCTCTGATTTCACCACTGGGTTTGTCGAAGCTTCAGTCATCATCTTGTCATTCAAAACGGGATCATCAAAGATGTCCAGCCAATCAGGGGACATATCATAGCAATTCTCCTGTAAAAGGGGACACACAATTTCTCTATTAACTCGTGTGACGGTTTAGGCTGCTTATCATAGGCCTAACTATTGGAGATAAGAGTCGGATACGATATATAGTCACACCACCTGCAGCTATTCCCAAACTATCAGACTGGCCTATAAATAACAATCTACCATGTCCATAAAATGCAACCAACAACTTCGCACACAGAATGTCAGAAAACAAACGGCCAGCAGACAGACAAAAGGTACCTTAGACAAGTTGCATCGAGACAGAAAATTTATTTATTTCAGGTAATTTGGAATAATCCAATCATGACCGAGCAGAGTATTATGCAAAGGAATTTAAATCCCAATGATGAACACAACTTACTGATGGAAATACCAAAATTATCATCTGACACAACGCAAGATATTTACTCATACAGAATTTACCACGTCATACAACCTTTAGGTCTACATAGATGGCCTCAACAAATGTCGCTTGGTTACTCAGAAGAGAGAAGAAACACCAACACGGAAAAACCTCTAGCACATGTTCTAATGATCCATCTAGATTCTAAACTAACAAACTATCTCAGTGAGGACTACATCAAGGGCAGTACAAATAATTTTTATAATAACATATATAAACAACAAATTGTTTGTACTGCCTTGCAACATTATAGCCTGCAGTTCAACAACTGGTTCAAAATATTCTGTTATAGTATTGAGGCTACACCAACAGTGACACAACGATAAAAAAGGCTAATTGTGCAAAGAAGAACAACCACAACATCACATGTTCTTGGCAAGGGTCCTGTTATTCCATCAACTCATATAATTACAAGAATAGGCCTACTATCAAACAAACAGTGCCACCATAGAATCTCCATCCGTCAGATGAAATACAGTACATATCAGCAGAGCAAGCTTAGGAAAATCACCTAGTCCTAGTCTAATGTGATTTGTGTCAAGCACCAGGAAGTCTGTATTTAGTTTTACTTTTTGTTCTATTGTGGATATATCTATTTGATCTAATAAACAAATAAGCTTGCTACTACACAAAGACTATTAGCCTTTCGTTACCTAGTTATTTTGAATGATTACATTATTATAAATGCGTTTCAAACAGACCATTGCTACTCTACTGAGGAACTCTTCTAAGGCATTTGCTAAGTTATACACGTGGTGTAACTGCCGTGCATGACAATGATATTGCTGTTTAACCATATTTACCAAGTCTAAATTCGTCTGCTCGAAATTGACTTCATCAGGTTGGTCCAGGCTGTCCATCATTGTGGTCTTTAGAACCTCATCACAAGCCATGATATCCATTTCCATCTGCAGCATGCTACTTAAATCACTCTCGTCCATTTCACAAAGCCGGTCAGTAAGTCCAGTATTATCCATCACTGGGAATGAATCCCGGTTTATTAAATTTTACCTTCAGTTTGACATGTGAAGGAACGAAAGTAGAAAATGTGAGAGTTTTTCTCAAAAAACCTCACTACAACTCAAACAGCTGGTTGAAAAAGAATCAGCCATTCATTGAAGCAACTGAAAATACATACAAACAGTGTGATTGGTTAATATGACCATAACCACGCCCTGAAGGAAGTAAAAACTTCTGGTTTTAGCCCTAAGAACGCGTAAACAGAAGACTGGGAGGAAAATTACCGGCGCAATCATTTGCATGTATTCTGATGGATCTATGTCTAAAGAATTGAATCGCGACATGGCGGGTTGAATTGGTGTTGATTGTTTGTAATTTTTACAGTCATGTTATCGTACTCATTGGATTAGACCGATTTTGTGATGGTTATTATGCACGTGATTATTCCAATAGTTTTAATCACTCATATATGCTAACAACGCTGATGCTTATTTAATTTATCCTGAATATTTGTAATTAATTACATTTGTATATAATATTATTATTATAATTATTTTATAATTTTTATTTAAATGTAATAATAATTAATAATTATAAAATAATAATTAAATTATATTTTTCTATATTATAATTGTTTTATATTTATATCATTGTTATTAATTATTATTGTATTAGTACTAATTAGTACAAAATAACAACTTATAAAATAATTATTTTTATTTTACAATAACAATGGTGTAATAATAATAACAATAGAATAATAGAGATTTATTTCCTAATATTTTGTCACTTGTCCAAGTAGCATCATCAGAGGTTAAAAATTTTATCCTCTGATGATGTTACTTGGACAAGTGACGAAATATTAGGAAATAAATCTCTATATATAAAAAACGCGTCCTGTACTACTATTCATCATTAAAATATTATCCCACACCAATATTTTTCAGTAATAACAATAGTTATTATTATCTGTAAATTAGAATACATTGTAATTTAATAATAATAATAATTATTATTATTGCTTATTATAAACAATAAAAAAATTATAATAATAACAATAAAAATTATAATTGTTATTATTAAATTATTATAATTATTATAAATTATTATTATTATTATTATTAAATTATTATAAATAATAATAATTATAATTGTTATTATTAAATTATTATAATTATGATAGATTATTATTATTATTAAATTATTATAAATAATAATAGGCCTAATTATAATTGTTATTATTAAATTATTATAAAATTTATAATAATTTAATAATAATGATTATTATAATTAATATTCGATGTTGATTGGATATTCATGCATATTTTATTCTATTCTTTTATTGCATCCTATAGACTATTGGCATTGATGGATTGTGTTTCAATTTGTTATATTAGTTTTATTATGCATTATTATTATTATAGTTATGTTTAATATTTTTCACTCATTCACCCATTAGGTTATTATTTACTGGCTAAACTATTGCTTATATCTAATATAATATTAATAGTTTGTGAGTCTTGTAATTAGTATGTATTGTAATTAGTACATACACTGTAAATAACCTTATTTACGCAGTAACAATATTTTTTATTTAATTGATCCATCAATCGTAACAATTATATCTCCATTGATTATGATTATCATAATCCTAATATCATAATGAGATATCAATATGGTATATATTTTCCATTTTTATTCTGGCGGATTTAGTGTTGTACTGACGTGATTTATTCTCATTATAACTGACTCCTAAGACATACATGCATCCTTATATATATTTCCTTACATTAGCTTTAGTGCTATAAAGCTACTAGCTACAAAGCTATTACAAACACTACATCCCTCCATGGGTTTAGATACAAAAAAGATATAATATCAAAAGTACATCTTGAAGAGAAAAATTACAAAACATATATTATTATTATAAAGCAAAATTGAACAATATTATTTAGAACCAAATATTCACTCTATGATTGCATATAAAAATCCTGAAAACGTTGAGGCACTTTCCTAACCCTAGAACTTGTCCTACGGGGAGGGGGGCTATTATGGGCACTATTATCATTTGTAGATGGACTGACATTAAGAGGGGGATCTGGAGGGTTACTCGCTCCCACATTTTCGCTGGAGACTGGGGATGGAGCCGGAGATAAAACTGGGGATGGATCAAGGGGTGAGACAGGGGAAGAATCCGACAACTGAACCTTCTTAGCAAAAGAAACATTCCTTCTTGTTAAGGAACCTGAAGGGCTGGCACACACTACATCAGAACCATCGAGTCCAACCACTGTGTGTTCTGTAGGGCTGAAAGTGGTGTCCAGTTTTCCTCTATTCTCTTGTTTCATTAAGACTATATCGCCTACCTCTATCCCACTTTCCTTAGAACTCTTGTCTGCATACTCCTTCATACTCTTCTTGTAAATAGCATCAGAATCCTGAGCTTCCTCTTTTGTGCCCACAGCAGTGTCACCGAGCATAGGCAGCTTTGTGCGCATCTCTCGACCAAACATCAGAGTAAAAGGAGGTACTCCTGTACCAGTATGTGGTGTTGACTTGTATGCCATAGAAAACTCTTGTAATGCCTTCTGCAAATCCTTCCCTTCGGCTTTAGCAATCTTGAGCACTTTAAGAATAGTTCTATTCATACGTTCAACTTCCCCATTTGCTTGGGGCCACAGTGGAGTGGTAGAAATCCATTTAATGGCACACTGTTTCAAGTATTCTTGAAACTCGCCCCCTGCAAACTGTGGACCATTATCAGATCTTATCATTTCTGGATACCCATAGTATGAAAAAACATGCTCTAAAAACAATATAACTTTATCAGCCTTGGTACTGCGTAGAAATCCAAATTCAAAGATCCTACTAAAATAATCTACTAACACAACAACTGATCTACCATCAGGAAGAGGTCCAAGGAGATCTATACAGCAAAATTTCCATGGACTGTCTGGCATCTTGGTAGGAGAAATAGGACTCGGTGGGTTGCTGTTAGCCACTAATTGACACGAGAAGCATTGCCGACATAATGCCTCAGCATCATGGTCCATTCCTGGCCACCAAACCTTCAAACGTAGTCTTTTCTTTGTTTTCACTATGCCTTGGTGACCTTCATGTGCCAGCTGTAACACTTTCTTTCGCAACTTGACAGGCACAAGAATTTTATTACCTCTCAAAATTACTCCTTCATAGCAACTCAACTCATTCTGGATAGATTTTGCAATTGCTGGACATGATTCCCAATCGCCCGATTGTAAAGCCTTCCGGATCAGACTAGCTTCATTACATACCTATGCTTCTTGCTGAATATCTGACCATGTCATGGCACATGGCACTGCCTGCTCCGCAACTAAGCAAATATATGAATCATCTGTCACCGGATCTGCATTGCTGTCTTTAGAAACACTAAGCCTGGACATTGGGTCCGCAATATTATAACAACCTGGCTTATAATGGATATCAAAATCGAATGCCTGGAGCCTTATACTCCATCTTTCCAGTCTTGGAGTTGGTTTTGAACTAGCACTGCCAAAAATAGACACTAGAGGTTTATGATCAGTCACTACCCGGAAATGCTTGCCAAGTAAATACATCTGAAAATGCTCACATGCCCACATTAGTCCAAGAGCCTCACGTTCTATCTGAGAATACCGAGTCTCCACATCTGACAGTCGACGATGCCCAAATGCTATTATCTTTGAAACTCCATTTTGTCTCTGATATAAGACTGCACCAAGACCTGTGGGACTAGCATCTGCTACAACAGTAGTACAACATTCTTTGTCATAGTAAGCTAACGTTTGATTAGAACTCATAAGCTTCTTTACGCCCACAAATGCATCCTGGTGTATGTCACTCCATGAAAAAGTTTGGGATTTCTTGGTTAAATCCCAGAGAGGAGCAGCAACCCTTGCTAAATCTGAAACATACCTCCCCACAAACTGAACTAATCCCAAAAATCCTCTTAACTCTGAAATATTTTCAGGTGCTCTAGCAGATAGGATAGACTTAACTTTAGCAGGGTCGGCAGATATGCCTTCGTTTGAAATGATATGACCTAGAAACTTAATTGATGACACCCCAAAAAGACATTTGCCACCATTCAAAGTTAAGCCACTTTTCACTAGCCTTTCCATCACACTTATCAATCTTTCATTGTGTTCACTTGCATCTGTACCAAATACTAATACGTCGTCAGCTAAATTTAACACTCCACTCAAGCCAATCAACACCTTTTGGATAGTGTATTGAAATATCTCAGGAGCAGATGACACTCCCATTCCTAGACGCTTTATTCTAAACAGGCCTATATGACTGACAAAAGTTGTTATGTCTCTTGAACCCGACTCTAATTCACATTGGAAAAACCCTTGCTTCAAATCAAGTTTGGAAAATACTTTGGCACCATTCAATTCAACTAACATTTCTTGGATTGTAGGAACAGGATATCTTTCTCTGACAATCGCTTTGTTAGCCCTTCTCATGTCAACACATAGTCTAACATCATCACCATCCTTAGGCACAACCACTAAAGGACTAACCCATGTCGATCCTATACCCTCAACTGGTTCTATAATGTCTTCCTCAATCAACCTATGCAACACTTTCTGAACCTTAGCTCTATATGCAAAAGGCAAACGCCTTACAGGCTGGGCAACTGGTTCACAAGCACTATCAACGTGCAACCTGATCTGAACTCCTTTAAGCTTCCCTACCCCTATAAAGCACTCTGGGTATTTGGCCCTAACAAAACTTCCTATATCAATAATGTTGTCTACACTACCTACTGTATTCAACTTAATTATACCTAGTTCATTAGCTGTTTCAGCACACAGAAGGTTGCAAGAATTTCCATCAAATACAAAAAATATAGCCTTCACATTATTACCATTAATAAAAATGTTAGCTGTAATCTGACCTAATAAAGGTAATGGGCTAGACTGACCAAAAGCATACAATTGTTTTGAAGCAGGCTCTAAATTCACTCTATTTTTTATTCTACGATATGTATGTCTGCCAATAACGTTATTCACAGCACCGGAGTCAACAATAAACTCGGTTGATACACCTGCGACATTAACTATACATTTAGGTGTACTACCTCTAATGTTGTTTATAGTGTTATCATACCCAAAGCAATCCAGTGCTGTTCTTTGCTCATGACTGTCTGTCTTTTCCATAACCGTATTGGTAGCAGCTGTAAGTGTATCCTTTCCATGACTCCTACAGTACTTGGATCCCGCAAAATGTCCATTATTTCCACAAACTTTGCATTTTCTTCCTTTTGCTGGACAATTGTCATCAGAAGCTATGTGTCCTGTCCTGGTACATCTGTAGCAGGTAACACCCTTCCATGATGACCTTTGTTTCCTGTCGTCTACCTTAGCTATCTCGTCATTTATCACTGGTGAGCTTTCTTCAAACAGCCTAGCAGTATTAACTAAATTAACTGTTGCGGTCAAAGTGGTAACTGTTTGACTTTCAATGAGTTTCCTAGATAGACCTGGATTATTGATCCCTGCAATAAACTGTTCTAGTAAATTTTCTTCCAGTTTATCACCAAACTCACATTTCATGGCAGCTCTCCTCACCCTCACTTGGAATTCAGCTAACGATTCCTCTCTAACTCTACTCACTGATCGAAATTGAATTCTTTCCAGCTTCCTATTCCTTGGTGCTCCAAAGTGAGTCGTCAGTTGAGTCTTTAGGTCGGCTAAGTCCATGGAACTGGGTAATGCAGGTGATACTAAGCTTCTTAGTGTTTCATATTGCTCGGATGTGAGTCCCATTAATAAGACAGATACCTTACTGTTATCTGCTGTCCCTGCAACTGTGAAATAACATTCAAGGCGTTCCAAAAATGCCTCCACATCTCCATCTTCCTCTAGTCTAGGAATCAGCATTTCACCAGTTGCCATTATTATAATATATCTGTTGAAATAATCCTCGTCGCCAATTTAGTGTTGTACTGACGTGATTTATTCTCATTATAACTGACTCCTAAGACATACATGCATCCTTATATATATTTCCTTACATTAGCTTTAGTGCTATAAAGCTACTAGCTACAAAGCTATTACAAACACTACGGGGACTTTTGTTCAGAAAACAGGTAGTTAAAATACAAAAAGTAGGATTACAGTATGAGAAAAAGAGAAAAGAAGAGAAAAAAAAAGAAATAGCTTAAGTTTGAATTTTAAAATGGCAAACAACTACTGGTAAATTAGTTATAGTAATACATATAAAATTGCAAGCATGTAGCAAATCAAACTAGTAGAGTAAAAGACAAGTAAATAAATTAAAAGCAATACATATAAAATTTTGAGCATTTAGTAGAATAAAACAAATAAAGTAAAAGACAGTGTTGGTAAAATAAGTTTTAATCAGGAAGAAGAAGAATATGGTTTCTGATGGTATTTTTGAAAGATTGTAAAGATTGACTCATTTTTACATGGTTGGGGAGAACGTTAAATTTCCCGGCACCAAAACTGGCAATTGCAAATCTAAAATTCTCCTTGGAGAGTCTATAACCCTATTATAACCCTATGATATGCAGAGTTTATTACTAATTAGTATAAAATTGTCGAGTAAGCCTGTGGAAACTGGATGCGCTATCCAGATAATCATCATATGCGAATTCCCTAGAGGTAGGCTATGTGATCTCATGTTCAGTAGCGCAGGACATGTCTTCCCTTGATTCATGGTATTATCATTTGTATTGTAACATTGTAATTATTATATTCACTGTTATTTATGCGAAGTATCATGGCTCTGAGGAAAACATCTCTTCCCCATACAGTTCCATATCTACCAGAGGGTAGTTTGGTGAGATGATCGTGAATTCAGTTTCATCATCGTGTATATAGTGGAGAACAAGATTCTGAGTTTGTTTGTCGACTATGGAATCAAGCTCACCAACACCTGAAAGTCGATATTTTGCAGCATCACTAAAGAGATTTACGCATTGATTTCTTGTCTTTTGCATACACACATGGGTAAATAATAGGGAGACAATAATATGTAAGAATAGAAATGACAAAACTCTTGAATAGCATAGTAGTCGGAGGCTTGGTACTCTGATAAAGAAAAGTTCTCACAACATTCTTTGACTGGCTTTTGTAACAGTATTATGGATGTGCTTCTCAAAACGTAATTTGTTGTTAACAAGTACACCAAGATATTTCACACTTTCACATAGGCCTAAAACTTAAACTGATTAGCTCCAGCATATGCTGGAGCTAATGGTATAATGAGAGATATCTCTCATTGTACCATTTTTGCAATTTATTCAGCTGCTGGGAGGTTAGACTGGTTAGGGTAGGCCAATTAGTGGCGTATTATAGTAAGGAACCAAAATCTTGTTAGAGAAGAAACTAGATGCATATGTTAATTAACTCATGTAATATTGAAGGATGGAAGGTGCCGGAAAGTCGCTGTTCCCAGCCCTAGACTCACCTCAAAGGCAGGGCAATGCCACAGGGTCTAGTAGGAATAAAGTAGCACTACCGAAGGGTCGGTCTCTTATGGATTGGATAAGACTAGGTAGTTATTTACTTGATCTGTACTCTATGGTATCTAATATTAAGTAATCGATCGATCATCAAGGAACGGAACAATATAAAATCAAAACTCTTTTAAATCATGTTTTATGTTCACTACTACATATTATGTGTGCTGCCAGGCAACAGTGGTGCTGACCTTACTGGAGTAGGTGGTAGATTGATCAAAGTCAGTCCAGAAGAGCTTAAGAAACATGACAAGAGAGAAGACTGCTGGATGGCTATTGGGGGTAAGTGCTGGTTAGTACTATCTACTCACGAGACTACTCAAAGCTACTTTGCGTGGCAGTCAAAATGCACCGCTTGTGTTCCTGTGAGTATAGCTAGAAGGAACTCGATCTGATGTCTAAACGATGTCCATTACTCACCCTCAAAACCTATGAAAATCATGTTGATAATGGGTTTATAATTATATGCATGTACATTGATGTCTTCTGTAGGAGCAGTGTATAATATCACACAGTACTGCGAGTTTCACCCAGGAGGTATTGCCGAGATTATGAAAGGTGCTGGTAAAGATGGCACCCGTTTATTCAACGAGGTAAATACTCTAGAGACAGACCGCAGTGGTACTTACATGTAGTATTGTAATCTTAGTGTATTCAAGTCACTCAGACTCAGCCTATCGGACTCTCTCTATATAATGTCCAGGGATGGAACATGGCTGTCAGAAACTTCAGTTTTTAGTATTAGTTACAGTACTACTAGTGCACCAGTACACTAGTACACTATAATAGTGCACTAGTGTAGTAGTGTCCTAGTACACTAGTGTACTAGTACACTAGTGTAGTAGTGTCCTAGTACACTAGTGTACTAGTACACTAGTGTAGTAGTGTACTAGTACACTAGTACACTAGTGTACTAGTGTACTAGTTTTTACTAGTGTGCTAGGTGTTACTAGCACTAATACTAACTTGAATGTTTACTAACACTATACATGTACTTATATTAAATTTATAGGTGCACAGGTGGGTCAACTATGACTCCATGTTGAGGAAATGTCTGGTTGGTAAACTGGTGAGTGAGACAATATTCAACCGACCAGCTCAGTATGGGAACCTACTAGCTCCACCTCGAGGTATGTGCTAGCTATACACACAGGAAATAATGTCATGTAGCAGTTGAATATTGTACAATATAGTATTATAGTCATGGTGTGTGATTGCTGCTGTAGATAAAGATAGTACAAGTCAAAAGTACATTGACTGATACTAGTATTTTAAACTCAAATCTACTCTCGTATATATATAAACTTTATCTGATGCAAATATGCATATCTACCATACACTTACATCTACACGTATTTGTAATGGTATGGATTTACAGGCAGGTTCATGTTTACATATCGGCCTACATGTGTTATAGCTGTACGCCTACTAGTACCATGTTATACAGGATAGTAATTGTAGGCCTTGTATGTATCCACCAATATAATACTTCTATCCAACTTGTATGTCTGTATTGTGTGCATACAGCAATGGGTACAAGTCTATCTACAGTGAACAAACCTCAAGTGGCCCCTCAGTCTAGTGGAAACTCTCCAAGTGTTCCCTTCTCTAGACCAGCTACACCAAGTAAACCAAGGTAAGTACAATATAGTAAGTATCTAAGTAGACAAAGGTAAGTACAACATAGTAAGTATCCAATCAAACCAAGGTAAGTACAACATAGTAAGTATCCAAGTAGACAAAGGTAAGTACAACATAGTAAGTATCCAAGTAAACCAAGGTAAGTACAACATAGTAAGTATCCAAGTAGACAAAGGTAAGTACAACATAGTAAGTATCCAAGTAGACAAAGGTAAGTACAACATAGTAAGTATCCAAGTAGACAAAGGTAAGTACAACATAGTAAGTATCCAAGTAAACCAAGGTAAGTACAACATAGTAAGTATCCAAGGAAACCAAGGTAAGTACAACATAGTAAGTATCCAAGTAGGCAAAGGTAAGTACAACATAGTAAGTATCCAAGTAGGCAAAGGTAAGTACAACATAGTAAGTATCCAAGTAGACAAAGGTAAGTCCAAGATAGTAAGTATCCAATCAAACCAAGGTAAGTACAATATAGTAAGTATCCAATCAAACCAAGGTAAGTATAGTATAGTAAGTATTTAAGTAGACCAAAGTACAGTATGGTATCAATCTCGATTTGACCAACTTCAGTGTAATTCAGAATTGAATATTTGCCAGTTTGTAAAGGGAGACACACATATTAGTTTATTTGTTTGTTTGTAGATATGACTACTACCAGAATGAGAGTACGGTTAAGCTGTCTATATACACTCGTATGTCAGGGGTGAGTTCTGACAACTTGGTGTTGGAGAGACCAGAGGGTAACATTAAACTCAGTCTCTACCTTCCCTCTAACAAGGTGTACAAGATCCATATAGGTTAGTGATAACTAGCTCTAGACATCAGTGCGTGAAGATATTGGAGCACTTACTGATGGTCTTCATGTCCTGTTAGATTATTCTAACGAGTCACTTTGTTCATAAATAGAGAACATGATAATTGTGTGTTACTGAGATCGAACTCTCTACCCATAATGGTTAGTTGCCCCTAGTATCCTCTATACTCAGATGAATAGCATATGTTCATGCTAACATCCTTATGCTAGTCTGAAGTGGCAATTGAATATCTTGGTAACTCTTGCTAGAGTTGTCTTCTCATTATTTGGAGTAATAAGAGGGAGCAACTCCCATTATCGACGCAACCTAACTTTCAGATGCAATCCAATGTGGTCAAGGAATTACTCTCCCATCTCTGACATGGTCATCAAAAATGCACCAGCCTGAATAAAATGAGAATACTATTTTCTTGTGAAAGACTTGAATGCGTGAAGACCTAGGGATGTTGTGCTCTAACCAAGCAACAACGCAGACTGCTAGTCCTTTCTGCCTAGGTCGGACGGCCATCTTGCCACCTTTATTTTGACCTAGGCCGGTCCAAGGGGTCACAAAGTATTTAAGTCTTATCAGCTTACATACTCAGAAATCATAGTGTTTATAGACAGCACCTGGATAACGTCATATACCATGCCATACTTTTGGCTGAACATTCTAATAGGAGTTTTATTAAGCAATGTACTATTTTAAAACTTGTTTTTGGCAGATGCCCAGAAATTACTGAATGTAAATTTTTTGTTTAGCCTGTCTAGCTTGTCAATGTTGTATGCCAATAGGATAACATTTTTTGTGTTTCCTTTCAAAGAAACTCTGCTTCACCAACAGACTGCATTGCGTTACCGTGACATAGTGCTGAGTAGGAGTGAGTTGGCATTTATAGTTGGGAAACCATTTTGTAACAAAAATATTTAGTTAGATTCAGAAGGCAGTAAATCTAAGTTAATCTGGTGCTAGGTGGGCTCCCTCTAAACCTCTACACAATAGACCACCATTTTAATAGGACATGATGTGCTGAGACCATATCAGGCTTTGTATTTGCATGTTACAAGGATTCTTAGTCCATATCCATCAGGTCTATGTGAGATGATGACAGTGATTGGTTAGGCTGCCGGTAGTACTGCCGTTAGTTGTTTTATCCATCGTTCGGGTAAGCAGTGTCCCGAGTCACCTTTTGAGTGCATCAGAATCAATGAGTCAGCAGTGTTGAGTGCATCAGAATCAATGAGTCAGCAGTGTTGAGAATAATTTACTTGTATTTATTTCAGCTCCTTCTCACCCTTTACAACTGAGCTGCAAGATGAAATCTGTAAAGACAATCGGCAAGATTGAGTTAGATTTTCCGAAATTGGAGAAAGGACTGAAATGGACTAAGTTAGGGGAATATCTCTCTGACCATGACAGTTTATCAGACCGACACCATATTGATACCCGTGCAGCTAGTACTAGTAGCAGCACTAGTGTTGGTAGTGATGAATACATATTAGCCACCTTGTCAGAAGTAAAGTCACTCACACACGACACCAACCTATACACTGTTTCTCTACCTCCAGGGTACGAGATGCCGGTACCCATCGGTCACCATGTTAAACTGAAGGCTTCTATTTTGGGTAAGGTTACTTGTATTTCTAATAACAACTAACCACTGTATAATCTTATTTATTTGTGTTGATTGGCTAACCAACTCACCAATCAACTCTCTCGAACTGGTTCCTGGCCTTTTGAACTTTCATCTACACATTGCTATTGGCTGTTAGCGGTAGACCAACAATTTATTAGTGACTCTAGCTATCATGTATTATATATAATACAACTATAGATATATGTATCTATATATAATACAACTATAGATATATGTATCTATATGTAATACAACTATAGATATATGTATCTATATGTAATACAACTATAGATATATGTATCTATATATAACACTACTATAGATATATGTATCTATATATAATACTACTATAGATATATGTATCTATATGTAATACAACTATAGATATATGTATCTATATATAATACAACTATAGATATATGTATCTATATATAATACAACTATAAATATATGTATCTATATATAATACAACTATAGATATATGTATCTATATATAATACAACTATAGATATATGTATCTATATATAATACAACTATAGATATATGTATCTATAATAGGTTTTGGTCTAACTTTGATGCTCATGTTGTTGTAAGATGACTTTTGATAGATTTTCTGAGCTCTGTATAACAATATTGATATTGATGAATGTACATGTAGTAACAAATGCATTATTCTGTTGTCGGAACCTTAGAAACAAATCATATTTTATAGTAAAATAATGCTTTTCATGCTAGTATTCATCGCCTGCATTTTTTTAAATGATCAGGTACAAGGTTTGCTCTTATTAGAAGTTGTCTTTTCTGGTCACAACTAATATCCATGATCGGACAACTCCAAGATATTGTGCTGCCAATACTTGTCGTAATGCTGTACAAAAAACATGTTGCTAGAAGTAGGAGATGATATACCAAGCTTATATTCGTATACATGTACATTATACACCGTTGGAGGGAGACTTGTTTGTGTTTTATAAAGTTTTAGGGATTCAGAATATTATTTTACATGTAACATGCCATGTACATGTATGTGCCTGTATGCATATCATATAATTGTGTATAATATAATATCATGTATATTATACTGAGTGTAATATTGTGATATGCATGTAGGGATGGAGTTAGAGAGAAGTTATACGCCCGTGTGTTTACTAAACAAGATGGAAGAAGCGGAGATAGGGTCGGACAACTCTACTTTATACTTTCTTATCAAGATCTACAGTGATGGTGCTTTCACTCAGCATCTGAATGCACTGAAAATAGGTGAGAGCTCATTGTCTTGTTTCAGTGCTATTAGTGTATGAAAAAGGAAGGTTGTGTGACTGGTGTTGTTGCTACTGTCCAGTTATCGGTCAGACACTGGACAATGTGAACTTTTATGATATACATGTTTATGTATATGATTGCATTTCTGTAATACTTGGATAGTTATTTTATAGTAATTAATGGAGGTAAAATCACAGAACTTTGTTATCAAGGGTTTAATTTCAGTTGTGGAAACTAGGTTTTGTCAGCAATATGAATAATATTATAATATTTGAATGAAAAATTGATGCATTATCTAGTGAGCAAAAGTTTACATAGCTTTGTTAGTGTAATCCATGCATGTTTGCTCA